>JAGFMF010012298.1:3819019-3856209 GCA_019455555.1 Galemys pyrenaicus
CCGCTCTCTGTGGTGAATCCTCTCACCCCCCCCCCACACCTCTGGCCTGTACCCCAGTGCTTGTATGCATAAATAAATAAATCTTAAAAAAAAAAAAAACTGAATTTGGGATAGACCTTAGTTGAAAGCTTCTAATTTGGATTCTCTAAGTGGTATAGGAACCGGTAAAAGCCTTTTCTCACTATTTAAATAGAAAAGTTTCTTGCACATTTATAATATGAGTCAGAAGGTGTTATTTTTACCAAATCAATCCCAAAGTATTGTTCTTAATAAAAGTAGGCAAGTTATGGATCTGTAAGTTCGACTCTAAGTTTAACAGAAAGTTTGGTTTAAAGTTGGAGGTGTCCACATTGGTTTCTTTAGGTTCAATGCACTCTTATTCTGAAATTAAACTTGTTCGGTTACTAAGAGAAAATGACCTTTAAATTACACTCTGCTTCATCTTAGATTTCTCAAAAGTATTTCTATCATTACCACCCAGGTTTTATAAATCCAGAATTGAAAGTATTCCTTTTATTCACTATCTGTAATAATGAGGAAAAGAGATATAGACTGAAATGCATCACTGTCCTTGGGTGTATCTTCTAAGAATAATTGTATCCAGGTCTCTAGTTTTTCTGGTGGTTACTTACTCTGTAGTTCTTAAATACAAAAGAAACATTTTTTTTTCATAATAAAAGAGAAATATTCTATTAAGAGATTTCTTTCCTTAAGTTTTTATTCATTGTCCTGAGAAATCATTCTTACAATAAAACTGAAATGAACATTTAAAATGGGGTTCTTCATCAGTTCCTTCTGGGGGCTATTGTGAAAATAACCCAGAGGCAGTGTACACTCTGCTGTCTGTCAGAACTTCAGTCTTGGCTAATCTGCCCACTTAGCTGTATAATCTTGCACAAGTTATCCAGTTTCTTGTTGCCTTAGCTTCCTAATTATTTCAAAAGGTAATTGTGAAGAATAAATTAGTTAATATTGGTAAAATAATTAGATCAGTGCCCAACATATAAGAACTACAAAATGTATTTTTGGTGTTTAAAAAAGGTTAGTATGGTGACAACACTGTGATGCTGGAATGTGAAGACCTAATCCCAACCCAACACTTGTTGGCTGTAAATGAGGTCATGTTACTTAACCGCCTTAAGCCTCAGTCTCCTCCTTGCAGATCTAAATAACTGCTGAAAGTTGTCCGTGTCAGTTTCTGAGGATTTAACAGAATGGCGTATGGCAAGCATATAGCATTGTGTTTCTTAGTGCCAATGATTACAGACACATATTTTAATTTCTGTGAGCTTCCTGTTCCTTTTTTGGGGGGAGGCTTGGATTCTTCAGACATCCAGGTAATTTCTGGATTTTGACAGAACCAGAATAATGATCCTTTGAAGGGATGGCCAAAAGGGCAGAATGTGGGTAATTGAGACTGTAAGATAAATTACTAAACCCCAAAGAGGCCATGTAGGGTGGACTTGTTTTAGGAAATTGCCATATCTGTGGTCTGGCCCAAAGCCTGTGGGCCCAGAAACCACACTTGTCAGCAGTTCCAGAGACCATCTGTCCCTCAGAACTGGGCTCATATTAACAAAGCTCATACAACTAATGTACAGGATCGGAATGCCAATGTTTCCTTTTACAACGAGAAGTGAAACTGCTGGGGTCTGGTGGCTCGTGGTCTCCCTCACCCTGTCCATTTTGGACTTGTAGGCAGGCCACACTCCTCACCAGGCTGTAGGTTTATTGATTTATAATGAGAGGCAGACCTGCTGAGTTTGTCCTCAATTTTCTAGCAAGTTCTTCCTGCAGGCATGCAGACAGGATACCAAATTCTAAAAGAGAAAGTAGTTTGGTGAACATGGATTCAGAAAGATATTTTATTCTCAGACTCATGAATTTAATGGCATTAGAGGGGAAGATCTGCAACTGGAAGGACTTGCCACCAGCCCACAGCACCCTCACCGTGTTTGAATGCCCACTGCCTGTGCTTGCTGGTGAGGCTGCTTATACTTGCCTGCTTTCTGTCTGGACTGAGTCTATCAGTTGAGCAGGTCCGTTCAATTGGATTGTTAGGCCTAAGCATCCGAAACTGTCCCTGGAGTACATCTGGTGTTCAAAATTTTGTATCTTTATACTACATAGAGGCTCTGATTTAAAAATCAAGAGTGTTTACATAAGCACCAAGATTTATAACAGTTCATGAAAAATTCAGAGAGTTGGTCTTTATAGACTCTTTTGGCACTAGATCAGTTCTCTGTAGATGAGCAGAAACTGTTCATTTTACATGCAGCAGAAACCTGCCCTTTGTTCAGTTCAGATGGTCCCCTTAGATCCCTGACATGTTTTGCATTACCTACTGATAATGTATATGCCTCTAGATAATTGATTTTGTGTCATTCTGACAATTGAAGTTGCCTTTGTTTATCTATACTCTAACTGACTGCATTATTTTAGTTAAATTATCAGATGACTGTCTCATTTTCTCATTTTTAGACTCACTGTCACCTCAAGTACTGGAAATATAGTTTAGTTTGCAAGTCTTAGAGGGTGACAGTGTCATGAAGACTCAAGCGTAAAGTTCATCGCTTCAAGGAAGTGGATACCCTTAATCTTTCCTCAGGAAATAGTGTTGCCAACTGCCCTTCTCTATTTCTAGCTCAAGAGCTTTCTTTCTCCTGGGTAGTATTCTGTACTTTGAGGTTATCAATATTACCCATACCGAGGGAAACAAACACATGTGAACATCTATATTTATAGAAGAGGGAAATTTGAATGCTTAATATGAAAGTATTTACCATGGGATTTCTTTACTTGTTACTTCAATCTTATAAATTTTTAATAATTTGACGTAGAAAGTATCTGCTATTTGTTACAATTCCTAAGAATTATTGACTTAAAAAAAAAAAACTCTGTCTTTCATGAATGGAGATGGCATGTGATCACTGATTATAAAAACCAGTGTATCTCCCACAGAAGCATTATTTTCAAAGGGATAACTGCCCCTTAACTTTTATGAATTTTATAAGTAAATTATAATTAATTTCTAAATGATATCTTTTGGAAAACCTATCTGTTTAAGAAATACAAATGTCAATACTAGGTCTTGCTGACTCTTACAGGTCCATACTAGCTCCAATCTGATCACTTTGTATCTTGAAAGTAATATCATAATCTCTTGTTTTCAAAGCATGTTATTTATATGTGTATTTATATATATATATACACATATATACATACAATAACATTTATTCCATATTATTTAGAATACTACAGTTATGTAATAAGGTAGCACAGTCTCTGTCATATAGTTTCTCTTCCATTTCATCACCATCTTCATCATCATCATCATGATGTTTACCATTGTCATAATCTGCTTACAATGTTTTTGCTCAATTAGACCATATATTTCTATTATATTATATTGGGAGGCACAGAGCAGGTCTTTAATAAATGATGAAATGTACTTTTCATTGAAAATAGGAATTTTCAGTTTCACTTTAAATATACAATCTGGAAATATTGTTGGGAATGCTTCAGGAATAATGACTTAATTTTCACCCATATTTTAGATTTGTGAAATATTAATATATGAAAAATGTAAACGTTAATAATAAGTCATAAATTGCAAAATAATAAACAAATAGCAAAAGGGATAAACAATGACAATACAAATCGCACATGGTACTGTGAATCATGTAATTTTCAAAGAAGTAGAATTGTGCTATATAAAACTTAGTAAGGGGAAAATTACACAAAAACTACCAAAAGGCCAATATTGATGATGATGATTGATGATGATGCAAGATGCTCAACCACATAGTAAATAGTATGTAGGTTCTATTCTAATCATAAACAAATGGCAAAAATGTATCAGAATATCAAGACTGAAATATCAGCATTGTAGAGATTTTCTGCAAGAATCAGGTGACAAAAACTCTCATATAATGCTGGTTGAATTCGAAATAGTTTCATTAGTTTGGAATATGGGTTGGTAACATCTAGTAAAGGCAAAATCATGTAGACCCTTTAATTCCGTCCTTGGGTATCCATTTTTAAGGCTAGTCTTCTATACATATAAGGATTAGAACATTTTACAATAAATTAGAAACAACCCAAGTGTCTGTCAATGGGAGAATGGATACATGAATTGCAATGTTATACAGCATGTAGAAAGAATACATTGTGAAGGACTACATGTTACTCCCAAGTATATAAAATTTAAAAATATTAAAAATATATATGCTATTCTATATACTAGACTATTCTATAAAATTTAAATTTTATAAAGCAATATCATATTTGTGGATATACACATATTTAATATAAACATAAAATAATGTTTGGTACCCATAAAAGATAACCCCGGAGAGTGTTTACCTTTGGAAAGAAAGAATGATATTGATTGGCAGGGGCATGTGTGGGCTTTGATTGTACAATCAAATGTTTTATTTCTTTCAGAAAATCTGAAGCAAATTTGACATAATGTTAAGATTTTAAGTGGAAGCAAGGAGAATGGAAGGCAAAAATCAACAGGCACTGTTGACGTTTTAAGTTACTAGGATAATGGGGTTATGAGAAAAAATAGAACCTTACCCACTACCTGACATATAGGTTTGTCAGCATTGTAATGATACCAATTCTTATTAACTAAGTTAAAACTCACAAGACCCTGAATCTTGCCTTTCATTCTCAGGGTCTTAGCTGTTTAACTTAAAGAAGGCTTACTATGGAATCTTAGGTAACACAAAAACCTGAGGTGATTTGTATATATCTATTATCATATCTATTATATATCTATTATCATGTGATGATCTTTGAGAGCTAGAGCAAGTCAAAAAACCAAAAAGTAAAAAATTTATGTCAGTTTGGAAGGTAATTGTGCCTGATTCAGAAAGTAGAAGTTTTCAGTGAACAGTTTATCTGCTCTGATCCAAGACTAACTGAGCTATATAAAACATATTATTAAAAAATATTTATCTCTTGCTACATTGACAGTTGAATAAATCCAAACTGTATTTTTATGATGTAAGATGCTCAACCACAATAGTAGACAGTGAAACCTAAATTAAAGTATATAGGTTCTATTCCCATCACAAACAAATGGTAAAAATGTCAGAATATCAAGACTTTGAAATACCGTTTTAGAGATTTCCTGCAACAGCCAATTATGACAAAAAACTCTCATATGTTGCTTGCTGAATTGTAAATTATCTATTGAGTTGGCAATATCTAGTAAAGGCAAAACCATATAGAGTCTTTAATTCCATCCCTAAGCATTTATTTATCTTTAAAGCTCTCCTTGCACATGTAAAAGAATGAGAGCATTTTAACAATAAGAAACAACCCAGTGTCAATAACCCCCAAACTATTAATAAAAGAACCCCAAGTCAATAAAAGAGCGGTGGTCAAGAGAAAAAAAAAAATCACAGACTATGCCAATGCTAACGGTGCACTGGAGATTCTAATGTGGCTCATGGTCTATTTCTGTCTTTCTGTGTTCTTTCATTGACACTGTTGATATATGTTGGCATATTCTCTATCCAGACAGAATCAGAGAATCAGTTAGAATCGGTCATAATAACAAGAACAGTAATCCACTTAGAACGAGAATAGTGTAATAGATACCTAAGATACCTAGATATAAAATATCAAATTATTATTCTAATAAGTAACAGGCTCTTCTCCAATTTCCCAAAGAATACATGAGTTTATTTTAATTTTAAGAGTTATGCAATAGGTAATATAATGGACTTAAATATTGGATCTCTTTGTCCCCCATAACTCTCATTTCAAGTTTCTCCAAGACATAACCACTTGACCATGGTTGCTTTGCTGTCAGCTAGGTCCATTGATATTGATTTTCACATAAAAGTGAATGTACCCAAAATTGGGATAATATGCTTTTTGCAGTAGGGAAAAAGGCTCTTAGGGAGACTTGCATGTCAGTACACCTCAAAAATCTTGTTCTTTTTATAGTTACGTAATATTTGTTAATATGGTTTATCTGTTATTTATTTAACTTTTCTGATATTTATGACCCATTAGAAAGTTTTCAGTTTCTCTCTGGAACAGTTCTTCAGTGAGTATCCTCATGTATCTATCACTTCAGCAAGGGCAGATGCAATTTAATAGATGGCAACATGCAGGAAACACAGTCTGCCTTTCACATCTTTGACTTTGTTTTTCTCTTGGTTACTCTCATCTTCAAACATCCTCTCTTCATATATTGCAAATATGTCAATCATCAATGCCAGGTTACATTTGATTAACAACCTTTTTTCTCAATTCCAGCAAAAGTGGGAGGACTCACACTGTTCCAACTTGAGAAGAAGGGAGAACTGGGTGATTTATCAAATAAAAATCAAGATGAAGAGGCACATATACTGGTCAGGCAAATAAATCAATGCCTTCTAAACATTTATAGACATTTTCTGCTTTTATGAATAGGTGATAAAGACACACTAATTAATATCCTAATAAATAGACATTCACATCCTAAACTTTCAAAGTATTCTTATAGGACCTTTCTAAATCTTTTCTAGAGAAATAAAACCACTATATTTTATATAATATTGTATGTTTTATATGGTATTTTACATAATATGTATGAGAATAAAGAATTGTATAGATTGAAGATCATTAATATGAAGAAAAAGATACATTTTCAATTCTGGAAAATGTTATCCATGACATGGATAAAATGTTATCAATGACGTGATAGACCATATCTATAATGTAATAGTCTTAAAACACTGTTTCTCAATAGTCTGTTATTTGCCAAACATTAGTACAATGCCTATTTTCTTCATTTAAACTATGTTTATCATATTCTACTATGTACTGTTCTTCTTGCCAGGGGCTAATGGTTACCACAAGTTGGCTGGCCCCAGTTTCTTACTTTCTCTTTCAGGGTCACATAATTAAGAAAAAAAATGATTATAGGAGAAAATTATAGACTTTGATGTACTGTGAAGGAAACAAAAAGGATTGTGCTAGAGAAAGTTGTTGCCAAAAGTCATTTCACATAAGATGGTGAAAGGAGACCTTTCTGAAGAGAGACTGTTTGAACTGCAACCTGAACACTAGTAATGAACCCCACACTCTAGACCAATATGGTAGTCATTGGACATAGAGAGATACAACATTGAGCACTTGAATGGAGCTATTTCAAGTTAAAATGCACTACACATGTAAAATAATTATCAAATCTCTAAGCCCAACACAAAAATGATAAAATATTTCATTAATAATTTTTATATTAATTACATGTTGAAACTTCAGATATATTGGGGGAAACACTATTAAAATAACTTTACATGTTTTTTCTTACCTTTTAATGTGAACACTGAAAATGTTTCTATTATATATTTTACCTTATATTTCTGTTGAACTGTCCTGACATACACTCTCAATCTATTTGCTATTTATTGACATGTGTTTATTTTCTCATTTTATCTTTGAGCATGTTGATGGTGGTTGGTTATGTAGCAAATTTTTCTTCAAAGTTCTGAGTCTACGATATTGCTTGAGGTGTCCAAATATAATAATTCAATGTTTGATCAAGCTTAATACAGCTCAGATCTAAGTAAGTGGTAGCGGGTGGTAAAAAAGCACAGAAAATTGCCCACTTACTAGAGAAGTTGTGTCATTAGTCATGTTCCTTTAGAAATGTTCAGAAAACAGATAAAGGAGCACTCTGAGTTGGAGAGGTAGGCAGAACTAGCATCACAAGGTAATGACAGCGTAGGACAGGGTTTCTGTGGGAATCGGTGACAGTAAACCACAAAGATCTATTTCCATTCTCTACTGAGTGAGGGAAATTCTATTGTGTTGTATAGACTTGCCACTTCTGGTTCTGTTAAGAGTTTTATTTTACACATTGTTTCTATACTGGTGGAAATTTCAGTGATTTTAGTATGCCTCTCTTTTATATCTCTGTAAGTTCATTTAATAACATTAAACACACTTTAATAACATTAAATTGGTTTACTGCAGTGAACATACAGGAGAGTTTTTCTGTGTGCCATGCTATTTTTCTCATTTCTATTGGTGGCTGTGCCACAGAGGAGAGGTTACTTACTAAAAACGCATGTTTGATTTAGCAGATAAAGTTTTATTATTCAGTTTGTAAACATTTCAGCACTCCAGATGTGATGTAGCTTATATAATTGAAAAGTTTGGTGGGGAAAACTCCTCTTGCTGGTTTGATAGAGTTGAGTCATATCCTGTGAATGTGAAGCAACGGTATTTAAACATCACGGTTCTTCTTGCTTTCATTCTAAGTCGCTGCAGTTCTGAGCAGCAAGTGCTCTCTGCCAAGCGGCTGTTACTAGCTTTGGAGGGGCACAGCCTCTCCTGCCAGAATTCAGTAAAGAAAGCCAAGTCTGAATGTGCAGTTCTTTCACTGGAGTGAAAGATGTTTTGTTTTTTTTCTAATCAACGATGCTAGATAGCTGCAAAGTGAAAAGTGCCAACAATTTGCCATTTGTTTATAATAAGGTAAGTTCAGGGTTTTATTTTATTCATTGTGTTGAGGTTGCCTTGAATTAATGTGGCAGCTTTGGTATATATATGGTGATGCCTCAGGAAATACCTTCACCCTGGATATTAAAGGTGGCATTTGAGAGGAGTATAATGTAAGTCATTTTAAACTAGCAGTAGGATTCATTTGTTAGATAATATAAGATTGATATTCCTTTTATGACAGGTTTTTGTGAAAACTATAGTGCCTAAGAAGTAGAAACATTGTAGTAGTTTTATATCATTTTAGGTTTTCTTTTTTAAGACTTAACAGTACCAGAGGTTGGTTAGTTGTTTTGGCTTTTCTTCTTTTTTTTTTTTTTCTTTTTTGCTATTTTATGATCACAGTTATGCTTGGATTTTATCTAAAGAATCATGGCTCAACAATCAGTTCTCTCAATTGAAATAAAAAAATGTTTCAGTAATTATTAAAACGTTAAAAGATAACTAAGTCTATTGCCTTTTCATATTTAGCTTTCTGTTTAAATGAAAGATGACCACATTTATAAACTTCTGACTCATCTGTTTCTTTTAAAATGGTTGTAAGCTTATCAGTTATTATTCTAAATGTTCATACATCACTTGTATGGAGGGAGCAATCTTTGAAAAAGAAAGTGAACGAGAGGTTTGGTTTTTATTAATTGTTTAAGCTTGCTGCTGAAAAGTTGGGTGAGAGACAAGAATTTTTTTCATTATAAATTAAAGAAATGTCAAGAGGAAGTTAAAGGTGGTGTTTTATGGCATATAAGTTTGGACATTCACTTAAGACCTTTGAATCCTTTTGAGACAGGAAAGGTTAATTTAATTTTGAGAGCAATGGTTGTGAATTTGTAAGGTATTAGTGAAATTGAAGGTTTTAATGTTAATTGGCATTTGGCATTATGAATTTTTCTCTCTTCTTAATTGATCCATTACTGTTCTGACAGATTGTTTCACTCTTATTTTAAAATTATACCCATTATAAAATTGTTAGATTTAAACTATATCATGGAAATTTCTTTTCAGTAGATATATTCAATAAATCATATTTTTGCAAAGATTAGGGGTTAATGAACTGATGGAAAGCGTGTAGTTTTCCTTTTCTTTGAAGGAGAAATTAAAAATTACTTCATCTTCAAAACACATTTGATGGCTGTATTTTGCAGTGATAAAGGTAGATTTAAAGAAAGTGACTTAGCACTATGAGAGCCTTTGAAAGCTTGAATAATGAAGAAGCACATATCCCAAAAGATTCGAATGCAAGATGTTATAAATAGAATATCCTAATGCTAGATCTGTATCATACTTGGCTTTTTTTTTTCGGGCTGGAAAGTGGGGGAGCTCTTCTAGTTAGTTAAGTAAAGTATTTTGCTTGAGAATTTTTCCATATGTTATATATGAAAGATGAAATGTCAATGAAAAGAATAAAGTAGAAAACATCTACATCAAGACCAAAAGCCTGTCTTATTCCCCTTTGCATTGCTTTAGATTCTTAGTTAGGTATTATAATGACCATATAATTGTTATTATGAACAAATTCAGACTGATAAAATGTAAAATTATATTTTATAATATTTTAAACCTGGATTGAATTATTTATGACATCTTACAGCCAACTGTAATTATCTGACTATATTATCAGGGCATCTTGTTTCTCCTCCTTCTTCACTGCTTTCTCAATCCTTTGGCTGTTTTCCTGCTTCTTTGTACTTCTGGAAAGGTGGAAGGTGGTTAATGGTCAGGGAGAGAGAAAGAAAGTGAATAAGCACAAATAAGATAATATTCCTATTTTCTACTTCTCCTAGTGGTTTTGATGAGGTCAAAGGTAAGAAAGTGGTTAGATACAATGACTATAGTGAGTCTTCTAGATTAACTGTGGATTTCAGTTATTCAGGAAATTCCCTGACCTATGGGGTGAACAATAATTAGGAGCTTGGTAGGGACAACCTTATCTACCATATAGGATTATTTCAGATGTAATAATATCACATCTTTTGTATTACTGTGTGTGTTAAACGTTTTTAAAGAATTGTTTTTGTGTTTTCTTGAAGTAAAGGGGTTGAAAAAGATATCAGACATACTCATAATTTCATTCTAGATTCAGAATATTTCTTTTTAATAATAAGGATCTTATTTTATTCTCTTTAAAAACTACTTTACTTGTTAATTTCAAACTTAGAAAAATATTTTGCAAAAATGAACTCTAAAAATAAAAAACAAAAGCTTAATTTTGCCTAAGCTCCAGTACTGTCTTTAAAAATGTCAAATAACTCAAGGAAACTCATTCTTACTCAGAAGATATCAAGTGGTAATTATATTTTATTTTCAACCTCAAATCAACATAGGATTTCTCTCAAAGGAGAACTACCTCAGCAACAACAGATAGCATGGCATTTTTTTCTTTCTTGTTCAAGATTTCTCTTTTAAGTGGAACTTTGAAACCTTCACAGTGAGGAACCACACAGACAGTCATTGTTTTTTAATGATTCATTCTGACCCTTGAAAACTAAACCTTTCTGGATAATGGTTTAGATCCTACTCTCTCTGCTGAATCCTACTGGATGTCCATAGCAGCTTACTTGTGAAAAATGAGTAGGAATAACTTCTCACCTACCTCTGAAAATCAGTTATGAGAATCTAATGAGATTATTGGTGTGGGAGTGCGCATGACTACTACAGAGCTCATAAACATCATTATCTCAAAGTAAGATGTACAAAATTATATATTTGGTAGGGAACTTCAATGTCATCTCATATCTTTTCATATCATAAAGATAGAAATTAAGGTCCAGAAGAGATAAGGAAGGGTCCTAGTTTTCTCAGTTAGTACCTATGTCAAGACCTAAATCTGGGTCTTTCTGTGTGCCTGGTTATTAGAAATTGATCAAAGGCTAGCTATTTCTGGAGTCCTACTGATAAAGGAGATTTAAAGACATAAAATAGTATTTTATGAATATTGACATCATAAAATATTATGTTATGAATATTGATATCATTGTAGAAAACGATAACTTTGGAAACTCACAGATGTCTGTAGCTTTTGTGAGCTGAAGATTCTCTGTTAGAGCTGGTTAAATGGGGCATGGATTTGTGACATGTTCATTAAAATGTAATATCGAACTCTTGTGATCTGTTAGTTATTGCCATATAAAAGTGTCCCAACCCTTACTCTGGGGAACTGAATCATAAAAATAAATAGGTTTAATGAATAGAGGTAGACTTTATAGCTTTTAAAGCTGTAAGCGATATGGTAGATTATTTTGTTAGGTATATTGGAAGTAGTTAGCAAAATGGGATCCCCCAGAAAAAAATGTTAAATAAAGAACTTCTGACCATTTCTGTTAGAGTTATCTGGCTATTTTATACTTATGGAATGCTTCTATTTTCTAGGGAGATAAAATGGGAGAAAGAGGACTTTTCATAACTATAGAAACTAATGACATATATCCTCTTATCCTACTGAAAACAGTAGGTTTGTAAGTCTTAAAATCTCTTAATATAAGATTAGAAGATAGATTAAGTAAAGGGTTCTTTTTGTTTTTTATGGCCTTATTAAAGTTAACTCCTTTGTCCTAAGAATGAAAAATGTGGTTACCATTTCTGTTAATAAAAAATGAAATTCTTATGAAAGAGGTGTACTATATTCATATCCTGTGTTCTGAGTTGTAGCTTCAGTAAATACATGGAATTTATTATCATGCTATCTTGATTAGATCTTAGCTATGATTTGCAAAGTAAACAATCTTTACTTCGGTTCCAGAACTATATGAATATTATGTATAACCATTGGGAGACAAAGAAATGCAGATGAAATAAAAAAGGGACTTTAAAAAAACTTCACTTAATATAAATGCAATCGGGTAGTGTGTGGTCTCAGAGACAAAGCTCTGGGCTGTGTGAATGTGATTGGAGGAATCAAAGCTTCTTTGTAATGTTAACCACTTCTCTGGTTTTTGGAGACAGAGAAAGTTCTAGACTTCTTTTGATTTTGTTCTACCTACAAAGTTGAGACAAAACTCTAATCCCAGACAACAGTCCCACACATCCCATAAGTGTATGATAAATATGATCTTAATTTTGCAAACATCAGAGTGGGTGAAGAGCTTTGAGTTCATTTCACATGTGTCACTGTTACAAGTGTCAAGGTTTGTAAGGAATATTCCCTTGAGAAGAGCACAAGTAAGAAAGCAATGGAGATTGTTGTTGTTGTTTCAATTACTTAATTTAGTATAGACACTCAAATTAGTCTCTTGTTCTCCCTTTGCTTGAGTCATATCACTGGCAAATGAGATCAGTAATATTTATTCATGGCAATTTAGAACATTACCAAAATATAACAAACCAAGTTCCAAATCCCTTACTCCACAAGTGTTTCTCTCAAAGGTGAAAATAATAACAATGACTCACATTTAAGCTAGACTACACAATAGCTTGTTATGAACAACCTAATTTATTTCTTAAATCACCTTATGAGATTTGGGCACTGTTATTACTCTTCTCTTTTTTCAGATGGAGAAATGAAGTTTAGACAGATTGACCTATCTCTGACATCACACACACACGGTAGTTGAAGGACCAGAATTGAATGTGGGCAGACAGACATGAGAGCCAGAAGACTTAACTGAATTCTCTGCAGCCCCCACTTAGAAGGCTTTGATTCCAGAGCTACCACTCGACTGTGCAGGATTTTCACAGAGAGCGCAGGGCATGTCTTTAATCATGTTGATGATTTAACTTTCTCATTCTTAGTGAAACTGGGCATTTATGAAGCAGAGATGTATTGAAGTTACTTGGGAATTCATGTAAGATGAGTGTAGTAATAATGCCAAAATAGTCTGGACTGAGCAGATATTAGCAGACTTGAGCGTCCTCTGAGTTGGCAGATGTGAGAGCTCTCTGAGGTGATCATTGTCATTGGAGATGTAAAAAGATTTCCTTTATATATATATATTTTTTTTTTTTTTGAGAGAGAGAGAGAGAATCAGTTTTTGATGTATACATAGTCAACTGATATAATCCCAGGAAGGCTTGTGGGGATTTTTGTGTTTTGAGGGAAGATTAATAGCATGTCCACTTTTCTGTGTATACTCCCTAAACATGTCCTGGAGAAAAGAAGCACTTTAAATGAATGTAGAATGAAAGCTGTAGATTTATTATGCAACTAAGTTCATTTATATCTGCTTTCCTCAGAGTCTACACAAATCATGCAAAAATTCTGGATTTTTTTTAACCTTGATGTTTCCTCAGGTTTTACAGACAAGAACTTGCTTCACAATGTTGTGTGCCCTTAGTGCCAGCATGGTGCCCAATATATGCTGCTCTGGGAGGACATGGGTGGGTGGGTCAATGGGATGGGTGGATAAGAGGATGGGTAGATGAGTGAATGGGTGGATTGATGATATAAACTGGGGTATCTCCAGATCTGCCTGAAGTCATGACTCATATACATGACATTGAGTGGCTGTCATTGGCATGTGGGCACAGGGGATTGAAGGATGAGATGTGGAAAAGTTTACCTCAGTTCATGATAATTTCTTATCTGATGATTTTCAGTTGAAACTGACATAGTTATGCCATTTCTTGCCGTAAACCTTTCCTATTCCATTAGGATTTCTTCAATTGTACATATAATCCATAATTGTATGTCAAAAGTTGAATGTTTGCAGATGTATATACATATGCTCCCTCTATATTATACTTATGCTAACAAAGAGGGAAAGATTAAAATGTCAAAATAAATTTGAATATTTAAATTATTGGGGAATTGTTAAAATGTGAGTATATTAAAACTTATGAGATAAGCAAAATGCAGAAGAAATAATTGAGGCAGAGTATCAAGGAAAATAATGGTGTCTTCAAAATCACTAAAATGATTAATAAATGAATACTTATCTACATATATATTTATAATCATCTTTGAACAGAATTTTAATTCTTTCCACAAAACTTCATTAGGTAGCTCACAACAAGAAGTTTGTAAACAAAAATTTATTTGGCATAAATAATTATTAGAAATAGTTTCCAAGATGAGGATAGAGATGAAAGGTAAGAAATGATGTAGATTTTAAGAGAGTATTAAGGAAGTTATTGTTTAAAGTTTTCCAAGAGTGGAAAACACAGAATGTTCCTGAAAATATACTTGATCAAATACAAAATATATCCAACTTTTAAACAATGGAAGCAACTCTAGTGGGAAAATTACACATTTGACCTTGACCTGAAGCAGTCACTGAAAACAAAACACACACAAAAAAGAAAAAAAAGTCCCAATCAGCACAAATCACTGGGTGAATTTTTTTTGTCTTTGTCCTAGACACAGTGAACTATGGTCAATATTTGAGAATGTTGTATTTTACAATGTATGGGTACCTCATGTTACTTAAAATGCATTTGATTCTTGTGATTTGCTATTTTCTGGAGGCAATTTCCCTACCAGATGAGTAGCATGATCCAGATCAGCATCAGTGGGATGTAGTCTGGGCCTCAGCTTCAACATCCTTTAATGAAGAAGTAACTCTCCAGTCTCTCTCACATCTTCCAAAAATCTAAGAATGATTTTAGACTAATAGTCTTCCCTTCCTCCTTTCTACCCTCCCTCCCTTTCTCCCTGTTCTTTCTTTTCAATTCTGTTGCTGTTGTAAATCAAGAATCATTTCTGGGACAATTATTTTCAAGTTTATTTATCTAGCAAAAGTATCTTAAAAATTTTGCTACCCCTCTCCTGTAGTTTGGGAGCTATTCATATTCTGGATGGATGTTTGGATAATAGGTAGAATAGATAGTGAATATCTCATGGAAATAGCTACAAAGAATCACTAATACATCAGCTATAAGAGGATTTTGTAGCTTATTGTCTGTTTTCAATCACTGATAAACTACACAGTATAATCAAGAGTTTTTGTAAAGTATATACAGTTTCAAAGGTATGCAGATTACTACCAGGAATCCATTGGCATCAACTTAAATACAACTTCTTATAGTTACTTTCAAGAAAAGGTATTAAGGTAATTATTGTTTCAAGTTTTGCAAGGGAGGGAAAAACAGAAAATTTCCCTATGAAAAGCCTTAATCAAACATAACTAAATGAGGTCAAATTTTATGCAAGTTATAGATAACAGAAACAGATCTCTTTTTTTAAATGTCCAGTTCTTGTCTCCTACATGACAAGTGTTTCACCACAAAAAGACCTATTTGAAAGTTTTTCTATTTCTCAGGCACTAATTGTTTTTTTCATCAGTCAGCTAAGGTATGAACACTACATTTGCTGCATGACAATACTCTCATTATATCTTAACCTCCTACTCATTGTGTCTAATACTTCTGTGTTATCATGAAACATTACTATTACATTTTACTATTTTAACTAAAAACTTTAAGCAAAATTGAAAAGGTTAACTAAAACTAAACATCAGTTTTATTTAAAAACTAGTAAGTCAAATTAGTTCAAAATATTATATTAGTTTTCAGACTTTCATGATTTTTTCCTTTAACCAAGTAACATATGATTCATTATTGCAAAACCTTGGACTTAAGGTACATTAGAGATCATCTAGCTCAACTCTCATTTTGCAAGGGAAAAGCATTCTGTCACAGGCAAATTCAATGACTTTTTCAAGGTTGTATAAGTCCAGATTCCCATAGAACCAAGTTAGACACAGGGTTGCTCACATGCAATTTTGCCATCTTTTACTATATCAGTGAGTACATCATTATCTGAATTTAGTTTTCAAATGGTACATTACCTTTTTGCTTCTTATTAAAATATTAATCGTTCACAGCATATATCAATTTAAATTTGGCCTAATTTACTTTGGCCATCAGACAAAATTTTTTTGCCACAGTTTTTAGAAGGACACATTTTAATCACATATTCCACATAGCAGCAACCCCTAACACCTGAAAGTTTACCTTTTTCTTCTCATTCAGCACTGCAGATACTCTTATAATTACAGAAAGAGGAACACACTTACCAGTTGTGCACATCTAAAAGTGCTTATGTTTTTCCACCCTCTCTAACATTCCAGATCATGAAAATAAGAGAATATACCAAATTGACAGAAAAATCCATAAATGCAAATTACTGTATTTGTATACAATATAACATCTATTTGAGTCCTTTAACCAAATGAATGGAAGTGATTACTAAACAGTGTTTTATAGTAATAACTAATTTGTCATTAAAGTTTCAATGCACTGGACATCTCCAGCCTTATTGCTTCTATCGATGGCTGTTTTAGAAGCCAGGCAGTTTTACCCAATAGCAGAACTCAATACGGAGGGGTCTCTACATTTCCAGGTGTGAGTTCTCTTTAAGAGATGGCCCAAGTACAGACTACCCCAGGTAGTGTGGGATGACTTTTTTTTTTTTTTTTGGTATAAGAGGCAGTCAAGATTGTTTCATTTAGGTTCTCATTTGCAACTGCAGTACAAAATGAAGAAAGCATTTTTTTTTTTTGCCAGAATATTCTTCAGAGAGCAAGTTCTATGAAAATTGCATCATATAATCAAATAACTTTGGGAAATGTGGCATGTAGCATTCCCTTTTTGAATATTCATGAGGGAGGTACAGGTAAACACTTTAAAAGTTTTAAAAAGGAGGTTTAGTTTAAATTTCTTTAATCCAAGGGAGAGGGAGGAGGGGATGGAGAATTGCCCAGGGGTAGTGGGGTTGTGGGGGGATTGGAAGGATTTGCCGGTAGTGTGGGGTGATTGGAATATATGCACCACTGGTGGAGCAAAAATGTAATCCTCAAAGAAGATGGGGAAAGAAACTCTTTCACCCATTATTTCCCAAACAAATTCTTTGTCAAAATACTACCTATTCACATGTGCAAGCACAGATTAAACATTCCCCTCAGTGAGTAGTATGTATGTCCTGAAAAGAGAGGGGAGTTTGAGATACATGAATTCACTCTCTCCTAGGTGTCTCTGTCCCCACCAGCATCTCATAATGTGAGTTTAGTATTGAACATCATTAGTGTTTAAACAACAGTATATGCAGTTGCATTCTGTGCATTCTTTATATATGTTCCATATCACCTCATCACTAAGCACATGCATGTGTACATAAACACATTGCTGTCAAGGTTTGTTTACAGAGGACTCAATTTATTCTGAGTAATACATGACAAAAGTATAATTTTCACCTCATTCAATAATGTCAGAACCACCTAAGACATTGTATCTCTGAACTGATTTAGTGTTAAAACAATGGGAGATCAAAGCAGGGAGTGATAAGCCTTTGAAATGCAAGATGGGGAAAGTTTCTCAGAAATATACTTAAAACTGGATCTTGAAGAATATATTGGCATTTTCCAAGTGGATAAGAGCTCAGACTGGGAAGCATAATTCAGAGGAACAGCTCAGGAAACTGGCTAAAAAATAAAATAAAAATAAAGCAAACAACACACAGTACCTTTGGAGTCTAAGGAAAATGACCGATGAGGTAGGTTGTCACTGTTCAGCTCATAATGGTTTTTTGATGCCCTGCTAAGGAGTGTGGCTTTCACCTTATAGGACAATGACTCTGCAACTGGATGGTGCACCAGATCACCAGGAATCATTTTTAGATGATGGCTATCTGGACCCTATGCCTGAGAGATTCTAATTCATTAGGTTATGGGTTGAGTTCAAGACTATAACTTCTGAAAGATGCACCAAGGTAATTCTAATATATACTCCAATTTGAAAAAACTTAAGTCACCAAGAAAAGACTTCAAGGAAGGAGACGTCATTGGAACTTGGGAAGCTTTGAGGAGGAAGGTTTGAGAGGAATGACCCCAGAAGCAGAGAAATTCACTGGGAGGGTTTTTCCATCAGTATGAGTTAGGAAAAAACAACAAAAACTAGGAAAACCAAGGCAGTAATGACGGGGTGATGGGGAAGTATGTGCTACCATCTGATCTAAATTTGATCCACAGTATTTGGGGCTGATGAAATATAGGTGTGCACAAGAAGTAAAATGCTGGTTTCTGGCTTGATGCTAGCAATCAGGTCAGAAAACACTGAGGAAACACTGATCTCCTAGATACTCCTAACTCTTCCCTTTTCACCTACAACTTTACTGCCTCATGGAACCTCATCTGCTCTCATCTCAGAGCCCTAACCATTTTCATCTGTAATTTCACAGCCATTAGAACTTCTGTGCTGCTGAGCATGTCCTTGTTGAAAAGACTCCAAAGAAGTCGCAGTCTATTGGTAGAGATGTCCTAGGACCAAAAAGCACTTGCAGGAATCTGTTGATGATCAGAGTTAGCTTTTGGGGAGACAAGAGCAAATAGTCTTTGTAGGAGAATTCATAGAACATCGTTAGTAGGAGTTGTTACTTACCACTTCCCATCCCATGCTTCAGTGAGTTTGAGGAATTGGGCTCTCAACCAACACTCAGCAGCAGAAAGAAGCTGAACCATAAGTCTGGATGAAGAGAAAATGAATGACATGAAGGAGATGAGTGTCTAGTATTTATAATAGAGAGTAATAGCTTTCCCAGATGCCATGATATGGACTTGGTCCTTTCTCTGCCCAAGATTAAGAAAGAATGAATGCGATTCATGGTGTGAGACTTGGGAAATTTCCAGAAAAGGGGGATGACGCAGCTGTAGAAGATAACGGCTGGTAGAAGACTTTGTGAGTTACAGTGTGACCAGAGGGTAGTTGAAGAAGAGCTATAAATAAGGAGGAACAAAAAGGGCCATGAAGCACAGTGTTTAAGAAGGAGTTTCTCTATACATCCTATGAAAACAGCAGGTAAATAGTCTTCGTTTATAGCTAGAAGACTTGCATTTAAGTCTATACCTCACCACATACTATATGATTTTGTGAATATTATTTGATATTTCCTGGTTTTGTTTTCCTCATCCTAAAAATAATATCTTCTTTTAAATTAGTTAGAGTAGGTTGGGTACAGAAAATAATGCAGGTAGTCTCATCAACACTCCCACCTAAACAACACATAAGCCCTTTCATATTACCATAGTTCAAGCATACATTAGTGTAGTGGTCTGTGGAGTAATCGATTCTTGTGAGACATTCCTGAGAAAAATTGAAAAAACCTGTATTATGCAGGATAAATTTGACTGTCAAGTGATATATTAGAGTTTTTTTTATAAGCTCTTGTTTCTATTTCCTTAGCCCTGTGTAATTTGTTTCACTCAAGATTTAACCCAAATAGGGTTAAGATGATAGAACCTAATGTATTGAAGAACTAACAGAATGCTGTTTAGTACTGATTTTACAGAAAAACAAGAACAGTTAGTCAAATTTTGTTCTTGATGGGGTGGAGGTGGATAGGTAGAGTCCATTGGTCCTTCTAGAACCACAGTCAGATATGTTTAGCATCAGTATGCTGACCGACCCCCAATGCTATACACAGTGAGAGAGATAGTGAGAGGGAGAGAGGAAGATTTTAATGAACAGACTCATACTGGAGTTTCCAAGAAGTCTGTAGTTAAGGAACATGTATATCAGGCAGATCTGTTTCATCTAAATGAATACCCCTTCTTGTGGACCTATTAAATTTTTCCAGCAATTTTCCTATATGGAAATTCTGGGAAAGGGTACAAATAGATGTACTTTTACATATTGCTACCGATCATGTCTTCTTGGAAGTCCAGCAGAGAAGTAAAATATAAAGATCATATGAATCTTACAGGATTGCCAGATTTAATAAAAAGCTAGTCATTGTTTAATTTTATTTTAAGATAATTTTATATTTGTAAACATGAATGCCATTCTGATTTTTAGATACATTAGTCTGTGCACTGGACATACATCTATAGAATGAAACTTTGAACCCACAGGAACCTCTAAAGCTTACAAAATAATTCACTTTTTGCTTCAAAGCATTACTCTCTGTGCATTCAAGGGTACAAAAATATTTTTTAGCAGTCTGTGTACCATAAACTTTTAGGGCCACATTTAGCCAATAAAAGGAACACAGTGTATACTCAAAGTAATGTGAATCACTTTCATGATTATCACATTATAGGCAATTATCCATTATAAGCAATATGAGTGACATTAGCTAAAGTAGAAGATGATACAGGGTATAATTGTGGAAGTTAATTTAGATTATGGATTCAGGAGAGTTAACTCTGAGAAAGTGACTTTTGAGCTGAGACTAGAGATGTGTAGAGGTAACTTTGGATTCACCATTGTCTGAAAGTTTATAAGGATTAGAGAAAATGTAGATTAAAAACCCACCACAGTATTTGGCACAAATGATATCTAAATATTCAGATTCACTTTGTCTCCTAGTCAATGAATACCAAGTCAGATAGGACTAGAGAGACCAGTTGGTGGGCAGCATATATTGCTCTGGATTCCTTGAGCTTCAGGTTAGCAGTGAACCTACCTGGTCTTTTCTGATTACCTTCCTTGAGCACGCTCTGTATATGAGTTTCTGATAAAATCTGCTTTGTTCAACATTCTTTCTGCGGAAGTGCAGAGAAAGGGAGCCCTTCCCTTGCTTCTTTGTGTTCCAGTTCATTCGACTTGCCTCTGATCCCCTGCCTCCTCTCCCTGGGAACAGGGTCATCTCCTGGAACCCCAGTTCCATAAATTCCCCTTAAACTGAGATATGGCCAATTCCCCAATGAGGGATTTCAGACTGAACCCCTAAACCACATTAACAAGTCCAATGGCACCTATAACTAAGAATGAACTCTATCTGTGCCTAGACTTTGTGGTCCCTGCTTCTGCATTCATTCCTAGGGGTGTCAGGTTAATGCTACCTGAATTCATTAAGCCACAGCTCACATCTGCCTGGTCCTCTCCCCCATACCAGTCTGTCCTTGGTGACACAGCCTTGAACATGGCTGAAGCCTCATGGGTAATGGGTAAGATCCCAGAGTACTGCTCTGTGGGCGGTAGCAGTACAGGCCAGCTCCTAAGGCAGAGCAGCAGGCAACTGACTGGGATCAGACTATACTGGACTTCCCTGAGGAGAATAATGCCGTGATCTAGAGTGGGCTGGAAATGGAACAGGTTTGAATTAGTCTTCAGAGGATCCAGAGTAATTATGAAGGCACTAGCCTTATGAGTGTAGTTACTGAGCTGGGAGGTTTGGAGCTCTCAGAGGTATTCCCAACCTGTAGTGCATGGTTGGACTGACTTCTAACAGATAAGAAGGGAACACGAGGAGGCCAGAACAGTCCTCCTGTCGCGTTATCAATGGCCCAGCGTGTTGTGGGCACCAGAAAGCAGGGCACCCCACCTGTTCCCTCCTCAGGGTGTGAGATAAAGCTGGGATTCAGGGGGTGGTATTGTGAGACCAGACCTGGCTCATGACAGCAGCCTAGAAGGCCTTCACCTGGGACAGATATGTCAGAAAAGGACATCAGTGCCAGTCAGTAGGACTTGGACATGTGTGTAAATGACACACTGCACCACAGACCACAAGAGGCAGTTTCTCCTCAATTTGTGGCTTCTTTGCTTTGTGGATTCAAGAATGCTGTGCCCATTTAGGAGAAGGCAGGGTCTTTTATGTTTTTGTCTGCAGTGCCCACAGTAGAGCAGAACCACAGTGCAAGGCAGCTAGGAAGAGGCATCTTTGAGAAAGCGTAGTTTTGCAGCTCCTGCTTTCTTTTTTCATAACAGACATGTCATACTTCTAGATTGTTCTGCCTAAGCAGGTGGGTTTACCTGGCCTGTGTCATCATCAAAATGTAGCATATTTCTATATATTTTATTGTTTTTTTTTTTTAATCCTTTGCTTTCAAAGGGAGGGTTGACTAAGGAAAGATCCGTATCACTTAATGTAGTCCACTTTCTTCAGTCATGGAAGACCCTACAAAGCCCAGGAAAACTGCAATCTGCAAAGTTTCAAAGTGCATAACATCAATTATATTATGTAGACATTGACTTTGTGGTCAGTTTCTGTTATACTTGTTCACATTCCCTGATCTACCAATAATATCACAGAGCTCATGCTACTGCTCTCTTACCTCCACCACTTCACCCCTTTCTTTCCAAGCAATCACAGTGGAAACAAGAAAAATAGGACATATTTGAGAGAAAATAGGTGACTGTTCAAAAGAGAAGCACATTTCTTTGACTGTCAAAATTAGCTATGAAAATTAAGATTGAGAACATCTGTTTTAATTATGTATGTAGCACAGACTGTTCTGTTGTTTCACAGTTTCTCTCTCAAAAAAAAGACAAATGAAAAGTTACCTGCTAGTCTCTCATGATCCTCTCCTAAGTCTAATTTGTTTTTAGCTATAAAATGCTATTATTGATATTAAATAATATTCTTAGTTGCAAACGTTACATAAAATTTTTACAATTCCTTTGCAGTCCTTGTTTGATAAAATTAGAGAAGACAGACTAAATATGGTAAACATAAATTTCTAACTAGAAATGACTCCCTAAGTGGGTTAGTTGGTGGGAAAGTAGGCATAGAGGCTTTATCTTTGATAAACCATCATGAAAACCATTGTTATGCAAACTGACACCAAGAAAGCTTCTGGGAACAGTAAAGGAAATGGAAGCAAGCTAAGTAAAAAGATCCCAACATCAGGTACTTGAAGTCAAAATGTTGACCTTTTACCAAATGTCCTCAGAACACTAGGCACCAGAGAAAACTAAGCCATAAATGTGCTTTATCCTGGGCAGCCATTACCTGACTCTGGGGCTGTGTCCATATTAAACTAGACATTCCTGGTCTTTTTTTTTTCTTTCTTTTAAAAAATAATCATGGCTATATCCATTTTCTAGATTTATTGTCCTTTAGAGTGTTTATTTTGCTCTTCTATCAGCATTGTCTCTCTCCCTGTCTCTCGCTCTCTTTCCCTTGCACTGCATATTGGAATTATTTTCTGCCTGCCTATTTGAATGTGGGTGGATTTTTCTGGCTTGGAGAGCATTCATAATTACTGAAATTTAAAAAATGTAGATGCCAGAAGGATCTGTGGGGAGTCTTTTGACCATGTGACGCTGAGGAGACTCTTGGATGCATTCAAAATACTAGTCTCCAAATTTATAAAGGAAACAATCTAATCATGAGGAAAAAACAGTGAAGTGTAACTTTCTTTAACTGTACTACACTGTGATCCGAGCCCAGAGGGAGAGATGCTACCAACTAAGAGTTGCAAATCAAAATGACATTTGAAACCAAATAAGCCACAATACGTCAAGACTTTAACTGTGATAGGTTTTCTCAGCATCTGAGTCTTATTTTATTTCTGAGTTTTATCTTATTTCCCAGCATCTGAGTCTTGAGACTTATTTTATTTATTTATGCATACAAGAACTGGGGTGTAGGCTAGGGTTCAGGGAGTAAGAGGATTCACCAGAGACTGAGTGGGGAGCTGAATAGGCAGATCTACTAAGATACACTGCTGAGGAGAGCAGTGAGCAAGACAGGAGAGGTCTGCTGTGCCATGTGGGTTAGCTCCTTGGCCATGGATTGAACTCATATTTTAGTGGCTGGCAATAGCTTGATAGCACTAAGACTTTAACCCCTTCGCCACCAGGGAGGTCCTGGGTCTTTTTTTAACCAAAGTATATATGTTTAAAAAAAAGAAAGCACATAAAAACCACACATGGGTTCTCTAAAATCTTGGTTAGCTGAAGTTTTAATTTTATTCAATTCTATAAACACACTGGTAACTGAAAAAAAAATCAGTCATTAAAAAGAATTAAATGATACTGGGTCAATGCAGTGACCAAACCTCATTCACTGGTCAGATTGGTGAAAATGGTTATTCTTGAATTAAAAATATCATGTCAGTGTTTGCTTTGCTTCCTGTTTCTAAATTTAAAGTTGCTAACTATTAGCTGGGGTAAGGAACATCTCTCTGAACCTCAAGTTCTTTATTAGAAAACAGACTTAGTATAGGGAGGAAATACACAAGCAATGGAGTCTGCCTCTGAAGCCAAAGCCTCAGCCTTTCACTGTAGCTGTATAACCTGCTGTTCACCTCTGTATGACTCAGTGTCCTCATGTGTCAAAAGATGATCGCCATAAAACTGCCTCCTGCTGCTGTCGTGAGTTTCAAAGGAGACAGCGAATGCCAAACACTTATCACAGTGCCTTCCACAAAGGACGCACTCAATATACGTTAGTCAAGAAAAACACCTCAAAGAGAAATTGTGGAAATTGACATGGAATTTCACTGAACATGCCATGCAAGCAGAAAGGCCATGTAAAAGCCACATCAAAGGATTTTTTTTAACCTATGTGACTTTGAAAACTTATCTCTACTTTTAAGAATTCCATATTGCATTACGATGTTTCACCTTGATGTATTTATTTTAGCAATAGTTAACTTCCAATGTATTCATTCAGCCCATGGTTTTTTGTTTTTTTGTGTTTTCTTTCTGTGTATTTTACTTTAGAGGGAAAAAGAGCATTATAGAGAATCTGTGTGGCTAAATTCACATCAGCTCATCTTCCATAACCAGTAATGTCCCCATCACTGTAAATGGAGTTGCCAGACAATGAGTAGGACTGATGAAGGCCAAATAACTTTGTGCTGGGAATTAAAAGTACAGAAACAGAATTCAGGGCAGATTGTTCTTTAAATTCTGCTTTTCAAAGCAAAGTGTTTCAAAGCATAATCTGGAATTTTGCATAGAGCAAAGTCAGTTTGAAAAGACCCATAAATTCCCAACAGAGGGCAATGATGTTTTCATTACCACAGAAAGGAAAATGACTCCTACTAGGCCTTTCTTTATATCGTGATTCTCAAGATTGTTTATTAGAATTAGGGTGCATTTTCAATAGAACAAAATTTTCTAAATCGTGATCCTAGAGAATCTGTTAAACAGATTCTACAAGTCTGTTAAACACACTGATTATTAAAAGTCTATAGTGAGCTTCTAATATCGGCTCAGAAGCTGGTTGCCCCAAGGGCCAAAGACATGCTGGTGATGGAAAACTCTCTCCTTCTTTCTTTCCCTTTGGTAGTGGACACATCAGGCACTTCTGTAGCTTTTGAAACCTAAAGTAGATATTTCCAATGAGATAGAGATGAGAGAGGGGTGAGGATGTGGCTAATGGTTGTAGAGGCCTATGTGCTAAGGAAAACAGGGAGTTAGGAAGCAGGTTAAGCATACATAAAGAATAACCAGATGCTTAGGATCTGTGGCTATTACCACTCGTCATTTCTAACTCTGCTTAAATGTTTCTTATTAGTGCTGCCAAAGATCCTAGAGGTTGTTCTGCTGACTTTCTTTTCCTTTGTCCCTAATTGGTTGTTTCTAACTAGGTTTCCCTCCATCTTCCATCTTAGTTTCCCACAATAGAACAGTCTCTCAATTTCCTGTGTCTTTTGACTAGAAATAGTGTTCTTAGTATGCTAAAACTCCCCTTACTCCATCCCGTAACTACTATCAGCATTCTGTCTTCCTTCTCTACCATCTTCACTATTGTCTTCTTTTCACTCAGACATGTTGAAAATAAATTTTCCATAATAAAACTTAAGGTACAAAATGAACTCAGCTGGGATTTTTGTGACATTTGAGAGTATATTAACTTTTACATGCATATTCCTGTTGCCAGAATAGTTAGAACTTCTGAGCCCCATGACCTGGGTGACCTTGAGGTGGAACTGTCATGTTGTGCAGTCAAGGACTATGGTTATTTCAAGAAGAGAGTGTTAAGTGAAACTCTAGAGCCTATTTCTCTCCTTGTCCCTTGAAGACCCTGCTCAGTATCATTCCTCATGTGTGATAGAAGAAATAAATTTTTCCAGAAATCAGGTAGCTCTGAATCAGTAAGAGGCATACAGAAAGGGGGGGGGGCAACGTGGATTCCCATAATTACCACATGTAAATATTGTTCCCCACTCTTCCATTTAATTTGATTTAAATCTATATTGGTGTAATGTATCTTAAGTTTGCTTCAGACTTAATAGTTTCCAAAGTATTTTCCTATACAGTATTTCCTTTGAACCTCATAAGAGTTGTAAAATGGGAAAAGGAGTTCTTAAAAGCCCTATTTTTTAAAAAAAGGTTTATTTATTTATGCATACAAGAACTGGGGTACAGGTCAGAGGTGTGAGGGATGAGAGGATCCACCAGAGACACAATGGGGAACAGAGCAGGCAGATTAACTGATAGACACTGTTGAAGGGAACAGCGGGCAAGGCAGGAGAGGCCTGCTGTGCCATGTGGGTCACCTCTCTGGCCAGGATCCAACTTGTGCTGCAGTGGCTGTGATTTGCTTCATAGTGCATTGCTTAACCCATTGTGCCACCAGGGAGGGTCCAAAAGCCCTATTTTATTGAAGAGAAAGAATGCAGAAAAATTGAGTTGCTGAAGGTCATACACAGAGTATAGGGTACAGATCTGGGTCTAGAATTTAATTATTCCTACACTGTTTACTCTTCACATTAGAATTCTTCCTCATATATTGATCTTGATTAAGACAATTAGCAAAAATACAATGCTGTGAAAATATAGTAAGTTTAAATGTTTTTTGTTTCATAAAGATTTTTAAAAGTAAAATCTGAATAGTGTAGCAGTTTAGACTAACACAAGGCAGTATTTCCTTCAGTATCTCTTAACATTATAATATTACATTCTATTTTTTTCTAAGAATTAACCATACATAATTTATGTATTTGAATTATTTGAAAGAGCTTTTATAGGATAAAAGGAAAGAGCTGAGGCCTCAGCTAATTTTTTTCTGTTAGAATATGAATAGCAAAACTTTCTGGGTTGAAAATGACTTCAATCTGGACACTAATTTATCTTGAGGAGCCTGTTTTTTTCCCTATAATTTGATTAAGCAAACCCAGTTGATGGAAATAAAGTTACTCTTTTATTATAAATAAGCCTCAAGTCACTGGAATAAGCCCAATGAAATGAAGATGGGCAATAAATGCTGTTCAGGGGATGATTATCTAGCTTTGATGATCTCCCCCCTTGTTCCTTCTTCCGTTTTGACATTTTGCTGTGCAGTGGTGCTCCATCAAAGGTTGAAAAGTAGAAAAAAAAGCGCTCCATGAATAGATATTATTTCTAGAGTTCACTTCCCTGTGTTGACTGTCTCAAGAAAAACCAGGTGGGGGTGGGGTGTGAGAGCCAAGAGCCAGGAGTCACATCAAGATATAGGCAAGATGAAGTTTGGGGAGTATTTTTAATTTGGGACTATTCCTCTCAAATTATCAAGAAATTTGGAAACTAAAATAAGACAAGCATTATCTTCTGAGAACCGATCTTTTATTTTTATTTAAATATGCATATTTATAATTTTTTGCATGAATTTCTGTTGAATTCCCTTTAATTTTTAAGGGGCTTATGTAACCTATAAGCACTTGTTGTTAATTGTTTTAGCAATTATATGTAGTAAAATAAGAATTATTAATTGGTAGCAACTAAATTATGCCTATAGACCCTTATGCTTCCAAATGATACATTTCCCCACTACATCACATTGCAGAACATGTAAATTATTCTTTTTATTCTGAATTTTTTCTCAAAATAGTTTCTATTGTCCAGTTAAGCATTTTGAAATTCAGTTGTACCTGTGACATAATTGTAGGTTTTATATTGGTTGATTTTTAAAGACACATAGAAAGTGCAGAAAAAAATAGCAAGTAATAAAGAATAGCAAGCGCCTATATTCCCACTTGCCATAATTAATAAACATAAAAATATTTTGTGATGTTTATTCCACTGTTATTTCCAATAAATAAAATTATCTACAGACATATAATATTAATATACTATAACATAGATACATTTATAGATAATAAGTCTGTAAATACATATATAGTATATAGATATATATCTATAAATATAGATAAAATTAGAGAATCTTTGCGGTCATTAGTCAGATAATCTTTCAATCCCCTTTTAATCTTTTGACATAAATATATGTGTATCCATAAGTAAAGTGTAGTTTTTTTGTTCATATAACTAAAACTATACCACATATGTCTCTGTCACTCTCTTTTCTTACTCATTATTATGTCCTTGAATCAGTCCTTGAAAGTGCATGTGTGTGTGTCCGTGTGCATGCATGTGTATGTGCATGTGTGTGTGTGTGATGGGATAATTCATTCTTTTTAATGGAAACCCTGGAGAAGAGCAACAATATTTGGGAATTCAGGAAGTGGCACTTCCCCAGAGAACTGGCAGGAACACATAATTAAGATGGAATTGTTACTATTAAAGCAGGATACAAATATTTACCCCATTGCTGGAACTGCAAGGTCAGGTGAAGCCACTATGTTATGAGCAACACAGATATAATCACTAGAGCAAGTCAGAGAGCGAAAGACCAGTTTCTGCCTGACTCTTAAAGGATAAATAGCTTAAAGATAAGGAAAAAAAGGTACATCTACAGTATGAATTTATCCTGCATAATTCATTTAAGTAAGTAAATCATTATATCAATAATTTATATTTTAAACTATCATTCTGATAACCCACCTTTTACCTAGATTATATACTTGAGAGTTTTAGGTAAGTACCACATGAAATAGAATTACAAAATCACCTTAACATTATTTGATTTTCTCCAGTACTTATTCTTAAATTGTTTCTACCCACAATGTTTATAAAATTTAATGTTAGCAAAATATGCCTGCAATGAGAAGATTTCAGAATACACATTAATGGGGTTTTCAGCCTACTCTAAGTGTATATAGTAAGAGCTAATAATTCCCTTTAGCTAAAACATTAAATATGTGAAAAATCAAAACAACAAAGACATTCACAATTCCATATAATAGTCCAAGTCATGTATAATTTACTTTTACTCTTGTTGGGTAACATTTACTTTATAGTTTTAATTGTTGTCAAATGTATACTGTAAGTTGCCTTTTATTCATAATATGAATATGGGCAAATATTTACATGGACACTTATTAGTTTATCTCACATATTTGCATTAAAATGATGTATAACATGCCAAGCTTAACTCAAGTCAACAAGTTAATTTTTATTATAAAAATAATATACAACTAATGCTCATTTATTACTGTAAGCCAGACACTGTCTTAGTTTCTTTTCATACATTGTTTCCATTTATTTCCTAAACCCTGCCCAGTAGTGCTTGTTGGTCCCACTTCCTAAGTGAAGAAACTGAGGTTTAGTGATCCCAAGTACCTTACCCAAGGGGAAATAACTAGTATGTGACAAGAATAACCTTAGATCTATGCTTCTCAGACTCTAATGCTGGTGTCCTTCCTCTTACACTATTCTGTTTCTTAGGAACATGCAGAAAAAGATTGATAGACAAATACTGCCTATGAAATGCACTTTCATTTGAATTGTCTGAGGTCAACCATCAGCTTAGTGGCTATATGAATTTGAGCATATTGTTTAACTTCTCCTTGTCAGTTTCTTTATAGAGTTGTTAATAAAGATTAAATCAGTCACTATCTGTAAAATGATTAGGAAAGTAGCTGGCACATACTAAGTATATAGTAAATGCTTATTATTATTAATGTTTCTCCTGATCTTCTATATTCCCAGAGTTGACAGAAGCATTTATATTATTGAATATGCAAATGAATTAATGCTTACATATACGCTATAGCAAGTAAGTATTGATGATTTCTTGATTAGGTCAGAAGAGGAATGACTAAAAAGGAGAATCTGGTAAATAAAGATTTCCACAATACAGAAAACACCCCATTGGAAAACTTAATTTTCCAAACCTACAGAAAAAAATCCCATTTGTCAGCCATGCATTGCTTTGTCAGTAATGAGCTATTCATTAATATGTACCCCCCAAAAACTTTCATGGCTCCACAGTGTGTATCAAATAGATGTAAATAAAAATACATTGTAGATTTGCTTTTCTCTGTCATCTTTTTGAGGCTCTATTTCTGGTCTCATTTTTTTCTCATTAATATCTAATGATCATAAAGTAGGGGTTTGAGTATCAATGACATGTGTGTGAGGACTTCTGTTTTGGTACATTGCAGTGCCCCAAAATTAATCGGATCAGGAATGGTTCTTTAAGCGGGAGGGATAAACAATTGGAGGCAGTAACTTTAAGACCAGAATCTTGATTACATCAGGCAAGTGGGTGATTCCCGGTCCTCAGAAATCTAAGTAAGAACTGAAAGGGTGTTTGTTTTGTCCATTTTTATATCTTCTGGAGGATCCAATACTTTGTCCTGCGCAAAACAGATAATGGCCGCTAAATTGAATCACGGTTTATTATTTTTAAAATCCCAAGAAGATAATCTTCCTGATTACTGTTCTCTGTCTTCAAATGATTTTATTTAGTTTTGTAGTTATGGTATATTGGGCTGGCCCCTGGGGACATGGAAACAAATTCTGGTTCTACTATAAAACAAACAAACAAAAAAAAAAAAACAAAAACAAAAACAGAAACAAAACTGGATGCTCTTGGAAGGACCCTGGACCTGTGGATGACTTACTGTGCTCATTTATTCTACTCCACTGTAGCTTATTCCTCAGGCATATTGGAGCAGAATAAATTACTTTTAAGCTTTGAATATTCAAAATTCCTGAAAGGAAAACAAAACAACAACCTAGTATTTCCTGATTCATAGTATAAAAGTGGTGAGAATCTCCTCAACTGATTCAGCAGGTTGGTATGCAGCCTGGGGACTTGGCTTTAGGCCGTTGACTTTAAATGAGGTGATCCTTATGAAAGGGTAAGTTTGGATCACTTAATCAGAGATATAGAAGGCAATTGATTTTTATCCACTGCCTAAGAGCTTTTTCAGTCTTAAGTTCAGTTTTACTATTATTACATAATGCATTCCTTCTATCTTCCCTTTAAGGTTCTACTTCTCAGCATCAAACAATTTATGAATATATGACTATTTTTTTGAATTCTCTTTTGTCTTTTTCATTGAGGAGGCTACACTTGAATGTGCTATCAGTCTCAGGATTGTGTTGCCATTTGTGAATCAGAGTTCACCATCCACTGTTTGGATCCCACTTAGGAATTCACTAAATATTGCTTTCCTTCCTTTTGTGTTTCCTTTAGTTTCTCCTCTCCTTTTCTTTGTGACAAAGCTGTAAGATCGATCTTTGCTTCTCAAAGTGTGGTCTGTAAACATCCAGGGATCTAAGGCCTCCCCCTGACTACAGAATCCCAGTCTGCATTTTTGATTAGGTGGCTAGGTGATTCCTTTGCACATTGAGAAACAGGAACTAGAGCTTGGGGGTGGTGGAACTTACAACCCTCGCTTGTATCCCAAAGAAGTTGACAGCTTTTGATCCTTGTTTAGTCACTGTTTTATATTCACGTGTGAGTAGCATGGGTATAAACACAATAGTACCTTGAATTAATGTTTGCTTTGGGGTGTATGATTTTATGGGGAATGATCAGCTTGTCATTCTGATTTTAGGGATGGAGATATGAATACTGAAACCCATGAAAAAAGTTTTTGCTTCATACGCTCTTGCTAATTTCTGGACGTAATTCTATAATGTCAAACTTTGATCTGCACTGCTCCAAATATTGTTTTATATCACTGATTCACATGTAACAGTATGGAACATTTACAAATATATTGTTTTGTGCCTAAAAATGGATCCATTGCTTTTTGAATAATGGAGTTACTTTAGTATTATAAGTAGTTCTTTGTCTCATTTTATTTGTTTATTTGCTCTAGTAAGGTTTGAGGTGAAGAAAAAGCTATAAAATTCCTTTCCCTGTTGAAACATTAGTTCTTTTCCATTAAATATTGCATAGTCATAGTTGAGCAAAAGCCCCCAAATTTCTCCCTAGTAGTAAAACCTGGATTCAACTGGTCAGCCACCCTAGTTCTTTAATAATGAAAGTTTATGTGTACAGAAACACATTAAACTACAGCCCAGTATCATCAATTTAACCTGGGGTGCCATAGGAGATGTTAAATAGGGCTTCCTTTGTTCATTTTTCATTTAATACCTGGATACCATATCTCACTAGAGCCACAGTCTTCCACTTGGGGCCCTTCACACCTCTGCTACAACTAGAAGCAGAGGACTTTTAAGAGGTCTTTAGGGTAATGTATTTAAACCTTAAGATTAGGGACCAAAAAACAAGAATTCAATATGTGCAAGTGTAGAAAGTGAGTGGCAGAAAACATGTTTGCAATTTTAACTAACTGTAGAAACATTTAGAAGCATTTCAAATCTCAAATTTCAGTATGCATAGAAATCTCTCTGAGCAAATTCCTGGGTCCCATTTCCTAGGAATCTAAATGATTCAGCATTTATAAGGTGGAACCCAGGACATTGCCATAGTAATGAACTGATGAAAGTTTAGTAGACCACATTTTACGAAATACCTACTTTAAATGTTTGTAATTAATTTAACTTGATATTAAAACTAAACCTGAAAGTGCTGACTTTTATTTTAAACCTTCAAAGGTAGAATGGCAGGAAATAACCTATCCCCTTTCTAATATTTCAGATCATATCTACTCAATATTACACATCAATGCATTGAGCTCAGATTGCCTGCTTTCAATTTGTGCCTTTATCTTTAAACTTATTAATTACATATAGAGACAGCATATTTCTCAAATATATTTTATATCAAATCTCTACCTAAAGTATAATAAATCCTTTGGTCCAGGATGGGAGATGGTTGACCAACTTCCATAGAAAGAACAGAAGGATGCTGGGATCACACGTGTTAAATCCTAAGGAGAAAATCCTCTTGATTAAAAGAATACTAACAAGGAAGTCCCAAACTAGAGAAAAGGTAGTTTTCTCAATGGGTAGACTCACTCTCACGGGATCGAGAGATGGCTGTGGATCTACTGTGGGTATTTAGATTTATTTGCTGGTATGCATTTCCTTCATGATTGGGGTTTCTATGGGACTTCAGTTTTTGAGAATCTGTAGTACTGAGGAGGTACAGAACCTCAGATCTAAGATGGGATTGGATGACAGGGGCACAAGACATGCGTTGGCCAAAACTATTATATTAACCCAGAGCCCATTTCTTGTAATTATAGTAAAAATTTAAAAGAGGGGGGGAGGTGCTCAATGAAATGTTGCTTGGTGAATGTATTCATTTCCAAGGGTTGCCGAAATGCCATGTCACAAATTGAATGGTTTAAACAACAGAAATCTATTGTTTCACAGGTTGGAAGCTGGAAGTTGTTAATATCAAGGTGTCAGCAGAACCTGCTCCTTCTGAAGACACTAGAGAAAGATTGAGGGTTCTTTCCTACATTCTGGGAGCTCCTTGGCTTATGGCACTGTAACTCTAATCTTTACATGTCTTTCTCCTGGGTGTATTATAGCTGTGTTCAAACTGTCCCTTTTAATAAAGACACCAGTCATATTAGTTGAGGGGCCCAACCCATGTAGAAATGCAGTTTTCAAATAAGACATAGGAATCCCAGTTAAATTACAATTTCGTATAAACAAAATATCCTTTTTTAATGTAAATATTTCCCAAATATTATACAAAAAATGCTTAAGCTAAACATTATCGGAAATCAGTTTAGCTAGGCATTCTGTAATTTTCTTTTTCCCCTCTAAATCTAGTGCCCACTTGATATCATATTACTTGGGCCTTCTTCTTGGTTCTATGAAATATGTCTCTGATGCATCCTAGATTGTCTGAGCATAGACTGCCACGTCACCTGTCTTGTGAAGTAGGTAGTATACACCTTGGGCCCTACCTGTTCCCCAACCTCCTTGAGGGCCTAAAGAGACAACAATGAAGATATTTTTCAAATATTTATTTTAACTTGAATATTCCCTTCTTATTTCATATGGAATTGTAGGTTCATTCTTGTGACGTGGAGAGATGATAGGATAAGGGAACTTTGTAAACCTGGTAACCATGGCTAGTAGACTTTGTCCATTTTCAGGTAGAGAAAGTAAAAGGAGGTTTTTTATTTTGGGTTTTGTTTTTCTTGTTGTTCTAACACTATAGTTTTGATTTGATTAATTGAAAATAACCATCTTTGTGCATTGTGATAAAGGGTTTCACCATTAGGATAATTATTAATGCATTGTTGAAAACCAGATAGAGGGTTGATAAGCAAGGCAATATTTTCTTTGAACCAGGAGAACTATTTAAATATAGAATAGAGTTAACAATTTCCAGGATATTCAATTTTTTTTGATAACTTCTTTTTCGCATTTTAGCTATTGTGTGTGTGTGTTCTAGATGCAATTTTGTTCTTTTTCTTTCTCATTTGGTATATTTATTAAAACTAAAATCTATTTTAGAATTTTTTTAACCTTTATGATATTCAAAATTTTTATTTGTTCATCTGAAGTCTCTGTTTCTTCTTTTTAACAAGCAATAATTCTAACCTCCTCAAAAGAGTTTTGGCACCTGACTTGGTTGTTTTCCTTGAATGTGTGTTGTTCCTCAGGAGGCAAATGTTATGATACTTAAGAGAAGTGCTAAGTTCAGAAGTGCCTGCTGGCATTTTTTTGCTTTGCTGAAAAATGAGCTAACATTGAACTCAGCATTGTAAATAGCTCACCCTGGGTTTGGTGAGGACAGTAACATTCTTTAATTAAGGTGATGCCATTAAAGAAATTAAAGGTATGAGAGAAAAATGGTTAATGCCAAAACTTGGGAAGCTTTGCTACCTATGCTTTTTAGAATTCAGTGTAGCCAAATACCCACATCGATTTCCCATTAGTGCAACTTCCTGGCTATCCATCTGTTTTTCCATGAGTAGAATAAAGTTCTGTGGAAGTAGATTCAAACAACCACACATCGAGAGCTCTTTGCTATAAAATTGGACTTCTTCTTTTCTGTTAGTAGGAAGGTGGAACCATTGATCCTTTGTCATTTTCTTCCTCTCTCCACAGAGAGGTGACCCAAATTGCAGAACCCTGTTAGCCACTGTAACTTGTTCCAGTGAATTTTTCCTCAGTTGAGGAAATTCAGAACTGGGCTTTCCATTCTCTTCAGTGAGCGGCCATGGGGCACCCGTGTGCTTCAAGTCTTTAGGCTGTGTAATCCACCACTTTGGCATCTTATTCCTAAATATTCCTTAAGTGTCACTTCAGTTGCTTAGTAGTGGGAAATTAATATATTTGGGGCATTGGTGAACTCTTACTCCTGACAAAGATTTATCTATTTTAGTATCTTCTCATCTTGCCTCAGGAGAGGTAAATGACATTTTGTCTGGATTCTATAACAACATTTATCATGATTATTTGGTATTCTCAGCACGACAACAGTGAGTATAAATTCCTTATGAAATTAATCCCACTGACGAAAGAGTTGTCATTTTAATGATTTGTGTCTTTTCTTCCATGCAGTACAAATTCTGATATTAAGTTAATCAAAATAGTGTTTTCTTATAAAAAATTTCATATAAACCATATTCTGTGCTTTTTCTTTGCCATCTTTAGTTTATCTCAGCAATCATAGCAAATGGAAGACAAAGATTAACAGTAGATTGGTAATTTACTTTGGCTCCTGGATCATCTATTTAAATAAAAACCCAACAAATTCTGTTTCTTTGCCTGGTGTGTTAGAAATAAAGGAATAGCAACTAAGCTACAGTTACATTAGTTGGTTTGATATTCAAACAAAAGTATGATAAGCTCCCTATACTTCAAATTTAATATTTTAAATGCAGTCATTATCAGAAAACATTTTTGAATATATTATCTCATTTAATAACTTTTCTTCTTTATATTTCATTATATTACAAAAATGCAACACAAACTTTATGAATTCCCTAACGGGTAAAAGCCATTAGGGAAAATCTATGTTCTTATATCCATTCCTGGATGGATGGATGGATGGATGGATGGATGGATGGATGGATGGATGGATGGATGGAAGGAAGGAAGAGAGACATGGAAGATGGGGAGGTTTCTTGGTAACTGGAATTCATATCCTTCAGAACCAATGTTATGAATATCTTGACTGCTTGTCAGACTGCTAAGATGCTACTGTTGTTATTGTCACAGGAAGCACACAGTGTTTTTCTAGAAAATGGTGAGATAAAAAGAATGACTTTTTTTTTATTAAAAGCACATTATTATTAATTTTCCTCATTTTTATTTAACATTGGCATGATATTGTAGGAGTGACCAGCCAGTCATGACATAACCATTTACTAATAGCTACAAGCTTAGGAAACTATGACCTCTTCCCAAGACTTGACTTTTGCATGATAAGTTTACTATGCCAGGGAGAAACATTCAGGCAGGTAGCAGTGTACCAAGTGCCTACATAATGAGGGTAATATGAGCTACTAGGGAGGAAAGATAGCACTGAGGCCATGGTAGTACAGATTCAGGGGTTGTATTGCAGCCACAATAGGCATCTTTTTTTTTTTAAGAGTTATTTATTTATCCATACAAGATCTGGGGTATAGTCCAGAAATGCAGGGGATAGGAAGATTCACCAGAGATAGACTGGGGAGCAGAACAGACAGATCAACTGAAATACTCTGTTGAGAGGAGCAATGGGCAAGGCAGGAGAGGTATGCTGCGCCATGTGGGTCCCCTCTCTGGCCAGGGATCAAAATCATGCTGCAGTGGCTGTGGAAAACACACAGTGTGGCGTTCAACCCCTTGTGCTACCAGGGAGGACCTAGGCATCTTTTCTAGAGAATAAAAATATCTCTTTAATTTGTGCCAATAAATAATGATTTTTATTTAATTCACTTCATATGATTAACATGAAAGTAAAAAAGTTTCCAACCAAACAGACATGATGGACAAGCTAATGTCTGTTTTCTTTTTTTTTTTTTAAAGATTTATTTATTTATGCATACAAGCACTGGGGTACAGGCCAGAGGTGTGGGGGGTGAGAGGATTCACCACAGACAGAG
>JAGFMF010012298.1:3856259-4166585 GCA_019455555.1 Galemys pyrenaicus
CCCCTCTCTGGCCGGCAGCAGGGATCGAACTCGTGCTGCAGTGGTTGCGGTTTGCTTCATAATGCGTTGCTTAACCCACTGCGCCACCAGGGAGGCCCGCTAATGTCTGTTTTCAACAAGCAAATCTGAGTTCTCAGCAAACAGAACATCATGCAGCCTGTGCCACCTCTACAACTTTAAAGACATTGTGATGTGTGGCTCATAGTTGGTGCTTAGCTATTTTTTAGATCATAGAAATCTGGCCCAATCTTTGGAATATAAATAAAACAAATACTATATAAATTCTACCCAAAAAAAGTTTTCAGTGAAATATTTTGTATTTTTGGATTCTTGTAACCAGGGTGGGATTATATTCATGTTCATAGTTGATCTTAAAAAGTGAAATGGGGGGCCTCCCTGGTGGTGCAGCAAATTGAGTGCTGCATTGTGAAGCATTCTCAGCAAGCAGTGCAAGTTTGATCCTCAGCCAGGGAGGGAACCCACATGACACAGCAGACCTCTCCTGCCTTGCCCGCTGCTCCCCTCAGCAGTGTATTTCAGTTGATCTGCCTGTTCTGCTCCCAACTCTGTCTCTGGTGAATCCTCTCATATCCCATGCCTCTGGCCTGTACACAGTTCTTGTATACATAAATAAATAAATCTTTTTAAAAAAAGGTTAATTTGCCTTCACTTTAAAAAAACAAAAAAGTGAAATGGAGACTACACAGGAAGAGCAGATGATATCAAGATACCATCTACTCCCATATTGTTGTTATCACAGGTTAAGCCTCAGTCCTGTTCTGATAAAGGAAACATAAATATTCCTTTAGGATAGAGGCATCTCCTCTGTTCATTTCTTTAATATTTTCTGAGTGCGCACCATGTCAGATGTTCTAGATGCATGCTGGAATAAAACAAATAGATAAAAATCATTGCTCTCAAAAGCCTAATTTCCAGCAAAAATGCCATTTAAAATATTGCTTAGTGTGAAATATTAAATGTAAATACAGTCTTTTATGAATTCCAGATCAATTTAATAAATACTTTTCAGGGTACCAGCAAAAATGAGTCAGTCCTGGTCTTAATATCACAGAGTTCAATGCCAAATGGGGTTAATAGGTGTATGATCAAGTGTTAATATACAGCAAGACAATAACAGAGGGGGATATCAACTTAGCACAGAGTGGAAAGTACTAGGGGCAGGGGGAGAGGCTCCTAAGAGAGGGTGTCATTTGGGCTTCTCCAAGAATGTGATCCTATTTGGGAAACTCCTCATTATTTGTTAAAACACTCATAACTTGATATTTCAATGTGAAAAGTGGTAAGGTAGTATTTATGCTGGTGCTTATATTCATTTATTCTTTAGTCCTTGAATATTTTAACATTTCTTCCTGAGCCTTGATAAAAATGAACAATAGAGTAGATCAATAGGGAAACTATTTGCATAATGAAGTAACATCCAAGATAACAGTTAATATAGTAGGAACATTTATTTCCAAGAGCCATATCTCTTGAGGTACTGAGGGGCAGTCCAATTGTGAAATTGGTTGTTAGAGCTGATAGGGATTTCACATTCATTAGGTAGACCATAGCTTGTTAAAGGCCTCTATGTATCTTCTAAAGAATTGCATGCATGTCTAATTAGCCTTTCAAATGAATTCTTTTCAAGGTAATACTAGCAGTGAAATTATAGCATTTCTGCAAATTTCTCAAATTGCCTCTTGTGGATGGATCCACGTTGGGAGGTTGCTACTGCATTGTTGGGAGGCATGTTTTCACAGTTCATCCTGTCCAAATACTACTTTTCTTGACATTTCTGGAAATATAACATTAACAGCTGCTGTGTCTACAGTGTTTACTATGTTCCTGACACGATTATAAGTACTTTACAGTTATGAATTCATCAAATTCTCACATACCTATGAGCCATGATCTTTGATTAGCTGCATCTCACAGGTATCTTTATATCAGAGATATAAGGAGGTGAAGTCACTTGCTCAAGGGGCCCTAGCTAGAAAATGCCAGTTCTGTTGGATTTGGACTCAAGCAGTCAGGCCTCAGTTATGTTCTGAGCCACTACATTATATTGTTTCTGAAATACAAATGAGCTCTCTTAGCATTAGGTTATTTTGCAAACTTTAAATATAGAAATTTCCATGTAACCCTATATCACATGTTAACTATGCCTCTGCATATTAATACATATTCCATATCCAATCATGAGGCCACTTGAGCCTTTTAACCCCATTTAATTTGTGCATAACCACTGACCACAGACCCTATTACTGATGATGCTCGTTGACATATTATTCAATCCTCACTGCACTAAGTCCTGAAACTGCATCAAATGCTGAGACTTTTGTTTACTTTTTACACTATGGGTGTTTCATAGTAGTATACTTTTTAACCAGTCGTCTAATTTTCACTGAGTCTAGGAACCACTTTTCATTCATTCAGCAAATGTTTACTGAATAACTTTGTGCCAAGTACTATGACAAAAGCAGGCATTATGAAGGTATTCCACACATATATGGAACCCACTAAATTCAGGTCAACTAACAAAAAAATATTTCCAAATTATAATGAGTTATTTAAAGGAAACATGCTGCTATGGTAAAAAAAAAAAAATAACTGATAGAGAACTTTTTCTGTGAATAGGAAGACTTCTTAAGAAGGTAACATGACCTCAAGATAAAAAAGAACTAGTCTTGCAAATAACCTGGAGAAAAATGAGCCAGAAAAAAAAGGAACAACTTGTATAAAGTCCCTTGTGGGCAAAGTATCAGTACATTCAAGAAACTCATACCAGGCCAGATTGGCCAGCATGTAATGAAGGGACAGAATATCCAGAAAGAAAATTGGAGAAGTCAGTGGTAGAGATTTTACCTGGCTTTACTGGCTTTGTTAATGAACTTTAGTACATGTAAAATCAGTGAAAAGTTTTAGGCAGCAGGGTAATGTTATCATTTGATGTTTGATCAATCACTTCAACTGCTTTGGGTGACTGAACTGTAGAGGCAAAAATGCAGGAAGAGGCCTCAATGGAAGGCCCTGGCCTAATTCAGATTAGGGGTAGTGGGCATGGTCTGCTGAGTGGTGATGGAACAGGGTTAAGACACATCTCAGGTGTGTTCTTAGTGGGATATGTTGATGAGTCTGATGAAAGACTGAGGGGAAAAGAGGGGAAAGGATGATGATGAGCAGAATGGGAGATGAAAATTTACCTGAGCGTTTGGATGAAGGCAAGTAGGTCAAAATAGGTAAATCAAGAGCTCAGTCTTGAAAATGTTAAGTTTGAGTTGCTTATGAAGTATCTACGTAGAAATGTCACATAAGTAGTTACAGGGGCTTGAACTTCAGGAGACTGTCAGTCTCAGGGATTAAGTATAACTTAAAACCTTGTGAACTGAAGCATTTACTCAGAGACCATGTAAGAAGATAAATGTGAAGAAGATTGAACATCACACATGGGGCACACCAACATTTACAAAGAGAAGTCTGTGTGCTGTGTTCTCTTGGGCACAACTGCTCTTCCTCAGCTACCTGCCAGGGAGACAGAAACAACAACCAGGCTGACCACCCTGCTTTTTGTCTGTAGCATAATGCCGTATAGATTCTGCAGATAAAATTAATTTTTCTATTCTTCTCTCCTTATGGTCCCTTCCTGTCTTACCTGGACTTGAGAGCATCTTTCTACTCCATGGTTTGGCCTCACACTTGATAACAACTCAGTATAGAAGGTCCTCAAATCACATCATTTTGTTCAAAATCATTTCATTATAACAATGGAAACAACAGCAACAGCAACAACCTAGTCTTGGGCTGAGGTAAACAAAATGATACTGTTCCAGGACCTGCTTTCAGTATACATTGTTTCATTTAAATCCTTAGTTTCTGAGAATCTATGAAAGGCACTAATGAGGACATCACTGCATGGGTACTGTCCTCCTATAGGACATGAGTCATGTCATTTAAGAGAGAGAGAGAAAATCCATACTCCTCCACTCTATTTTTTCCATAGCACACTATATTCTGTTGTGGTGCAGAGGGAAAATGTAGCAAATTACTCCTGACAGAAAGATATTCCATCAGAACCCCTCAAGCATACACTGCTTAGCAGGCAGAACTAGAATTGGTGGCAACAAGCTGTCAGAATCAGTATAAATTTTATACTCCCTGGTTCCTGGCTCTATCCATACAAGCCGTGTCTTTTAGAATGCAGCCCTTACTGATTTCCTTAATTTACAAAGATCACATATGAAACAGTGGTAAGACTTTAACATAAAATAAAAATGAATCTAGACTATGCAGGAAGTTCACAAAAATAAGTATAAATGACTAGTAGACATGAGAGATGGTCTCACTAGTAAGTAGAGGCATGCCAAACAAAACAAGGAAGTGATGTTTTAATCTTTCAGAGTGGCAAACTAGAAACTTGTGTGACAGCCCAGCAATGGTGAAAGTATGAATGTTTGTAACTCCCCACCCAGCATTTGTGGAATTTTTATTCCTTATTTGTTCTGCTTCACAACTACAGAGGGAAAAAGAAAGGGGCTAAGTAGGATGATAGAATCAGGAGATTAGGAGTCAGAAGTAGGATGGGAAAGGAAACACTGGGGTCTCAAGAAAGAGGAAGTCTGGCTGGCTGGGCTAGAAAAAATCTTGATATTAGTGTGAAGCACTGCTTATCAGGCTGATGTATGAGAAAATCTAGGGGGAGGGAGATAATTTTGAAAAGTTATAAATTAGGTTATAAATTGGATTGCATTTAAGGTTTTGAGAACTGCAGGTAAATAATGAAATTTCTTGTTCAGCTTTTGAGCTGTATTCCATCCTCTGGGGAAGAGTGACTTTGTGGAAATGTCTTCTATTCTTGGTGTAGATATGTGGAAAGCAGTTTTCTCTATTAGTGCAAATGTAAACTGGTGGGATATTTTTAAAGAATTGGTGCATTGACAATCTCTCTCAAAACACAATCCTGTCATCTGTAATCCCATTGGTAGGAATTTACCAATAAGATATTCACAAAAGGGTATTCCATGATCTGCATAAGGTGAAATTCTTTGTACATCATTTGCTAGAACATACAAATGGGAGACATACTAGATATCAAAGTGTTGATCAACAACCAAAAAATCTGACTAAATAAATCATGGTCTATAGTTAATAGAATCTTAGGATTCTGTTAGAAAGAATGAGGTAAACTTGAATGTGCTAGCATCAAAATATTGTCACAGTGTATAGCAGTGCTAACAATATGCTCATTTCATATCTGTACATTATTTTTGAAGGCAAGTGCCAATTTTTCTTTCTGGAGAACACTCTAGAAAATGTCAGGGTCATTACCCTTGTACAAAATCTCTCTTAGTTTGAATTGCAAATGGAAAATTATACATTCACTATTCCTTTTGTGTACTGCTTACAGTACTACATATTGAGATACCATTACTGGGAATTTGGCATGTGGTGCTCCCTATTACACATGAAAGCTCTAGCCTAACAAGAGTATGGTGTCCTCAGGTTATTTGTTAACTCGTTTTGTAAAAATTATGTTAGGTTTTTATTGAGGTAACACTCATCCACAACACTGTATGTAGTCCACAGGTATAGGCTCACAGCTCTTCACGTTTTGCTTGTCTATTACCATCCTTATATTATGACACCAAGAAGCAAGCAGATTTCTGGATCCTCCTTTATTTTCTGGTTAATGTGCTGTCATTTGTGTTTGTTTACTGCTTAGTTTTGGCAATCTCATGTAGAACGATTTGAACTGCCAGATGTTTTCACCGTTTATTTTTTTTTAAGATTTATTTATGCATGCATGCAAGAACTGGGGTACAGGCCAGAGATGTGGAAGGTGAGAGGATTCACCAGAGACAGAGTGGGGATCAGAACAAGCAGACTGACTGAAATACACTGCTGAGGGGAGCAGAGGGTGAGGCAGAAGAGGTCTGCTGTGCCACGTGGGTCACCTCCTGGGCTGGCAGCTGGGATCGAACTTGTGCTGCGGTGGCTGTGGATGCTTCATAGTGCTGTGCTTAACCCCTTGAGCCACCAGGGAGGCCCCTGTTTTCACTGTTTATATAGTGCATACCTGATACTTTCACTGAGTCTGTGTATTTACTGGACCATTGAATAGGTCTAATACCTACTTGATTTGACTGTATAAACAAATCATTTCTTACAGGCATTAGAAAAAAAACAGACCACAGGCTGTGAAAATGTGTATGGCTATGCCAGTTATTGATAGCTGTGAACTTTTCAAAGTAATACACTGTACCAATAGAAGCAGCTGCTTTAATATCTCATTTGAGGAAATGAGATTCAGAACCCAAGATAAAATCCCAGGTTTTCAAACTTTAGATATATGAGCTAGGACTTCAATAGAAAATGAGATGCTGAACTCACAGTAGAGATTCTGTCTTTTCAACTATTAGAAACAGAGAACAGATTCAACTCAAAGTCTGAATATAAAGAACTTTAAAAAAGAAATGAACAATAATTTTTCTGAAAAATTAAAGGGTGTCTTTTAATCCTTGGAATAAAAAATAATTTTGCAATTAGATAACATTTTCCATTGCTTTAGGGAAGATTTTTTTTTGATATCTTTTAGGATATAGAAAGTTAACTATTATTCCTATTTCCCTTGAACTGATTATAAAGGCAATATGTGCAATTATATTCTATTTACATACAGTGAATGAAGCTATAATCCTAAAATATTGTAGTAATAAAATAATTAGCTTTAGTTAAAAACAAAAAGAGATTTGATTAAAAGTAAAAAATATGCTTTACAACCCCTGGTGGCCTAGGGGTTAAGTCTCAGCACTATCACCACTTCTGCTTAAGTTTGATCCTGGGCCAGGGAGCTAACCCATATGGGGTGGCAGACCTCTCCTGTCTTGCCCACTGCTTTCCTTAGCAGTGTATTTCACTAAAATCTGCTTGTTCTGCTCCCCACTCTGTTGCTGGTGAATCCTTTCACCCCCTGCACCTCTGGCCTACACCCCAGCTGTTCTATACAAAACAAAACAAAACCCAAATTAAATAGAAGACAGAAAAAAAATCTTTCCTATGAGAAAGATTCTAAATTTTTAATTAAAAAATTTTGATATTAGGAAGTTCATATACATTTTCTTAACCACAACCAGCCCTTTCTTTTGATGTCAATGCTTAGTTGAGAAATCTGTATGACTAGGATTTAAGAGGTTAAAAGTGCCCTGTGGTTTCAGATGTCTTACTCACTTTCTGACTTTTTTTTTTTAATCTGAGAGGAAAGCATTAGCAAAGTGATTGAGAACATGGGTTTTCGACATTAAACAGAGTATTTGACTCCTACTTCCACTAGCTCCTACCTGAAGCAAGTTATTCAACCTCGGTAATCCTCAGTTTTCACATCTGTAATACTAGGATATAAGAGTACTTATTTCTTACACTTCTGTGCAAAATAAATGAGATCATGTTTATGCTCTGTCAGCTCTTTCATCACGTGGGATGCTTTTGGTTTCATGTACAAGAAGCAGAACTCAAACTGCCTAAATTATGAAGGAAACTTACTGGTTCATATAACTTGGGAATCTAAAGGTTAAGTTCATGGTTTAATCAACTCACAAGAACCTAGTGGATTTCTGTCTCTCCATCCAGCTTTATTACTTTTATTCCAGTTTAATTCTCCTGATGAGAGAATTAAGGTGACTGCTAACACTTCCACAGCTGGCAAAGTGTTTCCTTATACTCATCCAGGAGGGATGACATAGCCTATATGTGCCAGTGTTCTCAATCAGGCACAATGATTCACCCTGATTAGAAGAGTTCAGATCATATTCTTAACCTGAACCAGTTGCTATAGTTAAAAGGTTGGATTGGCCTAAGCTGGGTTTTCTCTGCTCTTGAGCTAGCATGAGAGTCAGTATCCACAATCACCAAGAAATTACCAAGAAAATGCTGGGGGCGATGGGGAGGTGGAAAGGTAGAAACATCTGATGGGAAGGTAACCAATACCTATCCCCATTGTGATCACAGTTGTCCAGGAACCATGGAGAGGGTTCTCTACTGCCAGACAAGAAATTATCTGTGTACCTGGGTGGGCTCAGGGAAAATTTAGTTCCCCCCCCTTCCCCAAACATGTTAAAATTTCTATTAGAAGCAGAGAAATTTCAGGGGGGAAAGAGACAAGTCACAAGCCAGGATAAATAGTGTATATTCTTGTAATAAGTCAAAGCTTCCCTACTTTGAATACTCATTACCAAGAAACATTTTAACATCTTAGATTATCAGTTTAATGTTATGCTACAAGGAAGTTTTAAAAAAAGATGTGACACAACATTATTATCTACTCATATGATATTACCCAAGTTTTGTCAGTTGAAGATTTTTGTTTCTAATTGTATTTTTTATTGAAGTAATGATGTTGATTTATAACGTTGTATATGCTGTATTACAATTTCTACTGAGAAAACTTAAGAACTGTTCATTTTGCTCTGTCTTAAAACACTGTTCAAGAGTATCAATTAACTGAATAATTTAAGCTAAGTATTTCTTTTCATTGTATTTACTTGGCTTACCAGTCAAATCTTGATAATCTCTAGGGTCTATAATTTATACATAGTAGATCTTGCTTTAACACTTATTAATCCAATATATTTTATTTATATATGGAAAATTCACAAAATGCCTTCCTCTGTGACAGACTTCTGTACCTAGTCTATAAAATTAACACTTTTCCTGTGATAGTGACATTATAGAACTTTAAATCTCAAAAACAAGTATAAAATCATATTTCAAAAGAGAATAGAAATTTTTTCATGATTTCTTATCTTTTTTATTCTTTCTGCCTCAGTTCACAGTCCTCTCACCCATGTAAGTAAGAATTACTGAGAATCACACTCTTGTCCCAAGATCTCACTCAGATGAGAGCATTTCAGTTCATAGCTAAGGGTTCTGAAGATATGTGAAAAAAGAGAAATGTCAGTATTTATCCTGACAAATGACTTTCTCCCAGTTGCTCAGACTTTCTCCTTTTAAGTCCTTCCTTTGTGACTGTGTCTTAAAGTTTCAATTAAATATTTATCTATCTTTCACACTATCTAGTGTACATTCTTACCTGTAATTAGACTGTCATTTTAAGAGTACAGAAGCAGGATGCAAATATTAAATCTTAACATAGGACACTAGCTATGTTATACATATTATCTTATTTAATCTTCAACAACTCTATCAGGTAAGTTACCATTTTTATCCCCATTTTTCAAGTTGGGAAGCTGAGCTATCGCACAATGGAGGCAAAATTTGAAAGAAAATAAAGCTAACTAAAACCTGCTCTCTTTTCTTTTGAAAGCAAGAAGGAAATCTAGAAGGAATATAAATCAACCTCCTCTTCTACAGATGAGGAATTGAGGGTAAAAGAGGGTAAGTTGTTAGCTCAAGGTAAATTAAGTAAATTTCATGAAGAATAGGAAGTAAAAGCATGTCTGGTTACTTACAGCTTAATAAAGGCTCATTGCTGTCATCATCCTCAATTACCTGGAGTGAAATCTTTACAGCAGCAGAACTAGAAAATTATTGTAATTAAATATAATTAATATTTAACTGTATCCCTTAAATACATCACCCTCCATTTTGTCATATGTGATGGGAGAGTTAGGTTAACTAATCACTAGCATGCTTTTGATGGCATGTATCATATTTACTAAGAAAATATCAAATTAGAATAATTGCCCCCTATCAAACATTAGATTATTTATACAAAAGAATTATCAGTACAGGAACTTTTGAAATATGCTTTATGTTAGAGTATTGGTAGATTTATAGAAAAATTATGAAGATCAACTGGAAAATTTCCAAATACCACATGCCCTACTTCCATTAAGATGTCACAGCTAATGAATCAATAGTCATACATTAATATTAGTTTAATCCTATAAATGACCTTATTCAAATCCTCAGTTTTCATGTAAGGCCATTTTTCTGTTCCAGGCTCTCATCTAGGACACTACAATTCATGTCTTCTTTTTTTTTTTTTTAGTTTTCATGTCTTTGTAAAGCTCCTCTTCACTGTAATTTTTTAAACTTTCCTTTTTTTTTATAATCATGACAATTTTGAAAAGTACTAGTCATATACTTTATGGAATGCCTTTCATTTGGGTTTGTCTCTGATGTTTTTGTCATGGTGAGGTTATATGTTTTAGAAGGATGACTACAGAGGTAAAATGCAATTCCTGTCATATCCTGTCAAGGGAATATACTGTAAAGATGACTTGTCACTGTTGACAGTAGCCTTGGCCACCTGACTGAGTTGGTGTTTGTCCCTTTGAAAGAAATCACTATGTACAGTTTACACTTAAGAGATGGGAGTTATGTCAACCTTCTACATGGTTATCTACATTCTTCTTAACCACAGAAGTTTCTATTACCCTCTGCTGAATCATGCCTTGGGGTCCAGGAGCTGGAGCCAGAACCCAAAGGACGCTTGGTTCTTGTCTCCACAGTGAAAGAATTCAAAGCTGAGACCAAAACTAGGCAGAAAAGCATTAAGTTTATTGACAGATAGAAGAAGGGCAAGGGCCTCTCTGGTGGAGCAAGGGGTTACGTTGGAGCACTGTGAAGCTATCCACAGCCACTGCAGCACAAGTTCAATCCCTGGCCAGGGACGTGACCCACATGGCATGACAGACCTCTCCTGTTTCACCCACTACTCCTTTCAGCAGTGTATTTCAGTCTCTGCACCCATTCTGTAACCCATTCTGTCACTGGTGAATCCTCTCACCCCACATACCCTGCACATCTGCCTTATACTCTGGTTCCTCTGTGCATAAATAAATAAATCTTTTTTTTTTTTTTCTAAAAAAATAAAAGGACAGAATTGCTCTCTGGATAGAGAGGGGTTCTAATAGGTTGCCACTGGGAGGGCAAGAAATAGGTGTTTATATTGGTACAGTAGGCAAGGAGTTAAGAGGATTGGCCCTTGGTTTTCTTGGCACTGTGTCTCTTGTTGATTGCTTGAGGCCCATGAGGTTTCCTGGGTTATTGAGGCCCACCGAGTCTCCCTGTTACCTTGTTGTTTCCCCGAACAGGCTTTGGTTCATTGATTTGCCATTGTGTTATTGCGTTGGCTTTCTGAACATCCAATTTTGTTACAGGGCTGGGAGAGGGGCAGCCCAGAACTCCCAAACCTGCCCTTTTTAAATAGGTTCTGCCACCTGCCGCATCAAAACAAAACATATAAGACCTTCAATGGAAAGAAACTTTAATACAATTAATGAACAATACAGAAAAGACAAACAGTCAAAGTTACCCACCCCTTTGTGGGGAAAAGTTCAGCCAAACAGGATTGGCTCAAAGCAACACCCAAAATTCTGCCACAAGTTTAAAGCACCATTTGGTGGAGACCCATAGAAAAGAGCCAGAAAAGGTCAGAAAAATCTGGGAGGAAAAGAGCAAAATCAAAATCAAGATAAATGCTGCCATTATTAACCTCCCCCCGGTCTCTCACCCACATCTGTTCCAACTCGTCCAGGACCAAGAAGCAAGTGTAGTTTCTTCAAGATGTCTCTGTGCTCCACATGCCTCCTCCAGGTCTCCTTCTTGCTCTCCATCCTGCTTCCTCCTTCTCCAGCCTCCTCTCCAACTTCTTCTCCTCCTTGCTTAGCTCCACCCTCTTTTTGGGTGGGGCAGGAACCTGGAACTTCCCTTTTTCCTGGGGACCACCCTGCTACAATTTTTCACTACATTGGGGCACCATGATCCTAACTGATTACCTGTACCTATCTTCTAATTTCCTCATTCACTGTTTACTTATTTAATCAAATTATTTATTTATACCAGTATGGAATCATGGGCATTTATATTTTGATTTATAATTCAATAGTGTGTTACTTACTTTGCTCCTTGAAAACTCTCAAAACTTCTACCAGTTTGCAATGATGGTAAATAATAAAATAAATTCACAGTATTCCCTGAAGGTTACTTTGTCCCATGCTCCACAGCAGTTCTATTTGTGTTTTGGTTCTACCTGTAAGAATAACTTGCTGTTTGTACAGCTGAGTGTGCAAGATCCTGCTTCAACCAAAGCTGTGTGTGCATGAAAATTGTTTAAAGGAATAGAATATACAGTTGATCCTTGAGCAACTTCAGAGTTAGGGGTTCGGACCCCCTCCCTCACATAATAAAAAAAAAATCTGTCTATGTTTTGCAACTCCTTAAAACTTGACTGCTAATAGTCTGTGGTTGACCAGAAGCATTACCAATAACATAAGCAGTTAATTAACATGTTTTGTGAGTTATATATGTTATATACTATATTCTTAAAATTAAGTAAACTAGAGAAAAATGTTATTAAGAAAACAATAGGGAAGAGAAAATATATTTACAATGCTGTGTACTCTGTTTATCAATGCCATAAGTTTATATTGTCTGTTTACAGGAAAATCCATTGTTAAGTAGATTGTGAAATTTAAACTCTTATTGTTCAAGTGTCAACTTTAAGTTTCATCACAAACTGATTTGTAAATGGGAGTAGTACATGATGTGTTTTGCCCCAAATGAAGGCATTTGTTGAATCAAAGCAAATTTATAAAAATCCATTCCTTCATATACTTCACATTGTTATTAAAGAATAGAAGCAGGAGGAAGATTAATATTTTTATATTAATTTCTTTAAGTTATGTGAACAATACATGCTAACATTTGTAGAAATTTTGAAGAGTAGAAAGAAATGAAATTACTCTTAACCTCATCACCTACAGAAACCTCTGTTAACATGTTGTTACATTTCCTTCCTGTGTAGTTCTGGTGTATAGATTTGCTTTACCTGGCTAATATTATTTTATATACAGTTTGCTTTGTCCTTCTCACTTCACTATTTTTTCCCTCAACATTTTCCTTTGAGATTAAAAATGCTTCATAAGAACCACTTAAATGACTCAGTAAACTTAAGAGAGCAGAGTGTGAGGGCAGGCAGGAAGTTATAGCAGTGGTCTGCCAGTACAAAATTAAGGTGTAGGCTGGACTGATGGAAGAGCTTGACCAAAGAACCATTTTTATATACGATTGATAGGGTTTCATGGTTGCACTCTGGGAATTTAGCTATAATCAAGAACTGAGCCTATGTGACTTCAAATGATGCTTCAAACCCACACCTAGAATATTAAGGTGAAACAGCAGGCTGGAGGAGGAAAGGACTCTTATTTACTACCATGAAATACCTCTTGTTTTATTTTTCCACTCTGGCATTTAAACTTTATATGCAACACTGACTGCATGATAGTCTTTAGAAAAAAAAAAAAAACTACATTCAGGTGCTATTTTATGTCCTTCTTGCCATTAATCCTATGCCATGCATCTAGTAGGAGGTTGAAAAGTGAGTGAGTGAATGAGAATATGAGATCTGAATGAGCCTAACTTCAAACATTTAGAGGTACAGAGATTAATTTTAAAGTTGCCAATTTCCTTTTCAAATAAAACTAACATCAGAATGATTTCCTCTCCCCAAGTATTAGTATAAAAGAAGTAGTAGATTTTTGCTACCTGGAGCTTTCCCATATTATTTTTAAAGATATCTATATAACTGCTGGGAGGATTGATACGACCTTCATATCAAGTTGACACCTGATAGAAACACTGAAACATTGCTTTGGTTCTTTCACTTTTCCAGGCGTTAACTTTGAAAGAAATAATATAATTTCAAATAAGAAACCCAATTAAAAAGTATATTGTAATTCACAAAGAAAAAGTGAACACTGTAGAATTTTTCTGAAAGAAGTGGAGATATACATTAAAACGTAATAAGGAGTATCCTTTATTTGGGATTCAGAAGTGCTGATGAAGCTGTGTGTTTCTATGATTGTTATTTATTGATGTGGACCTGTAGAAAGCAAAGTCCCAAATATTTAACATCAAGCTTCTCTCTTTAGATTGTTAAAAATCTCAAAACTTCAAGTCCTCCAAAACTATGACTATTGCTCAAATTCTGGGATTTTGTCCAAATATTGTCTAGCAGTTTGGAATATTGTCCAAACCACTCTAATCCATCAAAACATTTATTGGTAGAAGTGTTCATGGTAGGAAAGATAACATCAGTTGTGAAATTATGGTACATATTTCCTTTTTCTGACAAGTCTTCTCTCAATTTTTTGGTTTTGGTTTTTGCTGGAAGTGCCACACTTTTTACTGCAGTTTGGCTTTCTTTAAGGAAGAAAGAGTGCACTTGAAAACGCAACAAAAAAATAAAAGGTTTGAAGCGTTTGTTACAAAACATTCTATCATGCTATCAGGTCATAGAGTAGTATTGCGGCACTGAAAGTGTGAGTTAACCCAAGCAGATTCTGCTCTCTAATTAACGACTAGTGAACACTAGCAGTAGTGTGTGTGTGTGTGTGTATAATACATACATAATTTATTTTATTTATTTATGCATACAAGAACTGGGGTATAAGTGCAGGAGTGAGAGGAGTCACAAGAGACAGTGGGGAGTATGGCAGCCACTGAAATACTGCTGAGGGGTGTAGCAGGCAGGTGAGACAGGCGAGGTATGCTGTACCATGTGGGTTAGTTACCTGGCTGGGGTTCGAACTCATGCCGCAGTGACTGGCCATAGTTTTATAGTACCCTGTGCCATCAGGGAGGCCCTCTTTTCAAGTACTTTTTATACATTATTTTTGTTGTTACAATTCACAACTCTTTAAAGAAAAGGAAAATGAGGACAATAGAGTTCAAAAAAGTTTCCCTGTATCTCACAGCTATTTAATAATGTAGCTAAGACTGATATCTTGGTATTGGTTTTTATTTCTATAATCTTTTCTCTACTTTATAGTAGCTCTCCTCATTATAAGCTCCCAATAACTACTTATATTTAAATACTTTCTTACATTTACAAAGCATCTTTATACTTTTATTCTCTAGTCAATAAGGTCCTTTGAGAGCTATGTTATGTCCATTTTAAAAAATTATGAAATAAGAAAACATACAGATGGCCAACAGTCACATGAAAAATGTTCATCATTACTTACCATCAGGGAAGTACAATTCAAAACCACAATGAGATACCATCTCACACCAGTGAAACTGGCTCCTACAAAAAGACCAGAAATAACAAATGCTGGCAAGGTTGTGAAGAAAAACTTATACTGTTGGTGAGAATGTAGACTGCAATGGATAGTATTGTGGAGGTTCAACAAAAGACTAAAAATGGATCTGTCATATTTAGATCCCGCAATTCTACTCTAAAATATCTGACCATAGAAAATAAAAATGCTAATTCAAAAAGAAACCTGTACTCCTATGTTTATTGTAGCAATATTTATAGCCAAGTAAGGAAACAATCTAAGTGTCCAAAAACAGATGATGATGCAGCATACATATATACAAAAGGGAATACTACTCAGCAATCAAAACACATAAACTCATGCCATTTGTGGCAACATGAAAGGAGCAGAACGGGATTATGCTAAGTGAAATAAGCCAGGAGAAAGATAAATACTGGATACTTATTTATGTGGACCTATAAAGAAACCAAACAAAGGCTCAGACCAAGATAGACATTAAAACCAATTCTTCAAAGTTGACCATAGATGTGAGGCATCTAGAATGGGAGGGGGAGCACACAATGGACTATGGTGGAAGACTATTGGTGCTTCCGTGAAAGAAGAGCTACAGTGACTACAATTGAGGGGAGAAGCCCTAAACTGTCAAAATATTAACATGGATATTAAAAAAAATGATGCTTCATTAAAAAAATGAAATAAATAAAGATTAGAAAACAAAGGTATAGAGGGGATAAGTATTATTGATTGAAGTGAGATAGTAACTCTCTCAGCATCAAATTTGCATCTTGTAACACAAAGGATGGTCAAAGACAGTGATTCCAAAAGGGGGTGGTCTGTGTCATAAGAATTGAGGACAGAGCACTTCACTTCCTTTCCTTTGGCCTAGGTTATTTTATATACTGTATGTGTAGGTGGAAAGGTTACCCCTAATAATGAGGTGATGCTGCACAGAACAGTCAATTAAGCAGACAAGCCAAGAGTGAGTAATCAGTGTTGTAGGAGTCCCAGAAAAGACATTCTGGGTGTACTGAATTTTTTACTTTTTTTCAAGCAGTTAAATAGTGCCAGTCAGTGCGCCTTAGTATTTATAGGCCCTTTTTGCTTGGGCAATTGCAAAATCAAAATCCCAGAGTTGTAGTTCAGTTCTTTAACAAACAATAGCAACTTTGATAAGGCCAGAGGAATATACCTTTCCACTTACCTTACTCTCTGGTTGACTGAAGGTCAGTTTAGTAAGTCCTGAAACCCTTTTGCTTTTTTATGCCATATAATTATTCATAGTACTTCTTTTCATCCTCCAAAGTTTCCCAGTTTGAATGATAAATTATATACTGTAATCATAAGTCCTTTTAGCCAAGTCTTGTTGAAAATATTCATAATTACACAAAGATGTCCTCACAGGGTATTGACCCCTCTTGACCTCTGGGTGGTGAGCTAGCAGGATAGGGACATCTGTGTGCAAAGCAGGACCTGAGTATATGAAATACACAGGAAATAAAGCAATCACCCACAATTCACTGGCATGGCAATACTCGTGGCACACAAGAAAATCTCCTGGAATCTAAACATTTTCTTCCTTGTAGAGCATTATGAAGACTACTTTTTGCTAACTGGGATAAATCAACAAAGTAATCCCAATTTTCTTTGCCTGTAATGAAAAATTACAGTTGGATATCTTTGGAAAAATGTCTTTTCAGGATCTTTGTCAATTTTTCAATCAGGTTATTTACTTTTTGATATTAAGTTTTATGAATTCCTCATATTTTTGGATATTAATTTTGTCTCAGAAATATAGTTTAAAAATATTTTCTTCTGCTCCACAGATTGTCTTTTCACTTTGTTGAATGTTTCAATGTAAAACTGTGCAGAAACTTTTTGTCTGACATAACCCACCTTATTTATTTTTGCTTTTACTGTCTAAGCGTTTTGTGTCATATCCAAAAATTCATTGCAAAGAACTCAATTAAATGTCAAGAAGCTTTTTACTATGTGTTTACTTTTAATAATGTTATGATTTCAGGTATTTAAGTCTAACCCACTTTGAAGTTATTTTGGGGTATATGTAAGATAAGGGTCTACTTTCATTCTTTTACATGTGAATAATCATATTACTAACACTGTTTATTCACACTTTGTATTTTTGTTTCCTGGTAGAAGATTAGTTGACTGTATGCACAGGGGTTTACTGATAGTTTTTATATTCTGTTCTTATGATCTATGTGTATGTTTTCATGCAGTAACATGCTGTTTTGATCACTATAGATTTATAGTAGAGTTTAAAATCAGGACATGTGATACTTCCAACTTTGTTCTTCTTTCCAAAGATTGTTTTGAGTATTCAGGTCTTTTTTTGTTCTATAGGACCCAGCAATCCCACTTCAGGGTATTTATCCAAAAGAATTTAAATCAAGATCTCTGATTTACCCATATTCATTGTAGTACTGTACACAATAGGAGTACTGTAGTACTGTAACCAAAATAGGAGAAGAAAAATCTAAATATCCATTATAGATAGACAAAGAAATTTTATTTTAGACATGCAGTAGACTATTATTCAAACTTATAAAGGAAGGAATATCTGCTATTTAGGACAGCATGGATTGACCTGGTTTTTATACTAAATGAAATAAGCCACACACAGAAAGACAAATACTGTATGAGTTAATTTATATGTGAAATAAAGAATAAAGATTCATAAAGTCAGAGAGTAGGATGGTGGCTTCCAGGGTCTAGTAGCTGGAGGGTGAGGTGGTATAGGTATGGAGTGGCAATGGTCAAGAAGTATAGAGTTTCAGTTATGTAGCATGTAATAAGTTCTGTAGATCTACTAGTGTACAGCATAGTGCCTATAGTTACAGTATTGTGTTGTACACTTAAAATTTTCTAAGCTGGTAGATCTTAAGTATTCTTAGCACACACACACATACGCACACATAATATTAATAAAAGGTGGTGAGAGGAAACTTTGGGATGTGATAAATATATTTTTGGCCTTCATGGTCATGATTGTCTCCTAAGTGTAAACTTAAAACCCTAACCCATCAAGTTTTGTGGATTAAATATATACAACAGTTACATAGTATATCTTAATAAAATGGTTTGTAATACAGCAACACACACCTAAGTATGGAGCATGGCAATTTAAGGAGAGGTAAGATTAACTGAAGTTCCTATAATATCACTAAATAAATGTTAATTTGTTGAAAGGAAAGAGATGTATATGACAAAAAATCAAAGTTTATTTTAGAGCTATATGTGTGTTTGGCACATCAGATTCATTTTTTCTAATTTATCCTTAAATTTGGAAACCTAATAAACACTTGAGATATTTTAAAAGAAAATTACAAATTCTTGTATCCCTCTGTAGTCAGCCTATCATAGCCAAACATATTTCTAGTTCTACTTAACATCTTGATTTTCTTCTTTCATTTAGTTGGAGATTTCTTTGAGCTTGACACAGTGGTGGCATGGAACTCACTTCTCTCATTTCTGCTGTCTGCTACTGGCATTACCATTCTCTGAGGAACTCAACTCAAACTTCTGTGACTCATCCCCATTTCTTGCATTTCTCATATCTAGTCAGTTAACAAATTCATTTAATAGACTATCCAGCATATATCTAATCCATCTTTTATTTCTATTACCACTACTTTTTCAATAATTTCTATGGCCACAGGATTCCTGTATTCTCATACATTCTATGAAGAAACAAGACCAGTTTATTTGCCTCTCTGAGAATTTGGCCAAGATTATGAAACAAGGAAGGTATAAATGTTTTTTAATGAGATCTAGTTATATTGTTTCTCTTTTCTAAAGCGTGTAATGGTTTCCTGTTGCACACAGGCTGAAGCTCTCTACAGCCTGGCACCATTGGACATTAGTCTTCCTTTCCACCTTATTTCTCTCACAATTTGTTGATGTATTGATACAGTCTGGTGACTGCTCACCATTGGGCTTATGATTTTTTTATGATTATTCCACATCATCATTTGTCAAAGTCCTATCCAACTCTGTTGTTATCTCTGTGGAACCAGCTCAGATTTTTTTTCCCATAATAATTGGTCTTTCTTTCCTGTTCTCTAAATGATTTAGTATCTCCATTATTGAAAATGTGGATTTCTACTTATAACTCTTGAATGGACAAGGCTTCATTTTAAAGTTCAATCATATTAATTAGTAATGTTTGTCTAGAATACTGTATTGAGAAAGAGTTTAAGGGAATACTTAGGTTCCTTATGAAAGAAGGTAACAAAACAGATTAGATGCCATCCATGGCGCAGGAGAAGAAATAGAACAATCTGTTGTCAGCTTCACTATAGATGTCCATGTATGTGTCTACATAGCTGGATCACATGCCCTTAAACAACCTGGAAACAACCTAAATGACCAAAAACAGATGATTGGATCAAGAAGATATGGTACATATACACGATGGAATACTATTCAGCAATCAAAAAAGATAAGCTGGAGTCATTCATAGAAACATGAATGGAGCTAGAAGGGATTGTGCTCAGTGAAATAAGTTAGAAGGCAAAAGAAAAATGCCAGATGGTTTCACTCTTAGGAGGAATATAAGGGAACCAAATAAGTGACCAAGGAAAAGAATAATAACAATAATAATAATAAACACAACAAAAACAAAAAGACACGGACAAATCAGGTACATTTTGTGGGGTGGGGGAGGGAATGGGTTGAGGGAAGAAAGAGCACAAAGGACTGAGGTGATGGTGCACTGGTAAAATGGTGGTGGGAAATTCATGGGGACCACAATTGATGTCAAATACATATAAATAAAAAAAAAAACAAAAACAATTCTCTATCTTCATGACCTCTATCATAATTTGTGTTCAATTTGATCTTGAACATTCTATTTCTTGATTTTATATTTTACAATCTAAAATGGCAAATGTGATATTTGAAATAATAATGACAAAGAAGGATATAAAGTGATAATTAAAGGGTTCTTGAATACTGGGTAGGAAGATCTGGGGAAGAAAAGGGAAAAAGCAGTATATTTTCAAAGGAAATGGAATCTGTCTCAGAGAGTGATCTACACTCTTCTGTTCACTATTTCACTATCATAACAACCAAGAATGGAGACAATTTAAATATCTGTCATTAGATGGATGAATGAAAAAAATGTGGTATAAATATACATACACACAGTACAATATTACTCAGGCTTTTAAAAATCAATAAATATAAATCCACTAAAGTTGCTTCTTAACTAAGTGGACAAATTGGGGACAGGGAGCAGGGAGGGAGAGGGTTGAGGGCAGATAAAAGCACAAGGGACTGAGGTGATGGTGCACTACCAGTGGGAAATCCTTGGGGACTACAATTGATGTCAAATATATATAAATAAAGAAGGAAAAAAATCTAAAGCAGCAAAAGTGAAAAATCTAATACAGTTAAAATTACCTTTGAAAATTCTTTAACTTTCCCATAAGATAATATGCATTTAAAAATATAAAACTAGGTACTCTATAAATTATTATTCCCTTCAATATTTAAGAAGCACCAACAAGAGCAAATAAAGTTCAAAAAAAAAAAGAAAGAGATATATGAATATTCCAGTTTTTCTGCCTTTAATGTACCTATCTATATCCTAATGGAGAATGCATGAAATTTGTTCTTTGTTACAGATTTTATTATATGTTTTAAAAAATAGTAAAACTATTTTTAGAAAATAGTAAAACCATGTTTAATATTTATTAATGGAGTTGTTTTGGAACTATGTCCATGTGTGAACTTTAATGAAGCATACTGGGAGCTTAATAAAAGTTTGCTGATTAACTTTGCTTGTTAGTTGAACCCACATACAAATTATTCTTTGAAAAGTTGTTTAGAAAACATTGGCTGGCATCCTCTCTTTCTAATTTAGCATCTTTGTGTCCTATTTACATTAGTTCCTAGATACCTACCTAATCACAGTTTTGGAGATGTACTCTGAAGGAAGGAAGTTAACATGGTTTGCCCATCAAACTTGGAATTTAACAATATCCTGTGCTGAACTGGGTATGGGATATTGGCACACTTTTATACTTTCAATAGGAGGTCAAGCTATTTAAACTTTTTTGGGGGGAAAAAATCACTCTATAAGAGAAATAAAACCATCAGTCTGTGTAGTGCCAAATGCTGAAGTCAACTCATGTTCATCAACAGGGAAATAACTGAAGACATTATGGTTTTCCCATATTGGAAAATGATGTACCTGAAAACAAGCAAACCAAACCAAATATGAAGTGTGCCCGTGATATTTTTATTAAGTGTATAGACAATTAATAGGCAAAATATAGTAATACTATCTTTAAGAAAAAAGTTACCCAAAACTCAGTCCCACTAAAATAAAACTACTTGTATGTGTATTTGTTCATGTAAGACCTTCAATATTATGGAAGGATATATACCAAATTGTAATAACAGGGAAATTCAGTGAGTTGGGGCAATTTGATATTTAGGAAAGAGCAAGAAAAACATTTTATTTTTTACTTCTCTGCTGTTAGAAGTACTGATTCAAAGTAGTGGTAATAGAAATTCAAAAACAAAACAAAAAACTGGAAGATGCAATAGGAGAATAGAAGAAATGGGATTTGGCAAATATTTGCATGTGGGGAGAGGGAAATGAAGACATCAAGGATGGTTCATGGATTTCTAGGTTCTGTCATTCATAGAAACAGGAGGGAGGAAGGAAGACTCATAAGAAATAAGTGAATTATTTTTATTGTAACCAAAAGACAGATGTTATCTATCAAAGTTGTTTTCTTCTTGTTTGAAATAATAATTTACTCCTATAGGAAAGCTTCCTATCTCAATCTCCAAATCTTGGGGGAAATGCAGTCTTAATTAGAAGATAAATTTCTTACATATGAAATATATCTCAATAAAGGTGTTTCTTAAAATTGCTGCTTTGTAGTTGAATATAATGTGAATTTCAGAACTGATAGAGCTGGACTAGTGTCCAGGTTTTTTTTTTTTTTACCTCATTTATATAAACTATTTGAAAACAAAAGACCTTTTTCTTTTTGAATTGGAAAAATGTAAGAATTTAAAATCATCTCAAGTGAACAAAAGTAAAATTTTCAATTATGTTGTGGTTGGCAGAAGCTATAAAATATGCTGCACAATATTTGCTATATGTTTCTTTTGTGTGTTGTTTTAAAATACAAGTAAAATACTCTTACAAGTGCTTTTGTAATTCAGTGCCTAGTGGATTAGCAAAGTATATTGTTGCTAAAGCTATTCTACAGAGACGGCCTTGTAAAAATTTTTAGTTTGAGAAAGAGCGTATGCACATTTATTCCAGGGAAGTAGCATTAGAAACTTAGCCTCATTGAGAATTTAAGCAAATACTGTCAAAATTCTGGGTGAATTTATTTCTGTATAATTACACAATATTGTATGTTGGAGCCAAAATAGAAGTGTGTTATCTATCAGTGTGAGCTCTTTTATGTTGCTTAGGTAAATGATTCAACAAAATCACCTGAATAATTTATTTTAAGTTTCATTTTCAGTTATCTGGAAATCAGTTGCCCTGTATACCTTTATTCTCCCTTTAGCATTGTGTTTTTACTTCAGACATGATTTGTGTTAATCTCTTTGGTTGAATAGTGCAGTGCTTTCTATGAGAATATTTTTTCATGTTATATTTGTACTCTCTAATATGAGTTAAAAACAGTAAATTCTATAACTGTCATATATGTAATGTGAGTCAATAGAAATTTTGCGAATTTCAAAACATTCAGAGAGCTAGATGATCATGTTATTGTGTGAACTTGTATGATGATTTATTTAATTTCTAATTCTTATAATTTGAGTTAAGCCACATACACCCCCTCCCCATTGGAGGAAATCAAACAGTGATAATAAATTTAATATTATCTATATATCTTGTTTCCCAGAAAATAAATACTGCTGGAACCAGTAATGCAGATGTCCCTTTGGGTGATCCCGGAATGTACCAGTTGGACATTACATTAAGAAGGGGTCAAAGTTTAGCTGCCCGAGATCGAGGAGGTAAGAATATAAAAATATATGCCATATAGAAACTTGTTCTCTCTGTTTGTGACAAACTTTGTTTTCATTATAGTTGCTTAAATTAAAAATTAACTACAATACAATAGTATTTAGTAGATAGAGGTTCAACAGTGTGATTTAAAGCATTACCTGACTCTTCTGACTCATGGGAGATGTTGCTAGTTAAAAAAAATCTATGAACTGGTCCTAATTCAGACAGCAAGGTCCTACTGACTGCTGACAAATTTGTCTCTGAACTATACATCATCAGTAACTCAATCAGTTAAGTAGATTAGATACATATTTGAAGCCACATCCTAAGACACCTTTTGACAGACCTGAAATTCTGCTGCATAGATATATTTAATTGAATCTAATGAAAATGCCAAATCCAGAACAAGCATCTCACCAAAACTTTGGTGATTCCCAACAAGTAGTTTCCTGAGGCTCAGTTGAACTTGGCAATAGCTTTATGTCAGATTAAGTGGATCTTTGTAGACCATAATGAAGGAAAAGACAAGACAGCTTTGAAATCCAAAGGCAATCTCCCAATGAACTAACTTGGCCTACATTAGGGATTCCTTGAATTCACGTTAATAGTAGGGCCAGGAATAGACTCTAAATAGATTATGTAACATCCTTTGCTCATTTCAGACTATCAACTGTTCAGAATATGGCACTTTCATGGGCTTAGTCCTAAAGGAGCTGAGTTTAAGTGTAATTCTTCCCACTAGGAGGTAGAAGTCCTTAAACCTATAGAGTTAAGCCCAAAGAGTTAACTCTTTGCCATACAACATAGACAATGTTCTCACCTTCACATGATCTTTCTCTTCACATCCTACTTGACATCCATACTTAGAGAATGTAAGGTACCAGATTGGGATTATGATACATAATTTGTCTCTATCTCCACAAGAATAAAATAGAGGAAATAGTTCAATATAATGGTAGACTGTTTAGAACTAAAAACTATATAAATAATATATTCATTATAAAAGTAGAAACTACTGAATATCAGAAAATTATTTGTGAATAAAAGTATGCTTAGAGATGTTAGAATTTGAACATTGGAAATTTTCAAAAGTAACCATCAAATTTAGTAGCCAAGGACAAATATTTACTCAATTGAACTGTTTGTGTTAAGTTACTGTTAGACAAGAGAAAGGAAACAATATTAACAGAATTTTTCTGCTATATTTATATAATATTCTTAGTTTCCAAAAATTAAATTATATTGCATCATTTATTTTGTTTTGGGGGGGTTGTTCTTGGTGTTTGACTATGCTGTAAGAATAATTCAAAGCTACCTCTGTAGCAAAGGCAAAGTTTATTTATGTCATGAGAGAGAATTGGGTGTAGGCTGGAGGTGTGGGGGTAAAAGAATTTACCAGAGACAGAGTAGAGAACAGAACAAGTGGATTTATTGAAATACACTGCTCAGAGGAACATGGCAGGAGGGGTCTGTTGTGCATTTTGCATCATCTGATGCCAAACAGAATTTAACAGACCTCAGGACAAAATTTTACTCTTAAACCTGACCCCCTCATGAATATTAAATACATATGTACACCATTACTTATTGCAGTATTTTTTGTAGCTGTAAAATACCCACAAATAGGAGAAAAGATAAAATAAGTCATGGTATAGTCCCATGATGAAATAATATGCAGCTGGAAAATAAAGAATAAGGAGAATCTCTAGAAATTGATATACAAAGAGTTACAGGATATATTATTTACTGAAAAGTCTAGGTGCAAAAATAATGTGGATTGTTTCATGTAATGCATAATATGGTAGAAGAAACTATGCATTATCTGCATATTTGTTCAAAAAGAAGTGTTTAACATAAAATCCAGAAACTAAAGAGACTGCTAACATACATAATATCAGTAAGTGTAGGTGTCATGAATGAAGGACAGGAATAGAATAATAGGTGTGAGAAAGAAGTGCTATTTTTAAAAAATTTTACCATATGGTTCTAACTCTTTGGCCATGGCAATATTCAGAATTAATTAATTAATTAATATATAAATGAAATCAACCAGGATGTGGGTCGAACCCAAAATGAAAACTATAATCACACTATATCTAACTACAAATATATGTAACTATAACCACACTAAGGATGATGAGGAATAAAGCACTAATCTAAGTAATACATAAAACAGTGTTTAGATTATATACCAAAAACTCAAAACAAAAAGAACTACATATAAGTAATGTGCTCTAGGGCATGATTATCAATTCTGAAACATGTTAGTGGTTATCCTAGGAATGAGCAAATAAATAAATCTACTGCATATAAAAGGAGAGAAAAGTCTCTTACTATTGCAGAAAATGAGGCAAATATAGAAAAAAGTATGCAAGAATGGATTTTTACGTGTTAGAGAGGAACCAAGAGAGATGAATAGTTTTTAATAAATAGGGATAGAAATAAAAATAAGTGTGTGTGTGTGTGTGTGTGTGTGTTTCTTAGCTCTGTCAGCTGAGAGGATTAAGAAGCAATAAGAAAGATATGATGACAAGTAGCAGTCAATACATCTTGGGCCTAGATCTTGATTTGGAAATAGTTTCCCTAATAAAAGTAAGTAAGGCTCTTAGATAAATAGCTGATTACAGATCTGGGGCAGGGAAAGTACATGATGAGACTGGAACATTTTGCAATGCCAAAAAATAAGGAAGAATGATGACATTTTGATGACAGAATGTCAAAACAACATAAAAATCAACTTAAAGAACTTCTAATAGTCAAAGTTAGGATAATTTCAGCAACAAAATAAATAATGATAATAATAAATTATAACCCACAGAATAATATACATTAGTTGATGCTGTTAAATATATAATTGAATAACTAAATAACTGGAACCCTAAAAACCTCACCAAGAAACTATTGGAACTAATGAGTAAATTCTATGAAGTTGTAAGTTATAGAATCAACAAAAACCAATTGCATTTTCATATACCAACAATTATCACAAGGAAAATTAAAAAGAAGTTCCATTTACAATCACATCAAAAAGAATAAAACATCTAGGGATAAATTTAACTGAATAAATGAAATGTATACAATGAAAACTATAAAACATTGATTAAAGAAATGGAAGATGATGCAAATAGATGGAAGGATATTCCATGCTCATGGATTGGAAGAATTAATATTACCAGAATATCCATATTACAAGAGCAATCTACAGAGTTGATGCAATCCCTATCAAAGGTCTGAAGGTGTTTTTCACAGAAATCTAAAATTTATATGGAACCATAAAAAATTCCAAATAGCCAAAACAATCTTGAGATAAAAGAACAAAGTTGGAGGCATTGTGCAACCTGAGTTCAAACTATATTATAAATCTATACTAATCAGACCAGTATGACATTATAGTAAAAACAGAGACATAGGTCAATGAAACAGAATAAATAGTCAAGAAGTAAATCCACCCATTTATAGTCAATTCATTTATGACAAAAGAGGTAAGAAAATGCAACAGGGAAAATACACTCTTTTTTCAATAAATGGTGGGTTAACTAGACAGCCACATGCAGAAGAGTAAAACTAGCCTTTTATACTAACACCAAAACCAGAAATTAACTAAGAATTGATTAAAGACACATGAGATCAATTGCATAATGGGGCTTAAAAAAAACTGAAATTTTAAGGTTGATGGTGTCTGGAAGCCATATAGACATTGCAATGGTGGATGTAAGTAAACTTATTTACATAACTATTAGATTTAGCAGAAATTGTTCTCTTTTGTCATTTATTCCAATGTCGCCCTCACCTATTACTCAGCAAAAAAAAAAAAAATGCCAATGCTCACACATCCTAATCCTTGGGCAGGATAGTAGAAAGAAGAAACTCTTTTCTAGCATTAACACCATTTCTAGAATGTTGTTTGAATGTTTCAGCTCCAAAATTCTCCTTCATACATAATAGGTACTGCTGTCGGCTCAGCAGTGTGAGTGTAAGAATTCTTCATTCTTCCATTTTTATAACTTGTTTTCCAGAACAGCAGGATGACTTCTTGGACTGCTATTGCCTTTTTCTACATTTTATTTTATTTTGCCTCCAGCAGCCTGATGGATCAGAAAACACATGACCCTGGGGAATCTAGCACACATAATTTCAATGTCCAACTTCACCATTTTATTAGCTGTGTCACTTTGAGCTATGTAATCTCTCTGCTACAATTGTAGTTTTAGCAAATAAAAATGCAGATGACTAGTTGAATTTCAATTTCAATGACCACATTACCTCTGTAAAAGTGCATTTCCTGTAATATTTGGAATACATGCTAAACATTTTTCTGAAATTTCAATTCAACTGAGTATGCTTATTTTATATAATGCTCTTCTGTACTGTCATATTCAGTTGTTAGAAAATTAGAAATTAGAAAAATGGTATATATTCAAATTAGGATGGAATTTTCAGGACTGATACAAACTGTAACAAAATCTCAAATTTGTTACATTTTCTTGACATGATTATTTGTGTAATTAGAAAAATAAGAACAATCTGTATAGGTATGTCTGATAACAGCACTTCCTTACAAGCTGATTTCTTGAATTTGTATTATGGAGTATATTGTTATTTCCTAAGGTCGTGATAACAAATTACCATAACATGGTGTTTTAAAGCAATAGAAGTCCACTTTTACACAATCTTAAGTCCAGGAGTCTAAAAATCAAGTTGTTGTAGGGCAAGACTCCCTCCAAAAGTTCTTGGGAAGAATTCTTTCTTGCCTCTTATACTTTCTGGTGGTTCCCCACACTTATAGGCTTGTGGCAGCATCACCCCAATCACTGTCTCCATCTTCTCATAGTTTCCATCTTCTCCTAGTTTTCCCTTTGTATCTCCTTGTCTCAAATCTTCTTCTCTTTTCTCTTTTAAGGACATCAGCCTTTGAGTTTAGTACCCTCCATAAATCCAGGATGATCTGATCTCATGAAATTTTTTTAAAGATGTATTTATTTATGCATACAGGAGCTGAGATACAGGCCAGAGTCAAGGAGGTGAGAGGTTTCACCAGAGACAAAGCAGGGAGCAGAACAGGCAAATCAACTGAAGTAAACTGCTGAGGGGAGCAGCAGGTGAGGCAGGAGAGGTCTGCTGCGCCATGTGGGTCCCCTCCCTGGCGGGGGATCGACTAGCCCTGCTGTGGCTGCGGAAGCTTCACAGTGTGGCACTCAACCCGCTGCACCACCAGGGAGGCCTCTGATCTCATGATTTTTATATTAATTACATCTGTAAAAATCCCCTTTCCAAATAAGATCATATTTGGATATTCCAGAAGTTTGAACTTGGACAAATCTTTGCAGAGGACCAGAGTTAGCCGTTACAGAGGACAATTCCTTCTCTTCAAATACTCAAACAAATGTTGCTAATATGAAAAGTTATTTATTATAACTCTATTTTATAGCAAGGTTAGAAAACCCTACATGAATAGGGTTAGAGAATCTCAAACACCCTATTCTGAAACTCCTAATGTCTGCTCTGTGAGTTTAATTTTTTATTGCTAAAGGAAATTTTCTTTTTCTGAGAATGTTTTGAAATCAAAGTAAGCATTGTAGAAACTTGGGGTATGAAAAAAGATTTAGACGGTTCCCCTACTAAATTTCACTTTTTTCACTTTAATGAGATCTGTGATACCTGTCAGGTCTGAGAAAATGAATTGGAAATTTCTTTTCCCCCAAAAGAAAATCAGTATGATAAAACTGAAACATAATCTGTGTTCTATGTGAAATTAGCACCTTTTTCTAGTTAGGAGGCCTGCCAACAATTTTGTCATTTGGTTATATTCTATGTAAAGACTTAGAAAGAGAGCTTTACAAACTGAGTGGATAAAACTAAGATATTTTTGTATGTAATGTACATCAGGCATGATATTTGACACTTTACACATATTTCCTCTAATCGTAGTAGAATTGTCCATATGAGCAGCTGTCAGTTCAGCTTTGTGGCCAGGGTCCTCTTGGTTTGGATACTCGGGGATTTGCCTTGTGGCAGTGTAGTCATACTCTACCTGGGGGCAGTTTTTTTTTTAACCAGTTGACTGGCAAAATATCCATAATATTTCCATTTTATCTCGATCTCTGTATTTACTGATGCTTCCTAGAAAAAAAAAAACACCTTGATCCCATTACAATTAATAAAAAAAAAAAATTAAGCATTTTGAATGCTCCCTTTTTCCTAGAAGGATAATGTAACTTGTATTATCAGAGAAATATTAGTCTCTGAGATGCTTTTCCTGGCACTTCCTTTAAATTTATACATTCATTAACTAGCTATTTTGATCATGAAATGGCTTAGTATGTTGCGTTTTTGTGCTAAAAGTGTTACTGGTCAATTGGGTTTTGTGTTTCTTACAGTTGGTAGCATCAAATATGGACTTGGTTTGTCCAATACAGACATAATCATATACATGATATAACATGTTGCATATTACTAACACTAGAGCCTTATGGTCACTTACCCCTGAGAATGAACTTGTGAGGTTTTGTAACTAACTCCAGGGTGGCACTGTAGTTCCAGAAATCTTTGTATACTGATCTGAACATTATGTTCATTCTAAGTTAGAAGTAGAGTTCAGTGACTCTCTTTGAGGTTTCATCTGCAGCATTCTTCAGGTGGGGGTATTCCTTTCTTCAAAGTCCCCAAGGTTTCTCAACAGGTGACAGATATCCTTTACCAAATGTAAATCTGATTACGTCAAAGGGAAAGTACTATATCAATTTCATCAAGAGACTCTGAAGATAATGTTTCCACATAAAAATGCATTCATATCATACCTACTACAATAATATCTACCTGTAAGTGGGCTATTTCTGTTATTTTCTTTCTTTTTTTAAAAATTTATTTATTTATGCATACAAGCACTGGAGTACAGGCCAGAGGTGCGGAGAGGTGAGAGAATCCACCAGACAGAGCAGGGGGCAGAACAGGCAGATGGGCTGAAACACACTGCTGAGGGGAGCAGCGGGCCAGACAGGAGAGGTCTGCCTGCGCCATGTGGGTCACCTCCCCAGCTGGCAGCAGGGATCGAACTCGTGCTGCAGTGGCTGTAGTTTGCTTCATAGTGTGTTGCTTAACCCACTGTGCCACCAGGCCTCCCTATTTCTGTTATTATCATGGATACAAATTTGCTTTATTTAATTACATTTATTTATTTTTTTTCAGTTGGTGTAGTTTTTTTATTAATATAAAATATTTTAAAATTTACATATACTTGCCATCAATTGTAATCCCCATGTATTCCCCATCACCATCTCACCAGTGCACCATCACCTCAGTCCCTCGTGCTCCCATCTTCCCTCAACCCCCCCCCTCCCCTCCACCAGGTGTTCCCAGTCTGTCCTTGTCTCCTCATTTTTGGTTTCTGTGTCTTTATTGCTGTTATTGTTATTATTGTTGTTCTTATTAATTACATTTAAATAGAGAGATCCAATTTTTATTTAAACATTGCCAATAACTACATTACTATAAAAAGCAAAGGGCCCAGTGAAAATACTGTACATGATCTCTGACATGGTTCCCTGTAGTTATAGACAAGGCCAATCATATATATCACACTTCCTGCAGAATCTGTATAGACATTGACAGTGGTGATTTTTTAAAATATGATTTGATTATTTATAGATGAATTTGATTTGAATAACTATAATTTAATTCAGCATCTGTTAACAAATGATGGTTTAAAGCTTAACTCATTTTAAAGTGCATCTCTGTGTTCTATTTATTAGACGTTGTCCTTGAATTCACCTAAGCTTAATTAGCTCACATATTCATAGTTATCCTTATTCAGACTTCTGAAAAGATATGTTTCCTCTTGATGTAAGCATTAAAGAAATTTGACCTGTTCCTAGGTTTTGATGTATTGTATCTGTATGGAGAAATATTCTTAGGAATTTAAGAATGTGTTTCCTGTAATCGGATCATATGATGTATACAAAATTATTTTTTTCATTGACTTTGTAAGGCCTTTCAACATGTATCCAAATTAAGAGTGAGCTTTCTTCTTAAAAAATTTTCCATATACATTTTATTACCCCAATGTTCTAAAATTACCCCAATGACACCAATGAGATATTTTTTAATTCTTTATATCATACTAAACCCTTTTAAGTCAAAGAGTTTTATTCACTAGCTTAACAAAACAAGTATCTTTCAAACACTTGAACTACAGTTTTTTTCCAGATTTTTCTGTTTGCTCTCTAAAATACTGACTTTCAAGTTATCTGAATGTAAAGTGGAAAATGCCTAGTTTTTGGTACACTTGGCTCTCTCATCTGGATAGTTCTCAATAAGTCAACTAAAACAAACCTTAAAAATCTGACTGTAGGATTGAGGCTACCAGAGCAGGAGATGATGGTGAGGAGCAAAGAGAAGAGGATACTGTGATACCTTCATTCTCCTTTTGATCAGGCTTGTTTTGGCTATTTGAGTTATACTGTAGTTCCATCTTAATTCCACTAGTGTTTTTTCTATCTTTGAAGATTGCCATTAAAACTTTTATAAGGGCCTCCCTGAGGGTGCAGAAGGTTGAGTACTGCACCATGAAGCATCCACTGCACAGCAGCATGAGTTCAATCCCCCGCTGAGGAGGGGACACACATGGCACAGCAGACCTCTCGTCTCACCCGCTGCTCCCCTCAGCAGTATATTTCAGTGGATCTGCCTGTTCTGCTCCCCACTCTGTCTCTGAAGAATTCTCTCACCTCCCGTGACTCTGGTCTACACCCTAGCTCTTGTATACATAAATAAATAAAAAAAAAACTTTTATAGGGATTGCATAGAGTATACATTTTACTTTGGGTAAAATAACCATTCTACTTTGGGTAAAAAAAAACATTCAGCAATGTTTTCTCTTCCAATCCATGACCATGGAATACCTTTCCAATTCCCTGTGTTTTCTTTTATTTAACAATATCTTACAGTTTTTATATGTGAGTCTTTTATTTCTTTTCTGAAATACAGTCCTAGGTGTTCAAATTTATTTATATGTAGTTTCGAGGGGAACTGTTGTCTTTCTTTATCTTCTAGTTCTTTGCATATAAGAATACAACCAATTTTTGATTATTGATTTTGTAGACTGTACTTTTTATCACTTTTAACAGTTTTAAGATGAGTCTTCAGATTTTCCCAAGTATATTTTCAATACTTCTTCCTTCCCAATTTAGATTACTGTTATAACTTTCTCTTGCTTAATTGCTATAACTCTAATCAACATCATTGATTTAGAACAAAAATATTTCATTAAGCATTAAGTAACCCAATACCATGGCCCTGAGGAATGTGGCCTGTTGCTATAAACTAATTGCTAGGTTAACGATAGAAGATTCCTGGATTGTTTTGGGTTCATCTCTGACCACATATAAATCTTTGTTTTCAGAAAACACAACTAAACAAAACAAAAATGAACAGACAACCATTAACCAGAGACATCCTGCAGGGGAGAGAGAAGGAGAGAGTTTGAAAATAGGGAGGGAAGATCACATGCCACTGTGGTGATGGTGAAGGGATGAATTGGTGGTAGAAGCTCTATGGGGACTACACCTGAGAAAAGAAAGCAAACATTGTTAAAAAATGAGCAATGATGTGAAAGATATATAAATACAATTTTTGAAAAAGAATGTGTGATTACGATGCATTCTCAACTGTGAGAATCACTAAGTATTCCCAGACATTCATTGGCTAGTTAAAGGAGATGCATGGGTGAGAGACATACGGGAGGCTGACAATGGCAGCTGTTATGCTGACATGATAACTCCTTTGTCCCAGCTTTTAGGACCCTGCCTCAGGACACCTTATCCATGGTTCCCTGTCAGAAGGTGTCTTGGACTTGTGGCAAGCTGTTGGGTCTCAGCAGCCTCACTTTGAGCTGTCCCTGTTTGGGGTTTTCAGCATTTTCTCACAAGGGAATGGTTAATTTGGGGTGTTTTATTGGAGAACTGATATCCTTTCTTCTCCTCTCTCTCTATGCACACAGACTCTTCTCAAGTTCTTTCACACTCATAGTGTGTTTTGCTTTTGTGTACATGGCTGGACATATTTACAGTGTGCAAGTTTGGTGGTCCTTGGGTACCGTTTGGTATGCATTAATGCATTAAATCTCACAAATACAAACTACAGATCTTAGAATTGCTCAGGTCAAAGACAATCTCTTGAAACCGTTGTGGACTTTCATTCTACAGTATCTGATTTCCCTTCGGGTTACACTTAAGTTTTCCAGCCCAATTTACTTTTCCCAGGCCTAATGTTAGATGGCAGTGTTAAATAACAAAAATCCAATCAATTTAATTTGAGGCTTAATTGACTTTATTAAATGATTCATGACATGGGCAGCATCCAACCTAGTGTGTACAGAAGCTCTGTAAAAAGTTGTACAAGTTGTTTTTATATTCACAGAAAGGGTGGGACAAGAATATTAGCAAAACTAAAAAAAAATTATTTCAAGTGAAGCTACCTTTCCACAGGGGAAGATGGTGCATTTTTATCATGCAGATATCCTCTCTAGTGCTGACTAGGAAGCTCCAGATTGATAAACTTGATTTCCACTTGAGGAGAGGCTGAAACTGAATTAGGCTAGGTATTATGCCTTGCTGGATTCCTGGCATGAAGAACTCCATTTTAGGTCTGTTCTCTCCTGTCTGTCTGTCCTCCCTCCCTCCCTCCCTCCCTCCCTCCCTCCCTCCCTCCCTCCCTCTCTCCCTCTTTTTCTTCCTGCATTCCTGCCTGCCTTCCTTCCAGCAGTAAAATAAATATATTAAAACCACAAAACAAGACTACTTTCAAATACCCATTAAACTTTGATGCCACGAGGGAACATTGAACATGAACTAGAATTACCACATCATTGAAGAGTCTAGTAGTTTGTTAATCATAGCCACTTTTTAAAAAGACTTATTTATTTATCTTTGCATAGAAGAACTGGTGTATAGGGCAGAGGTACGGGGGTGGGGGCGTGAGAGGGTGGGGAGCAGAACAGGCAGATCCACAGAAATACACTGCTGCGGGGAGCAGTAGGAAAGAAAGCTGTGCCATGTGGGTTATCTCCCTGGCTGGGGATTAAACTCAGGCCTTCGTGTAGATAGTCCTGATACTATCATAGCTATCTTAAAGAGCAGCATCAGGGAAACAGACTTTTGAGTATTCTGGAACTGTTCCTTGGTCCGGATGCTGACGTCTGCTTAACTTTGATGAAGCAGGCTATCTCTGTGGTCCTTCAAGAATTGTGAAAGAAAACATTACAATCAACTTAATTGTGTTTAGGCCTGTTTAAAAATTTATTTCTAAGAACACTTCATTGAGAAGTATCAATATCTGTACTTATTCATTTTATCCTAAAAAGAAAAGTGAGTTTTCCTAGATCAGAGATCAGACATTCTTACAGCATTCACACCCCACTAATCCTTGAGAAGATTCAGTGAAAACAAATGCCACTTGCACATATAGGATATCAGTACTGTGGGAGAGAACCCAAAATGAGATTTGGAATTTCTATAAGAACTTCTACATAGCATCCCCTTCTCCACTTTGAGAGAGAGAAAGAGCCCATCTTTTTAATGTAAATTAATAAATCCTTTTTTGAGGAAAAAGAAGGTTCTTAGTTTTTTTATACTCCTTTGAGATATAAACCCTTGGCTATAAACTTGTGAACTTTAGAATGTGCAAAGAACATGGGGGAAATCAGATATTCTCTGTCTTCATTACATGTAATTTATTTATTAAGCCCCAATTATTTGTCCTACATTTTTGTTAAATCAAGGTTTTGTCCAGTGTGAATTTGTGTAGCTGCTTCACCCTTATGGTCTGAAGAAACACTCTTCTCATAGATGAAGAATGATTAATTTCATTCATAAACATTTTTCAAATGTTGGCTGCTGAATTTTTTAGTATTTAAATGATTATTATATCAAAATATGCTCAGCGGCAATGGCTACAAAATTGTATACTTAAACTTTTCTAAATTTTCTAGTGTTTTCAAAATATATTACCTATAGAAAAAAAATCAGAAAACAATTCCTGGTTAAATTTAGAAAAGAATGAACAAAGCCTTGTTCCTCTTCACTGAACAAAATCTGTAAGCATACATTTTAAGAATAACTAAGATAAATTGTTTTTCAAAAAAGTACATTCAAGTTAAAAATTCACAACCTTTAGTCAAGTTATTATAAGGGATATCTTATTAATGGTCTGCTGTAGAAGAAAAGACCTTGTTTTTCAGATTGTAGAGCCTGAGACAAGGATTTGTGTTTCTTTGGGGATAAACCCAAAAAGTAGTGGTAAGGGCCAGGGTGAGTGAGGTACAAAAGGGGCAGTACAGAATAAGTGAAGAAGGATATTACTGCTAAAACCTTTCAGACTTGCTATAGAATGTGTCCCAACAAGCCCCAAAGAGAATTTAAGAAAATATGATACTTAGGTAGCTATTCCCACTTAGTCTTTGCTTAAGTCTGCTCCTGAAGGTGTGGCATCTCATCTTGGCCCTTTGAGGGGCTCATTTTGCAAAAAGTACAGAAAGATGCTTGAGATAGGGATGGTGGTAGAAGACTTTTGGTGTTCAGGGAATCTGAGAGTACAGATAGGATACAGCCTGACACCAGTAGCATGTGCTATAGAACAGGCTGTACTTCAGAGATATCAGAAGTAAATCACTGAATAACTAAGCTGAGCTTTATCCCTTTTCTGTAAAATGAGGCTACCAAGAACATGTAACTCCAGGCTTGCTCTGATGGTTAGATGGGACTCTACGCATAGTGTTTTGGAGCTGGATGCCAAGCAAGTCCTCTGATCGCTTATTGTCATCATCATCAACAACAACAACAACATTATTAATATTAACATGATAGAACTAAAATGGTACTGAAGAAATTGGTGAATATTTCTAAATGAGGGCTATAAGTCATTTTTTACTTTTCTATTATTTTTAGCTAGTATTGCCTAATAGAGTCTGACATTCAGCTTTCAAGTTTTTGTTCTGAATGTCTTTGATTGTGTGCTGTAGCATCATACCATAGTTTTTGTCTTAGCAACAGACTGATGTTGACAGCCTGTTCATTGTGTGTCTTTATGCTGCTTTCTCAACATGACAGCCCACCCACCTCATAGAAAAAGTTGAATTCTTATAGAGAATTTAAAAAGCAACTATTTTTGTAATTTTAGGAATACACATCAAACTTTTAAATCTAACTTTTTAAAGGACAAATCTTGCATTTTCTCCTTAAAATTCATACTCAGATTTCCTTAATCATTTCAGAATTGTCCTCTGAAATTATCAAAACTTTATTTTGTAAAGGAATAGGTTTCACTTTTCAGGATGGCGAGAATTAAAGCTAGAAAGAAAACAACAACTAGAATCCCACAGTATTTAAAATTACTTGGTCAGTTATTACTAATTTTAGTTTCATTATCAGATTCAATAATGTTAAAAAACAAGACTTTACTGTTATGAATAATAGATGTGTGGAAGTCAATAGTTTTTTCCTTTCTATGTTAACACATGCACCAAGAAAATCAATATTGTAAAAGGGCAACAAAACTCAAATGAATAATTATTGTTCTTGAAATACATGAGTATATCAGCAATGCAGAAAAATGAACAAGATTATGTTTTAACTTTTCACAAGGACATAAAGAATTACCCATGAGATTTCATGAGCAAAGACAAGATCATTTTAGATTTACCACTGTTCAATGGTTCATATACTGTAGGAGAAATGGCAGGGAATGTTACATGGGAAGTTCTTGCAGAAAGACCTGGTTATGCCAGGGAGGCCCCCAGAGTTGGTAGTTTGCTAACAGTAAGGACTGGAAAATAGGATGTAAAATCCTCATGAAAGCAAACTGAATTGAGAGCCTGTGGTATAGGTAGAATGCTAAACTGACCTCCAGTGTTGCAGGTCCTTATGTTAACCTGCTCCCAGTTAGTATGAGTGGAATGTGGGGATAGGAAGGGGCACAAGGGACACTATTCTTGTGACTATGCAATATTGTATGATTTGGCTAAAGTGAAATGTATATTTACAAATGTAGTAATTGTCCTTAATCAATTAATGTGGAGTTAATCTAAAAGGAAATGATTTTTGATGGGTCTGATCTAATCAGCCAAGGCCTTATGAGGAACTGACATCCTCTCATTGGCTTAAAGAAATGAATAGCCTGCCTGGGAACTGACAATAGGGAGCAAAAGCCCTCTAGGAGCCTAAGGGCTCAGTCTCACAGCTGCAACCACCTGAATCAGGTTTGAAGATACAGAGGTCCTGGTACAAACAGCTCCAGCACCCTTAGCTCAGCACCCAGTTTATTAGACCCTGAGCTCAGCACCCAGTTAAGCCAAGCCTGACCTACAGAAACCTTAAGAAATAAAGGTGTGTTCTTTTAAGCCACCATGTTTATAGTAATTTGTTACAGTATAATAGAAAATGAATACAGGGTTTAAATTAAGGAAAGAAAAAAAAAGAGACTTTCTTTGTTTTTCCTTCCAGATTGTCTAGTCTGCTTCAGCTCTTCAGAAAAATGCTCTCAGAACACTCTCTAAGCTATTTGTCTTAACCAGACCTTAAGTGGTTTCCCTTAATAAAGGTAGAAGGTGGAGAACCAAATAAATTGACAAAGAGAATTATCAGATGCCAACTTGTTTTTAAAAATCTACTTCTAAAACTCAGTTTTATGACAGCCAAAGAACAGAATTGCAAAGGAGCACTTTAAGTTCACTCAAATATTAGCTTTTGGAAAATATATTCATTAATTCTTGAGGTAGCAATCATTTGAATACAACAGAAATCAATTGTCACATCTCTAAATGGAAACGGGGATGTTAGGAAGAGTGAAGTGACTCACAAAAGATACACTGCTATTGTGTGATGACTTTAAATCAGCCCACAAAAAAAACAATAGGCCCCAATATCTGTTAACATATTGTTAAAAGATCTATCTCAAGAATAAATGTTAATATAATCTTTTAGTACTTTTGGTATCCATTAAAAGTAGATTTGCCTTTGCTTGAAAAAAATTGCTTTAATATATTCATAGTGAATTATTTTTAAAGAAAATAAGTAAATTCAAATGTAAAATTAGTACTCATTGCTAGCCTAAGAGGTCAATATAGCTAAAATTTGAGTACAATCCTTTATTTTCAACAGAGTCTAGTCACAACACATGAGAGTCTGTGGCAGGATCTAGGTCTCTGAAGGCAATGGAAAGAAAATCAGCCATTTGGACATTCTAATTTTTACCTACTTCTGAAATGAGAATGTAATTAAGTGGGAAAGCTAAAGCAAAGTAAGCCCATAAAATTACTCGTGTAAAAACCACACTAGCATTAAGAAGTTCTCCAAGTGACCTCCCCCATAATGATGAAAGCTTTGGACTTTCATGAGATCATGCATTTGACTTGTCGAAAGTAAGGCACTGCCTCTTAATGCAAGTGATGGAGTGTAGCTATTTTGCCTTTGTATGTACATTAAGTTGTGCATTCAGATTATATAGATGGTGCTAGGGCTACCTCCAGGAAGTCTGAAAGTGTAGCCTAAATTATTCCATCATTTAAAAACATGTGTTGTGTTGTTTTGCCCCTGAAATATTATTCCCTGTGTCAACTAAGACATATTCGTTTCAGTTTGTAATTTGTAAATATTGCCTTTTCCAGAGTTTTTTTTTCCCCTTCTTCTTTGTTTGTATATATTTGACATCAAGTGTATTCCGACCACCATTTCACCAGTGCACCATCACCTCAGTCCCTTGTGCTCTTCCTGCCCTCATCCCAGTTCCTCTCCTTATCCCCCCTCCAATGTCTCTGATTTAACACTGTTTGTTTTTGTTGTGTTGTGTTTGTTTTTCTTTTGTTGTTATTATTCTTTCCCCTGATTCTTATTTGGTTCCCTTATAGTCCTCCTAAAAGTGAAACCATCCAATACTTTCTTTTTCCTTCTGACATATTTCACTGAGTATAATCCTTTCTAGCTCCATTTATGTTGCTGCAACTGTCATTAGTTTTTCTTTTTTGATTGATGAATAGTATTCCATTGTGTGTGTGTGTATATATATATATATATATATATATACACCACATCTTCTTGATCTAGTCATCTATTTTTGGGCATTTGGGTTGTTCCAAGTCTTACCTATTATAAATAGTGTTGCAATAAACACAGGGGTACAGGTATTCTTTTGAATCAGTGTTTTTGTGTCCTTTGGATAGATCCCTAAGAGTGGAATTGCTGAGTCATATGGTAGATCCATTTTTAGTAGACTGAAGAACTGCCATACAGCTTTCCACAGTGGTTGGATCAGTTTGCATCTCCACCAGCAGTGTAGAAGAATTCCTTTTTCACCACATTCTTGCCAACATTTGTTGTTGCTGTTTTTCTTTCTTTTTTTTTTTTTTTAATATGTGTCATTCTTACTGGTGTAAAGTGGTATCTCACTGTGGTTTTAATTTGCATTTCCCTGATTATAAGGGATGTTGAACATTTTTTCATGTGCCTGTTGGCCATTTGCACTTCCTCTCTGGAGAAGTGTCTTTTAGGTTCTTCTGCCCATTGTGTGGAATGCAAAAACTTTTTCCCAGTCAGTGGGTTGTCTCTTAGTTTTGGCTAATGTTTCTTTTGCTTTTTAATTTGACGTAGTCCCAGTTGCTTATCTTCTCTTTAATTTGGTTTGAGAGATGCATCTTTAAAGACATTACTGAGATATATTTCTAGTAATGTTTTACCTATATTTTCTTCTATATATTTTATGGTTTCAGGTCTTACATTTAGTTCTTTTATCCATTTTGAGTTGATCCTCAACATAGGTCTTGAGAGTTCCTCAGAACACCAGAGATAGGAAAAGGAACACAGAAAAGCACAAAGGGTAAAAGTATTAAAAAATCTATCTTCACAAACATGTTTTAGGAAACAACCAAGGAGTACCCTGGGGACCCCCATCCAAACTTGCACGCTTTATAGGGGTTATGCCGTCCATGAGCACAAAAGCATGGGAGACTCTTAACTAATAGAATTGCTGTATAATTCTATTAAAAAGGAGAGTAAAGATAGTCTAACTGAAACTCCTCCAAAATAACCCGTCTCCCTGTGGGTAAATGCCCAGCCAAATAGGGTTGACCTGAAATGGGACCACTGAGACTTGAAAGCTTCCCACAAATCTAAGGCCTCTTCTGTCAGGAGAACAAGGAAAGGGGTTTTGAAGCAGGCTCCAGACAACTTGAACACAAGGAGCAAAGTCAAAGTGTAAATCAAAAACAGTTGCCATTGTCAGCCCCCACCCCCATGTGTCTCTCACCCATGTATCTTTTTCAGGTGTCTCTATGTGTCACCTCCATGTTTCTTCTTCCATGTCTCCCAGGTCTCTGGTGTGAGTCCAGGAAGCAAGTTAGCCCTTCTTCTCTATGTGTCTCCCCAGAACCACCTGCTTTCCTTTTTATATAGCCTCATCTGACTCCTCAGCTCTGCCCCTCATTAAATGGGTATGGGCAATATGTCCCTCCCCCTTTTAAGGAGAGGTCTGACACATGTATGGAGGATCCAGTGTGTGCACTACCTAGCACATTGCACATTCTAGGAAGGACCTTTGACACCTGGAGTTCTGTAACACAGCAGCCCTGCAAAATCTTTGGCTGATAGTGATCTAGATGACAGTGGTATTAATAATAATTGCAACTCTGAAGTGGTGTAATTGGTGACATATTATATATAGTATAAAATAATATGGTATGAAATTATTTTGAAGTCTTAATGAGTTGAGAAATTTAAAGTGGCAAGAATAATTGTTAGCCTGTTGTAAGCATTCAGTATATGTTAGCTATCTTACTAAAGTAAAACTACAAATGAACCTAAGAGCCATTGTACAGTGCTTTGAACTACCAAGTCATGAGGGAAGAAAAAACAACTCTGTATTACCTTTGTAGTAAAACCTACCAACGGACTGAAACTCAGAAGATGTCAATGATGACACAAGTCAAAGTGGAAACTTTGCTACAACACATGGAAATCAGTAGAGAAATAACAAGGAAAATATTGAGGAAATAAATATGAACAGAGTATCTTCCCAGATTTGCAAAAATCCCAAACAAAGCAAAGCAAAAACAAAAAACATAATAACAATGATTGCTACATCCCACAATACCATAGCACTTTTATGTTTTCAGATTCTTACTTTTACATTGTGGCTGTAGAGTCACATAAAAGCCAGACCTGCTGAACACATGTTTTGAGAGTTAAGTGTGCAGAAATTATAAACTGTAACAGTTAAAAATGGTAAAAAATTAGAGAGATCAGGACTTGGGGTTGGAATTCAATTTTTAAATATAAACATGCAGAACTGGGAAAATTATGAATCTGTGATGCTTTGTAACAGTCCTTTGGGTAAGGCCTTTGATCTCTATTGCACTTCCAAATAGACACTGTAGGTGTGAAAATTCAAAGAGGATAGAAAATTTAAAAATAGACCCTATTTCAAAACAAAAATTGAAATCATTAATAACTTGAGCTTCAAATCACTCGCCACGTTTAAGGTGGCATTCAAATTCAATTATCGACATCACTGAGTAATGTAATTAAAATATACAGACTTAAATTTTCCATTTAACTGGCTTACATTGATAAGGAAAGATGAACTATTGTTCAATCACAAAAGAAAATCATTTGCTTGATTAATTTGTTTGACTAGCCTTTTATAATCACTATTATCCATGGTATATTATTTTTCTTAGCTTTATTGTAATATAATTGATGATATTATATACATTTAAGGTGTACAATGTGATGTTTTGATATATGTATGCATTATGATGATTACCTCAGTCAAGGTATTTAACATATCCATCATTTCACAGAGTTACTTTTATTATGTGTGTGCTAAGAACAACTGAGATTGATTCTCTTGACAAAACCCAAGTGTATAATCATTATTGTTAATGTATTATAATACTATGTTATATGTACTATGATGTACCAATATATTTTTATTAATGTATTATATAGTTCTCATACTGTATATTAGGTCTCCAGAAATTACTCTGCATATAGCTGTTAAGTTTGTACCCTTTGACCAGTATGTCTCAATTTGTCCCACCTCCCACTTGATAGCCAACGCTCTATTCTCCAACACTCTATTACTGCGTCTGACCTTGTAGAGGTCACACATGTCATCATTTAAGATTTGTCTTCCTATGTCTAACTTGATTCACTTTATTTAATGAATTAAGCAATTTATCCGTTGGGTACAGATTTATTCACTGGGTCACAAACAGCATCATTCCTGTCTTTGTTAGACTGACTAATGTGTGTGTGTGTGTGTGTGTCTCATTTGCTTTGTGTGTACCTCCAGTGACAGTCAAGTTGTTTCCCTATCTTAGATCTTGTGAAGAGTGCCGTCATGAACATGAATCTGTACCTTAAGTGATTTTATTTCCTTTGGAAATACACTCTAAAATGAGATCACTAGATCATATGTTAATTCTGTTTTTAATCTTTTGAGAAACTACCATATAGTTTTCCACTTTACAATAGACATACCATTTTACATTCCTCTCACAATACACAGGGGCTCAATTTGCACACATCTTGACCAGTATGTGTTATTCTCGTGCTTTTTAAATTAATAGCCATCATAATTAGCACAGGTGGTATCTTCCTATAGTTTTCGTTTTCATTTTCCACCAATGCATGCATTTTTCTGGAGCTGGCATCACAGATTCTCACCAACTCTGAAATTAATGACCTTCGTTACAGTCTCTGCAGTCCTAATCTTGAGTACTTTCTCCCTCATGCTGGGAGGATTTGAAAGAAAGAAATTATAAGCAAAAGAATAACACTCCTATTATGTAATTGCTTTTATTACACATTACACAAAAAAGTATACATTTCTTTATAGTAATTAAATGTCACAGATATTTTATTTACATCAGAATTCATATAATGTGTGATGTAAAAGAACTTTGATGTATGATTTAATGTTATAATTTTATAAGTAACTGCTCTGCTCTTGATTTTAAAAATCTCATAAACGCTAGATGGTATCACTAATATGTGTAATATAGAGAAGCCAAATTAAGGGTCGGATAAAGACAAGCTTAAAAACCAACCCTTAAAAACTGAATATAGAACAGAAGCATCCAGAGGAGGGAGTGGATTGATGAGGAGAAGAACAAAGACAAAAGGAAGTGCAAAGAACTATTGTGGACGATGAGTGATTTGGTGGTAGGTGTTCTACAGTGGTCATACCTGATGGGGGTATTTAATATTACCTCAATTTAAAAAATGAAAAATGCATAAAAACAAAAATAAAAAATAAATCTCAGCATTAGCATAACATTTAATATTTAAAAAGTATACTGTTCAAAAATATCGTTGTAGATACTTTATCCATTATGTTATATATATTTTCATATTAAATACAAATATTTAAATATTATATTTAAAGTAGAATTTTGCATATCATGAAAGTTTATTTGTATTTAAGGATTAAAACAGCACCCATTGCATATCTCACAGCTTCTGTAGATCAGAGATCTGGGTACAGCCTAACTGGGCTCTCAGCATCCTATAGACAGAAATCAGCTGAGTTGAGTTCTTAGTGAAGTTCAGTTTCCTGTTCCCTCCATTGTTGAATTCAATTCCTAACAGCCATTAGCACTGTTTCCTTGCTCTCTGCCTGCCCAGGGTTTCTTTCAGGTCCTAAAGGCTGATCTCAGGTTCTTCCCATGTGACTTCCTGCCTTGTCAAGCCAGTAATAGTTAGCATGTCAACCACCCTCATGCTTCAAACCTGACCTTCCTTTCTGCTACCGGGTAGAGAAACTTATGTATTTTTAAAGGAAATGATATTAAATTGGTTCTTTGGACAATCTCCCTTTTGGTGAACTGCAGGTCAACTGATTAGTAACTTAATTACATCTGAAAAATCCCTTTTGCCATATAATTAACAGAATGCACAAACATATCTCACCATATTCAGAGTTGAGGAATCTTGAAAGTGCCTTTAGGTTTCTGCCTACCACAGGAGGAAGGCATTTACCACCAATTCCCTCATTATGTACTGGGAAGACCATAAACCTTTAATAAATTCTCATTGTCTTAAAAATGATATTGTAGTGATGAATGTTGGTTGCTAATATCATTTGATATTTTTATACCTATATCAAGATAAGAAGATAATATTGAAATCCAAAACAATCATAACAGATTCTGAAAGTAATTCTATTCAATCATTTTTCATTACATATAGTTTATATTTCTGAATTTTAAAGGATGTAGTATTGATATAAAGATGAGACATAAAATTAATATTAATTAATATTCATTTTACATACATTAACATTTAGGTTGGTTTTTGGCAAATTATCTCATACCAGCTAGTCTTAAATTTACAATTACTTTGAGTAATTTAAAAAAACAATAAGCTCACCCTAATTGGCCCTTTGAGTACATACCGTTTTTCAGGTGTTGGTATATTCCATAATCAAGCAAGGACTGATAATTGACATCAGGTAAGGTGATATTAAAATATCTTTAAAATAATTAATTTGCTCTTCTCATTTAACTCATGAAGAAAAATCCCAAGTTAATGGCCTGTAGAGTCCCATGTGACTCATCCCTCAAGCTCTAACTTCATCTACTACTCACTTTCTAGGTGACTCATCCCAATGCCACCAACATTTAGGGTCTCTGTCCTCCCTGCTTCCTCTATCCTGAAATGCTCCCTTGTTGTTTAAGTTACCTTGCCAAACCTCTCCTTGGGTGCAGGTTTCCCTCCACATCCTATTTAAAATAACAGTTCCTCTGACCACTCTTCCTTCCCCCGTGGCTTTATGTGGCTTCATGTACTTATCACCACATTACAGATTATCCGCCTCTGTGTTGGCTCATTACTTGTCTTCCTCCACTGGAATGAAAGCACCTTGGCAACAGAGACTGTTTTATGCACTGCTGAGTTCCAGGGCCCACCACATAATACATATCCAGTAAATACCGGTGAATACATGAGTGTATTCCAGCAAAGGAAAACTCGCCAGCTGGAGGATGCATTCATTCTACAAACTAGCATAAATCTTATAGCAGCCCAGTCTTCTGTTGAAAGTGATAGCATGTCCATGGACATGAAAAAGTAACAAGTTTGGCAGAAAAGCAGAAGGCAAGAAGAGTGGGTTCATTAGGAAATGTAGCACTTCTGCGGGTTCTGTGTTTTTTATTAAACTTACCAGGGCAGGCCACAGACTTTTTTCAAGCCCTGCCAGAGAGTTGAAGGGAATGCTGTGTTGAAGGCAGGAACAAGGACTCACAACACCTACTACTCTCCTATATCTGCCGTCTGTGCTTCTATGGGTGACGACATGCTTTAGCAGGATAATTGCAAGTTTTGAAGTCAGTTGTCACATTACACACTTATTAACTGTTTTTAGCATAAGGGGTGAAGGTTTTTCTTTTTTTTCATTGTTCCTCAGTATTTTAGTTACATTGTAGGTGTTAACATTTTGCTTTGCTTATCTTTTTTACTTGTTTATAAAACGTATATAACCATTAACTACATCAAATAATACGATAATTGAAAAAAGTCTTTAATGAATAATCTAGGGACACGGTGGTAACTGACATTCCCTTTAAACTTGTATTTTGAAAAGAAGAAAATCTATATTTCTGACTTTGTGGAAGCATACCTTTAACTATTCTCCCATTGAAAAGTAGCAGACAGAAGAACAATTTATTGTATCTTTCTTTTGATGACTTCAGATGTATAACTTTGTCAATGAGTGTATATATATAGGCTTATCCCTGCTTGAAAAGGTTACCTGTGACTTTGTAAGAGAAATGGGTTTATTTTCTTATAGCTCTAAAGTTCTTATAGCACTAAATCTCTCAAATTTCTTATAGTTCTACATTCCTTTTGTAAAGAGCTGTCCAAAATAAAAATATAGCATATCACTCAATATATGTGTTCACAACTATTGAATTTAACTATGGAAGGACTGATAAGTATTATAAGTATTCAAGTTCCACATGGCCACATGGCATCTATCACTTGGGTAGCTGGGATTTCTATATTCTGTGAAAGATTGGATGAACTTTTATGGTTCTAAGATTTTGTTTCTGTGAGACTGCTGAATCATCACTGAATTTTGAAGGGTAACTATTGCCACAGGGGGATGAGGAACAATATGGATAGTGTGACTGTCTTTACCTTGTTGCTGTTATTAATTAAAATAGTTGAAACAACTATGAGAATATAATATCCATATATGTTCATGAACACTGTTTAAAATGTCACTAAATTATTTTTTTATAAAGTTATTTATTTAATTATATTTGACATCATTTGTATGCCTCAGAGAGTTCCCACCACCATTCTACCCATGCACCATCACCTCAGTCCCTTGTGCTCTTTCTGCCCTCATCCCCGTCATTGCCCTCCCTTCCTTCTCATTCTCCCCCTCCCCCCATGGTCCCTTTGGTTTATCTTTGACCTTTTGGTCTTGTTAAGTTTTTTTGTTTGCTTTTGGTTGTAATTTCCCATTTACTTGAGCTTATTCTTCTTCTTTGTTGTTGTTGTTGTTGTTGTTGTTTTAGTTGTCACTCTTTCATATTCCTCCTAAAAGTGAAGCCATCCACTATTTTTCTCTTGCCTTATGACTTGTTTCACTGAGTATAATTCCTTCTAGCTCCATCCATGTTTCTATATATGGCCCTAGTCTGTCATTTTTGATTGCTGAATAGTACTCCACTGTGTATATGTACCACATCTTCTTGATCTAGTCATCTACTTTTGGGCATTTGGGTTGTTTCCAGGACTTACCAATTACAAATAGTGCTGCAATAAACATAGGAGTACAGGTGCTCTTTTGGATCGGTTTTTGTAGATCCCTAGGAGTGGGATTGCTGGATCATATGGTAGTTCCATTTCTAGTAGACTGAAGAATCTCCATACAGCCTTCCATAATGGTTGTATTAGCTTGCATTCCCACCAGCAGTGTACTAGGGTTCCTTTTTCTCCACATCCTTGCCAGCATTTGTTGTTGGTTTTTTTGATGTGTACCATTCTTACCACAATGTGATACCTCATTGTGGTCTTAATTTGCATTTCCCTGATTACAAGGGATGCTGAGCTAAAATGTCACTAAATTCTAATAAAATGCTAAAGTAAAATAAAATTCTACCATAAGTCCTCAGAACTACTAAATATTTAGAAGAAATCTACTATGTATGTATATTTGTAAAAAATAATTTAAACAAACTGTTCATCCCTTGATTTTTTTTTGCAAACTTAATTTTTAAAGTATGTTTAAAAACAAAATAACAATGAAATTCTTTGTTTACAGCCTTGAATTTTGCTTTTTTAAAAACTATTTATACCAAACAAGTAGATTATCATATGATTTGACTTAATTTTTATATTTGTGAAGGTAACCAAATCTAAATAGAAAAATCTCCGTATACCAATGATTTAACATAATGGAATCTTATATCGTGCTCTTATCGTAGTAAAGGATAAACCAGGAGGGAGGGTGAGGTCTCAACTCTACTCCACTGTCACTAAGGGACCCAAGATTTTTCCTCCCTCAATATCACTACTTTCCTTTTATTTGTTGTTTTTTTAAGATTTATTTATTTATGCATGCAAGAGTTGGGTGTAGGCCAGAGATATTGGGGGTGAGAGGAGTCACCAGAGACAGAGTGGGGAGCAAAACAGGTGGATGTACTGAAACACACCGCTGAGGGGAGCAACAAGAGAGGCAGGAGAGGTCTGCTGAGCCATGTGGGTCACCTCCCTGGCTGGGGATCCATCTGATGCTGCAGTGGCTGCAGCTGCATCATAGTGTGGTGCTTAACCCCTTGCACCACCAAAAAGGCCCCTATTTACTTTTTAAAAAAATTTTTCTAATGATTTTATTGAATCTGTGATCATCTCAGCAATTCAGGGTACTTCATGGAAACTAGGATAATTTCCTTCCTTACATTAACTTCTTAAACAGGAATCATCCCTTTTTCTTCCCTTTCAACACTGTGGCAGATGCCTTACATGCATCATGCTCGTGAGAAGGGCCAGTCTGAACTTTGCCTCCAGGCACTTTGAATGAACTTTAGTAAGATTTTGCAATCTTACTTTTTCTTATTTGGAGTTCAAAAATAGGCAGTTTTCCAATTCTTCTCTTTGCTCTCTTACATTTCTACTTGTCAACCAGACTAGTTTTACCTGTTTCTGACGGTTTCTTACCAAAGCCAATTAATTTTTTAAAATACAGAGCTTCAGTCTAACTTTTGCCAACCATGGCTCCTTAAACTCAGATTCAGTAGCAGGTGCTCAGCTTCTAAGTTATCATAGTTTTACTGAATATTTGCCATAAGTTTATAAGACTCTTCTTCCAGTGCCACTCACCACCCAACCACTAAGTCAGTGTCATCTAGAGATTGTTTTTTCCTGGAAGCATCCATTCTGGAGTTAAGTTTCTGTCAGTCAAGGTGTTACTAGATGTGAGGGACTATAAAAGAGAACACCCAAATCTCAATGGTGTAACAAAATAAATTACTTCTTTTTCATTTCCTAATCTACTGTAGGTGGTGGTATGGCTTCTCTTCTAGTTAGCAACTCCAGATTTCTGACTGGAGTGTTGGGAAGATCTCAGGGGCCAGGTCTGGAAGTAGCATTCACATTCCATTGGCCAGAACCAGTCCACAGAAAAAAGACTAGAAATGTAATTTAACTACTTTCTTATAAAGAAATAGAAAACACAGATGTCAATGAAGGATAGCGGTTTCAGCCAATATTTTCCTTGCACATGAAAAAAATCTTCACTTTAAATATTTTGCACAAAAATATGATAGTTTTTACTGTATGCTTAGTCTACATGTTGGACATTAGACATACTAGGAGGGATATGTCACAACATATTTATCTTTATTATGGTATGGTTTCTTGTTGCTTGCTCTGAATAAATCCAAATCTATCAATCAGTCAAATACATTCCAAACAGATTGTTACTAAAATGAGATTACCTAATAGCACTTCGGAAAATTAAGATAGGTTGACTTTTTCTAGGAGTTACAATGAATATAAATTACTATGGTTTAGGAAGTGGAAATAGCAAAATTATTACTGTGAGAAAGATATCCCAAAACTCTTGTGATATTAAACTTTATATATTTCAGTTTCAGTATTTGAGAATGAGATTCAAAAGAATCATAGTGAATAAGTGACAGAAAAAATGGAAGTACAATGTGTGTGAATTAAGTACCAGTTGCCTCCTCAGCTTCTGTAATTATTTTAAGATATAAAGGCATTCCTTCGTTCAGTTAAATATGATTATTTTTAGTCAGGCAACACTTCTTGATTACATATGATAACCCAGGGATTATGCTGGACACCAGGGATCAGAAATCAAAGAACAAGTATCAAGTGCTTTTGCAAAAGATGTCTGGGAGCTTCAGAGAAGGGCTTAGTAATGTCATGAGATGAATCAGGGAAGATATCCAAGAATCAGCAAGAGTGGAATTTACTACTGAAATAAACCCAATGGTGGTGAAGAAGGATGTTGAAGGCAGAGAAGAACACATAAAAAGAGATACAGGCATTGAAGAGAAGCTATAAATTTGAGTTGCTACAGGATTAGACATCTATTAAAAGATGAATTTGTGGATATTAGTGGAGAATTTGTATGGCATGATAAACAGTTTGAAAATTAATGAGAAAGCATAGAAGACTTTAAAGCAAGGGAGAAATACCCGGTTTTTATGTCAGAAAATATCTAGTCATAAGATCTTTGAGAATGAATTGGAATGGGAAAAACTAAAAGCAGGGAGACAAATAAGAGATCATTGACTTCTTTTTTCTCAAATGAATATGCTAAGGAATATATTATTCAATGAGCATGTATTTGTGTGCGTTTTAATCATATTGTAATATAATTATCTTGATATTGTTCCAGTTAATGATAGTAATCAATCAAGAAGACTCATAAACTATCTGCTTTACTACTTAGTTTTGTTTGATGAAGAGGATTTTGTTTTCTTTTTAGGATCATAATAACTTTTTTAATAGATGTATTCTATAGACTCCAGTTATTCTGATGGAAGATTTTATGATATTCTTTTACTTATGTCTACAATTAAAATATTTATAATTACTTATAGCCTTTTTTAAAATTTAATAAATAACAAAATTGCTCTTTTTACATGACATGGGAGAAATTCCCTGAAAATATTCATTGCTTTTCTGATAATATTTATGCATTCTTTAAAAAAATTTTTAATGAAGTAACATTCCATTATGATATTCTAGCAATGTTAGATATTCATCATTAAGCTCTGACCTGTATATGTACTATAGTAAGGTCAGTGCTAACAGTCCGTGTCATTTCTTCACCATCTCATTGTCCCTTTTCCTTTACCTGTAGTCCAAAAATTTATGTTTGTTTTCTTTAGTTCAACTGTTTGTTTTTTTCACTATATCACATATAACTGAAAACACACAGTGTTTGTCTCTCTTTGTTTTATTTCACTAAGCATAATTCCCTATAGATCCATCCATGTTGTTGCAAGTGGCAGAATTTTGCCCTTTTTATAGCTACATAGTATTCTGTTGTGAATATACACCATATCTTCTTTATTCATTTGTTGCTCAGTGAACACTTACGTTGTTAGCTATTCTTGGCCATTGTAAATAGTGTTTCAGTAAACACAGAGGTGCTTATATCTCTTCCAAGTAATGAAGTAATGAATATAGGGGTGTATATGACTTTTTTAATTAATGCTTTTATATTTTGGGTTAAAAACTCAGAAGTGGTATAATTTGATTGTGTGAAGTTTTGACTTTAATTTTTGGAGGACTTTCCAAGTTGCTTTCCATAACATCTACACCAACTTATATCCCCATCAAAAATGTGTAAGAGTTCCCATCTCTCCACATCTTCTCTTGACACTTGTTTCTTGTCTTTGGGCTAACAGTTATTGTCACAGATACGAAGTGACATCTCATTGTTGTTTTGATTTGTATTTTTGACAGCTAATTTACAACATTTGCATTCAATGGAGCAAGGCAAATAACTTCAGTAAATGATGTTGGGAAAATTAGACAGCCATATGAAAAAGGATTAAACTTAGGCAACTACCTAACATACTACCAAAAAAAAAAAAAAGGAAAAGAAAAATGTATTAAAGACTTAAATGTAAGACCTGAAACCAGAAAATATCAATACATAGGGAAAAACCATAAGTTTCTTGACATTTGCCTTAGAGATAGGTTTGGGGACTAGACTGTAACAGCAAAAAAGAAATGTAAAAATAAATACATGTCACTGTGTCAAACTACAAAGTTCCTGCACAGCAAAAGAAACTGTGATCAAAGGAAAAGATCCCTTGTGAATGGGAGAAGATATTTTCGCATGATAAAGGTTAAGGGTTAAGTGCAAAATATACAAAGAAGTCATAGAACTCAACAATAAAAAACAACCCAATTAAAAGGTGCATAGAGGATCTGATCGACGCGTCTCCAAAGAAGACATGCAGTTGACCAATAGGCACATGAAACGATACTTATGTATTCTCAGTAATTAAGGAAGGTAGCTAAATAGCATCTATTGTCTCAACCACAATAAATGAATTATTAATTCATTTAAGTTCATTAAATGGTAATTTAATTGTATTAATTTGTGTCCATGTTGGATAAGATTAAAAATGATTGCTAATAGTTATTGAATGTTTATTTTGTGGTAGGGACTATTGTTAGTACTTTATATATATGATATAATTAAACTCTGATAATGACCTTAATGAGATGTTATGATTATCTCCATTTTCATTTAAGTCAAATGACTTTTCTATCTACACTCAGCTAAGAATTACTTCACCTGAGCTCAGAACCCAGGCTTCTATCCTGGAAGTGGAGCTGTTGACCATGACCAAACCACCAAACCACCAAACCACCAAACCAAACTACCTCTGCTATGGAAGGGATGAATATGAGCCTTCATCCCTTTCAAAAACATATTGGGCAATATTATACTATTTAATAAGATTTTCTATAGAGTACCATTACACAATTTCATTCTTCTGTAGTGAATCGTAGGTTTAGACATCTAAATAAGTGCCTAGCTTAGGAAAACTAATATATTAATAGCAACGTGTGTTATTGATACACATCAATATACATTTTATTGATCAGTTGAGTGCTGATTTGTAGTAGTTTCTGGCATGCAAAGAGGTATCTACCCTCATGAAATTTTTGATCTGTTGTATTTAAAAGACTAAGTAAATCATTTCCCTAAATAAATTCAAAGTCACCTGTGTTTTTCTAACTGCTGCTGTGCTCTGGTTATGGTTCAGAATCAATGATTGCCAAGTTCAGTGAGACCCATGGCTTCCTGGTATAGTATCCAGTCTCTGGTGGGGGTGCCTAGTAGGGGAACTGAGCTCAAAAGTAATAGTCGAAAGTAAGTGAGATACTGGTTGATTGATTGGAAAACCTTTTACTATTTAAGGATCATGGTAGAATAAACTTGAAATTTAGAAACAAACAGATCTTCTAATGGTTTCTGAAACTGCTACTTGTTTAGCCATATTAGGAATATTAATTTATTAATTTATTCAACAGCAATTTATTGGATGCCTCCAATGTGCTGGTTTAACCATCTCACAGAGTTATAGTTATAACTAAATGAACTATTGGGTTAAAAGCACAGACATATAGTAAGTATAGAGAAAGTTGTTTCTTCCTCCCTTGACCATTTCTTTTTCCTGTACTGATTTATCTTCTAGTTCTGTAAATGGGAGACCCCAGTGCCCTGCAGTGGGCAGAAAAGCTGGTTCATAGCACTGAGTCTCATGATGCTGCATTGAATGGAAATAAAAAAAAAAGATGAATTAACTATATATAATCAAATAAATAATTCCAATAAGAACATCTGTTTATCTAGAATTAAAATCTACTTAGAAAGTTGTATTATGGCAGATGTGAAGCTTCTGATAAGAAGAAACCCATAAGTCTAGTGCTTTTAAAAAGACGTTCTTTCCTAAGTTAAATTCAGAAATGAGAAACTTCAGGCTGATAAAATGACTCTGCCTCATCTACAAGTAGCTTCTGGCTCTGAACGAAAGCTTTGTTCCAAAAGATCCAGAATTTGCATCTGTCACTTCTCACATCTTGCAGCAAGGTTGTAGTCACATGGCCATGGCTGGTTTGGAACATGAGAAACTCTCTGATGAGATGATCACCTGTCTTACTAAGCTATGGAAGCTTTGTTACTAAAATGGAAAGGAAGGAAATAGATATTGGGGATCATTAGCCACAATGCTAAATTAGGGTCAGAAGGCTCCATGGTAGCAGTATATAAGATAATGACAAAGTCATGGTTGTGCCAGATCTCCTGCACAAGGAGAAACTGTGCCTTACTGACCCTGAGCCAGAGTTCTGGGGCCTGCACCCCTACTACTGTGCTTGTGGGTGCAGAAAATGGAATTGCTCTTGTATCCGCTCAGACACCAAATTCCATAGATGCTCAAGTCTCTCACATAGGATGCCTTAGTAGTTGCATGTAACCTATCCACACTCTCTCTAATACTTTAAGTCATCTGTAGGTCACTTACAGTAACGACTACAATATAATGCTAGGCAAGTAATTGCTATGCTATATTGTTTAGGGAATAATGAGAAGGAAAAGAAGTCTGTATATATTCACTATGGACACAATCATTGTGGATCTAAATACACAGTATCTTTCTATCAGTGGTTGGTTGAGTCATGATTATCGAAATGGCAACTATAGAAAGCCAAATGTGTTTGGCTATCTAGCCTTCTCAATACACCTATTGCATTGCATTACAAATTTCCAACAAAAAGTGAGGAAGAAATGGGAGAGCTCGAGATATTATTTTATTTTTACATTTTAAAAGGAAAGATTTATTAGGAAAAGGAAAAATAAAAAAGAGGCATTTGCATAGTGACAGGAAAGCAGGAGAGCTATTGAGGACATAATTTTAATACATAAATAAGGTACCTGTTTTGAAGATTTTTAAATTATTACTGAAAATAAATTTATATAAAGATGTACTCTAGGGTCCTCCCAGTGGCCCAGGGGCTAAGTCTCAGCACTATCACCACTGCAGCCTAAATTTAATCCCCAGCCAGGTTGCTAACCCACATCCACTGCTCCCCTCAGCTGTGTATGTCAGTAGATCCACTGATCCTGCTCCCCACTCTTCTCTGATGACTCCTCTCACCCACGGCACCGCTGGCACACCCCAGTTCTTCTTTGCAAAGATAAATTAAAAACAAAAATCTAAAGAAAGGAAAAAGTCATACTCTATTGATCTGACTATGTTTTGAACTTAGCTATATTTACAGGGTTCTTTCCAGTATGAAGGAAATTATTTTACAAAGATACTTTCTCTGTTAAATTTGGGCAACAAAAGTAGTTGACTTTAAATATTTGTAAAGAAAAAAAATCTGATATCTCAGGAAGATCCATCTTAAATTTGAGTTCTTTTCAGCTGTTCACACTTCATATTTATGTTGATTTCGTTGTTATTTGTTTTCCTACTTTTTCATCTCCTTTATCTTTCTCCTAATTCAGATACTCAGTTTCAATGTATCATTGTTTGTTGGAGTTATCATTATTGAATAATTATAGATCCCCGAAACAGGAGTAAATGTTTATTTTTCTTTACATCGTAGTTTGGAATAAATTTGGCTTAAACTTATTAAGCAGGAGGCTAATTTATTCTGAGAGTGAAAACCAAGAGACTCCTTATTACATGACTTTTTATATTTTAAGTATTTTTAATACTGTAAGGGGTGAGAGGCTGCCATCTTGTGTCTATTATGTTTATTGCTGCACAAAAGGAGACCCATTCAGACAGTTTATTGCTGGATTTACATTATATTACATTAAAAACTAATATAATCACAAAAGCAATGCATGTACCCCTTGGTACTCTGACCAAAAAAATTAAAACATATTCCCGCACAACTTGAGAAAACATTTTACAAACCACGTAATTGCTCTTTAAAATTTAAGCAATTTGATCTTGGGATTCAGAAATAAATAATACTCGCCAGATCTGGAATGTTCTAGAATTTTTAAGTATAGAAATTATAATTATAAAATAGAGTCATTAATAACATTTAAAATAAATGTTGAAGTTAATCTTATATGATAAAATAAATGTGAATGTCATTCATAGCAAAATCTGAGTTTTATTTTAGTTCCCTCCTAGTATCTTCTCTCATATTTACTTTCTTTTTCTTAATTTTGTTATTGCCATAAAAACCACTTAGTAAGTATCATGACCCATTAATAACAGCCACGCACGAGTTGCTAGAAAATGCTGAAACCAGTCTATGTCATAGAGACCTCTCAGCAACCAAACCACAGACCTTGAAATAATTTGATATGGGTTAGTGCCATCTTGTGGTTACATGCAATATTGCAACAAAGCAGCAAGCAAGTGAATTTAATTTTGAGTTTTTGTGAAACCAACAAACTTTTTTGTTTATTTGATATATTTATTAAAGGTTGAGGACATCTTAGTGGCTTGAATTTATTAGGAGTGTCATTATACTAAAATGACTTGAGTCCACTGAAAAGTTACAATGAAAGAATCTCCAAAACCTGGAACACTTCCTTATCTATGAAAAAGTAACATTTCCCAAAGGAAGGTTAGGATTATTAATTCTGAAAAAGTAAAGTGGGCCCCTGTTAAGGGAAACCTGATAAACGCTGCTTGTCTTATCCCTTCGAGGACTCACAATGCACATAAACTTATTTAAATATTATAGAAAATGAATCTATTTACTTCATTTCAAAGTCAGCATTTTCTAACTGTGCTTGAGCACAGGACTCCTTTTTTTATAAAACAAATAATAATTATTAATATTACCAAGTAATAGCTTGTTGAAATAATTCAGGAAAAAGCACTTTCAAACATAAAATGAGTTTTCATATAAATCTTATACTGAACCTAAATTAAAAGGGTAATGTGCCAAGTCCCCTATGTTGGATTCAAATGCTGAACATCTTGAGTTACTGACATAGGATGCACAGTGACATTTTGGCAAATGACAGTCCACATATTGGACAGTGGGTCCCTTTTTATAACCTAGCTGAACAGGAGGCTGCATCATCAGTGAAAGAACACTCGGATTATTTACAACACCAGATCACCTAACAGTGCTTTTCTCGGAACTGTTCCTCATTGTTTAGCAATATGTATTAAGGAATCTAAGTCACTAAAATACCCTAAGTTTAGAATCTAAAAACAAGTAGGAACTCCTTTAAAAGAAAAATGTGTAAAAAATTACTTCCTGAAAATGATCACGTGCTGGAATGATTTACTTAGGATGATATTGATTCACCTTCTCTAGGACTCCGTAATAGTTGTATGAGGTCACTAGGTCAAGATTGTCTTCATTCATCCATCAATATGAGAAATAGCATATATATCTATAGGTATCTTTGTAGCGCTACATGTATGTAAGTACAGGTAGAGTCCAACAGCTTTGGTTGGAATCTTAACTCCACATCTTTTGATCAAATTATTTGACAGTGCTGATTTTCTTTATCATCATACCTTGGAGGATGTTCAGAGATAGTGTGAAGTATTCCTATTATATAATAAACATTTGTCTACACTGGAAGACCTCCCTCTCTACTCAACTTTCTAAAGTTGAAACTGCTGAGTCACAGAGGATATGGCACCAAGGATGATGCTGAAGTCCAGTTTGAGACTTTTCTTTCTCTAAGCGCATCAGGCTACTATATAAATTTAGCTGCATATATAAGTCCAAATCTATCTACACCAGTCAAGATCATTGATCATCATTTGTGTAGTCAGCAAGATGAAACCAGGAGGAATGTCAGATTATAACACCAACTAAATTAAATATGTAACATGCAATAATGTTTTAATACCAGGATAAGGTTACAATATTAAAATCAGAATATATAGTAGTGGTAGTAATGTTATTTTCATTTTAGTGTTTAAGGAAAATTTTTGGAAAAAAAATAACACTTATTTTCCCATGTGATAATCTTCATTTAACATTTTCTCCTTTAAATACTTTGTGGTATTTAAATGAGCTATTTTCATTTTCATAGGAATGCTTGATTAACATGGATCAATATGTATCTCTTTAACAGGGACGAGTGATCCATACGTGAAGTTTAAAATTGGAAGAAAGGAAGTTTTTAGAAGCAAAATAATACACAAGAACCTCAATCCTGTGTGGGATGAGAAAGCTTGCATTCTCGTTGAACATCTTAGGGAGCCATTGTATATAAAGGTGAGCCATTCATTTATTTTTCCCTAATTCAGTCGGCATAGAAATCCCTGCTTGATGTTTTTTTGTCATGTTTCTCTATCTGATGAGATTTTTTTTCAGTAGAGATATATTTGGCTATGTACAACTCTAAACTGTGATACTAATGAGTAGGGGAAGGTGAACTACTGGGAGCATTTTCTTCAGAACAGTTCTTTGTCAGTCGTTTATGAGGGTTACGAAGTTCATTTATTTCTTTGTGCAATTGGCTGATCTGGTAAACGCTGGAAACATAAAAACAAGTCCATATAATCTAGCAAAAAGGAAAGCAGAAAACAGAAAAACAGAACACAGCCTTTGTGTTTAAGAACGTCATCAGTGAATCTACCATTCCTGCTTGCAAACAAAATGCTTTACTTGGAAGTCAAGAAGGGTAAAAAGATAATAAGGTGAGAAGATTTTCCTGTATCTATTGCAGGACCAAACTGGTGGAAAAAAAACTTTCCTCTCATTTGATGTAATTTTAAAGAAGCAAAACTTAAGAAAACTTTTAAGTTATAAACCCAACTCCTGGCTTTATTTTCACAAATGGCTTCTCTTGAATTTGCCCCTCTAGATTTTTTTAAAGTTATATTTATTGAGACAATGTTGGTTTAGATCAAAGTGTACGTCTTAGGGGTATAAGCTTATATACCTCTACAACTGTGTTACTCACCATACCTGCAACCAAAGCCTCAGTAATCCTCCATTAGACATGCTCTCCTTTTTACCCCACCCCACTATATTCACTGGGAGTTTTATCTGGATTCTTAAATTCTTTTTGGCTCCTGTGTTCTGACAACCAGTTTCTACTTCTACTACAATATCAAACACCCCATCCTTTTCCTTGCATATCACAATTGGCACATGAGCCAAGAATCTCATAGCTTCGGACTCAGCAATGGCTGGGTTTCCTTCTTCTCTTCAAAATCTTAATTTGTATTATGTCCAGTCGTTTCTCTGCCCCAAGAAAGGTAAAAGATAATCAAATTGTTACCAAAATTTTGGGAAGACAGTTTATAGGACTGATGAAAGAAATCTCTGAAGTATATGGTAGATACATCTCTAGACATCATTATGGGGAGAACAGGTCCATATATACAGAAGAAACTGTCTCTGGACATCTGCTAAAGGAAATCAGTGAAATACAACTAGTGAACTATGGTTTAATAGATAATATGTGATTGTACAAGAATTCTTATTGTGAGAGTTATCATAGCCAGCCCTCCTACCTAAAGAAAGACTTTTGTGGTCAGAGATACTTCTCCCCTGCTCCTCCATTGATGAGAGGGAAAAAAGGAAATATCTTCCTGGTAAAAAAGCTGAGAAAAGGAATGTGAAAGTAGATATAAGGAAGTTTTATTTCCATGGAAGTTTAGTAAAGATGAATTAGAGCAACTGCATCATAAAGATAATGGACAGGAAAGAGAAGCATGTGTTAAGAAAGCCAGCACTGCACAATTGAATCTCACTTAATGTCCATGACAAGAGAAATTATAGAAGGGGAAGAATTTAATTTTACTTACTTTTGCTGTGGATCTGCTTCTTTAATGGAATATTACTCTATGAGAGAAACATGTGGATCTCATTTTTGAAAAGATTACAAATTAACTTCCCTTAACAACCTTGGATATTGAATGGTTCTTTTGCTATTCTCTTGTTCGCAAGAATGAATATTAATCTATGTAGCAGTTTGGATGTCAAAATGCACATATAGGTATACATATGTATTTTAGTATGAAAAAAATTTAATATAATTAGTGTGCATAAAGAGAGAAGAGAGGGTAATAGTTTCCCAATAAAATGCCCAAAGTTACCCATCCCTCGTGGGTAAATGCCAAGCCAAACAGCATTGGTCTGAAGCAAGGCTGCTGAGGGCTGAAATTTTACCACACGTCTGAGGCACCTGCTGGCAAAGAATCATAGGAAAAGGGTTCCGAAGCAGGTCCCAGAAAGCTGGAACAAAAGGAGCAAAAATGACAGTACAAATAAAGATAACAGCTGTGTTGTCAGCCTCCCCTTGTCTCTCACCTACATGTCTTTCAAGTGTTTCTACATGTATCTCCTTTCAAGACCCCCCCGCCCCCACCCAGTCTTTGATCAAGGTCAAAGTGAAGAAGCAAGTGAGCCCTTTTTCTCCATGTGTCTCTCTAAAGCCCACCTGTCTTCTGTGCTACATCTCCTTACTTGACTGCCCAGCTCTGCCCTTCATTAAGTGAGATTTGGAACATGGTACCTTACCTTTTTATGGAGCTGTCTCTGTTACAATCCTTTTTTCATTTCCCCCTACCATTTCTATTGTGGCAAGATCTGGGGGTATAGCCTTAAGAGACAGTCTTTTATGGGTTTCCAATGTGTTCAATCGAAATGCTAATCAGTTACTAGGCATTGTCCATGGATGGTCAGTATGAAAAAGTCCTTCATTTCTGGAAAACAGTCCATCAGTCCAAGCCAAGGTAAGAATTTGGATACATTAGTCAAACCAACAATAGAGTATCAGAAGACAACTCAGAAAAAGAAAAAAAAAAATCTTAAAAATGATTCCACTTTCCACCTTCATCTCCTTTTTATACAATAGTACAGCTTATTTCATTTATAAAGTAAATCTAACTCCAAATTATTTTACCTACTTTTCAAAATGCATATTTCATCTTTTTATGATTATTTTTAGCTAAAGTAATAGTATTTTAAATGAAAGTATCCCCGTCAAGTATGACCACCATAGTGTACCCACCACCAACTCATCCACACTCCACGACCATAAACCATTGTGCTTCTTTCCCTCTTTGTTTTTTCCCTGCCTCGGGCCCCTGGTCCTTTGGTGATTCAGTTGTACAGTCAGCTATCGAGGATTAGTTTTCCAGCTTGTCTTCATCTGACTGTTAATTACTTTATATGCCACATACTAGTGACATCACTCAGTATTTATTTTTCTCCTTCTGAATTATTTCACTTAGTCAAAATGTATATTTGAAAAAGAATAACTTACAGGTTCTAAAACAAAAATCTGAAGTACACAGAAAAAAAGTATGGCACAATTTTTGAGTTTGAAAGAGCAAAAATACACAGACATACACATACACACAACTGTAAATGAAGACAGGAGCACTGCATGCAAGTTTAAAAGGGTGGTGTATTAGAAAAGAAGTTAAAAAAGAACTCAAGAGTTGTTTTTGTTTGTCCTTGGTTTACACTTTGAGTTTTTATGTAACCACAATTTAACTTGTGCCACACCAACGTAGGTACATAATGAATTACTAAAAAAAAAAAATTATCACTTTTTTACACTTCTCCATTAGAAAAAAATGATTAAGTGAACTAGAAATCACTGGCTTCTAAATAGGAATATACACATGAAATGAAAACATTGTGTTTTTATGTAATAATTTATATTTTTAATATGCTTTCATATTTTTAAATTGGTTTTAATTTTTGTAAAAAGCATAAGGCTTCTATTGAGAAAAATCTCTAACTTACAGCTTTTTTCCCATTTTTGTTTTTTGATTATGTAGTTTTTCCCTAACCTGGTCACAAAGACCTACAGAAAAAATATTGATGGAAATGATATTTTTAACTTCCTAGAATTTCATGAAAACTGCATCATGTTCATTGTCTCTACATGGCTGTGTGTGATTGACTTATTTGATTTTGATAGGCTGCCCTCATCTTCTGTGATGGGAATTAATATTGCCTGAAAAATGTCACAGGGACTAACCAGTTCCATAGTGACAGGTAATATGAAAATACATCCATGAACTAGATAGTTAGAAATTATTAAGTCTACAACCCTCCATGTTAAAGGAGAAAGAAGCCCACGCATACCCTATATTCTAACTTCTATCAATGGAAACATTACCAAGGAAATCAAAATTCAGTTCTGAACCAAGGTAATAAAATCACATTAAAGTTTGAGTGCTTATACCATTTCTTAGCAAATGCAGATTTTTTTCCTGAAAATCTTGGAACTGTCATTTTTAAATATGTCATAAAAAATAAATAAGAATACATTTTCCAGTTGGTCAGAATTCATATAACTTATAATTTTATTGAAAAGAGACTACCTGGACCTCCCCAGTGGTTCAAGGGGTTAAATCTCAGCACTATCAGCTATCAGCAGCCACTGCAGCAAGAATTCTATGCCTAGCCAGGGAGGGGACCCACATGGTGCAGCAGACCTCTCCTGCCTCACTTACTACTTCCCTCAGCAGTGTGCTTCAATCAGTCACCTGTTCTGCTCCCCACTCTGTCTCTGGTCAGTCCTCTCACCTCCCACACCTCTGGCCTACACCCCAAGCTCCTGTGTGCATAATAAGTAAAATAAATCTTTAAAAAGAAAACTAAAGAAAAGAGAATATTCTTTACCCTCTGACTGACTTCACAGAAAGGGCAGGTTGGAAGAGAGGGCTTGAGAAATACTCACAATGAGCTAGGAGCTGGGAGTTAAAATGCATATTTTTAGTCAGGGCAAGAGCCCTGGAGCCTGCCCTGTCTCCACCAGGAAGATCTGGCACACATCCTAAGTGCTAGGATAGATTCATAATCCATTTCAGTTTTATTGAATTCAAATTCTCTTTTGTCATTTCACTGACACTGTTATTCAAGGTGCACAGAACACCAGAGTTACAGTATAAGGGATAGAAGTAATATAAAAAGATAACTGTTCGTGTAAATCGCTGCTAATTTGCCTCATCACAAATTAGAGATCTGGACATTCAATTTAAATGCTTTTTTAAATGATAGAACAATTTCAGTAATCAAGAAAATGATTCTGTTCTGTTTGTTAGATTGTTACTTTAACAAAATCAACAGTTCCTTAAATATCTCATAGCTATCCAAGTTTACGATTCAAAATTGAAAAAGTGTTTTATGGATGACATTATTGCCCTATTCATAATTATTTCTCAGTAGGTTTTAAAAACTCTAAAAGAAAATCATATATCAATGATCATCAACTCTGTCTGTACATCAGAATTATTCATAGATTTTTTTGAGGTAATATTGGTTTACAACGTTGTTATTTTCAGGTGTACAGTTTCACACCTCAACAACTGTGAACCCTGGTCACCCACAACCAAAGGTCTAGGTTCTATCCACTCTCATCCAATAGCCCCCCATACCCTTTCCATTCCTCCCCTCTCACTTCCTCCATGCCTCCTCTCTCACCTCCTCCCCAATTGGTAATATCCATTCTACTGTCCGAATCTAAGGGTTCGTTTTTAGATTATTTGTTCATTTGCTTTGTTTCTTTTTAGTCCATATATAAGTGAAATCACTTACAAAGTTTTGTATCTGACTTCTTCTTAGCCCTGGGATTTTGGGGAGAGTATTATAAACATTTTAAGCTACTGTACAGAAGAGCTAAATAGCTCTTTTCCAAAGAAGACATACAGATGGCCAACAGGCACATAGAAAAATGATCACCATCACTTATCATCAGGGAAATGTAAATCAAACCATAGTGAGATATGACATGCCGCCTATGAGAACAGCTTATAGAAAAGACCAGAAACAACAAGTGCTGGCAAGGATGTGGAAAAAAGGGAGCTTTCCTATACTAATGGTAGGAATGCAGATTGATCCAGCCTTTACGGAAGCAATATAGATGTCTCCAAAGACTGAAAATGGATGTATCATAAAAATAGAAGTAATTCTATTTAGAGGCATCTACCCGAAAAATTCAGAAACACTAATTCAAAGGGAGACTTGCACTACCATAGTTATGCAGCGTTATTTATGGTAGCCAAATTGTGGAAACAGCCAAAGTGCCCAACACAGATGAGTGGATCAAGAAGTTGTCATATAGAGACACAAATGATATTACTCAATGATCAAAAAAGATAAACTTGTGTTTTGTGGCAACATGAGTGGAACTGTAAGGGATAATGTTAAGTGAAATAAGTCAGAAGGAGAAAGATAAGTAATGATGGTGTCATGACACTGTGGAATAAAGAGAAAGCAAAAGGGTCAAATAATGAGGAGTTCAAAAACTAATGCTTGAAAAATTGACTATAGAACTAAAACATCCAAAGGTGGAAGAGGTGGGAGGATATGAGTTATGGTGGGGGGCATGCACTATGTGGTGATACCTGATAAAGGAAATACTAATGTTACCTCTATTTTAAAAAATAAATAAATGTATTTCAGAAAAAATTGAACTTCAGATCCGTATATGAAAACAATGTATTTGCTGAGTTATGAATGAAATAAATTTAAAAATCTATATAATATGTTTTGTACCATGCCTGTTATACTAAAAACTATATCAACATTTACTGTGCTTATTATTATACAGTTAATGTTATTATTTTCTTTTTATATCTTCTTTCTATGCTCCGTATTTCTGAATTTCCACCTGGAACAATTAAGTTTAAGGAAGTTCTAAATTAGTAACATAGCTAATGATTTCACTAATAAATGTGTTGTGTTGTTTCCATTTTTCCCCATGATTATGTTTTGGCTGATTAATAAGAATTGCAAACTAAAAATCTAGCATTAGGACCATAGGAAAATCTTTCACCATAAGAGTTAAAGAGAATTTGAGAATTGAATCACCCAGGTGAACTATCTACACCACTGAACTCCTTGGATTCACAACTGTCCACTTCATGACTGGGTGTACCCCAGTTGTTCTCAATGATACCATAGTCTCCCCAAGATTTTAAGCCTTCAATAACATTAGAAGAGACTACAAAAAGAATTGTTTCTAACTGTTGGTGTAAATTTCATGTTGCAAACTATGCTCCTGCAGCCACTTGCAAATACTGTGGTATCATCTCCATAAGATGTGCAATATATTCAGGTGATCTGCCCCTAGGGACAACTAGAGCTCAGAAGTGTAATTGATCAAAGGGAATATTAATCGGAGGAATGCTGTTCTTTCTACAACAAATGTACACCTGAAAGGTTGTATGTAAATTGACTAATTTAAAATGCATTAGGCATACTTATTACTTAAATAAACTCCTGTGTCTCTTCAAATTTAAGACTCCTTTGTAATGCAAAGTATTTGCCTTTTTAAATATCAATTTTTTACATGTTAAGTTTGTTTAAATTCAAGTACACCTGTACAAGAGAAAAGACATTAACTGATTCGGGGCTGCGTTACAGACTGTTCCACGGGTGTATAGCTTTCCAACTAACATTGTGCCAAAACTGAGTGCAGGAATGCTGAACTATTGATGTCTTAGACTAACAGATTCTCATTTGGAGTCAGTCAAATGACCTGGGCCATCTATTCAAGGGCAGCCTTAGCTGCTTATGTTCCTTTACAAAGAATTTCTGTTGGAAAAAGCAGGGAGCATAGTTCTAAACATAATCTATCTATGGTAACAGTTTTTTCCTTCCTCAATGTTTTTTTCTGATCTCCTGTTAATTTTTCTTAACATACCCTATTCTTTTCTTTGCAACACTTACAAAATTTGTAATTAGACATCACTTGTGTGCTTCTTTGTTTAACATCATTTCCCTCACTCTTTGTAAGCATGACAATGTCAGTTTTACCTACCACCTGGCATTATGTCTGGCACATGATGTACTTTGTCAATACTGGCTGAGGGAATGAGTGAGTGAGAAAATCGATGAGTGAATGGAATCTGTACAACTTATATTTACTTATAGTTTTTTGAAAATAGCCTTAATTGATCTAGCACCAAGCTACCTCTCCAGTCTCTTACTCTCCATCTTTCTCAATTGGCTTCAACCACCTGGACTTCTTGATGGTCCCTGAACATTTTTATCTCTTGTTGCTTCCTCCACCTGGAATGGTTTTTTCACCCTAGCCTAACTTAATCCTTTGCATCATTCATTTCCTGAACTCTCTACTCCCTGCTGAAATAGCAGCTCCCAACACACTCCCTTAAACTTTTGTCTCCATAGTGCTCATCCTTGAAATATGTACGTATCTATTTGGGTCACAGATCTCAGTCCCTAAGGTGGGGCTCAAGAAGTAAGGAACATTGTTTGTCTTATTCATCATGGTGTGAACAAAAACCATGAATGGTTCAAACAAAAAATTAGATATTGTTTGATAGAAGGAAGAAATGCATTCTCTCTTTTCCCTTTGCTTTGCTGTTGTTAGTCACAATATTATTCCCTAATCATTGATGTGACAATAAAAATGTAACTTTACCTTAATAGAACTTTATAAAATATTTAATAATAAATTTAATAATTTAATAATAAATTTAATAATAAATCTCAATGTTTGAATGTTTACAATGGCATTATCCTACAACTTCAGAGAATTTATCTTCAGTGACTTGAAAATAAAAAGAAATTGGAATCATATTCTCAGTATGGAAGACACACTTGTTGAATTTCATAACAACTATTTTTTCTTCCAGTAATGTTAATATTCCTTCTGTAATTTGACAAAATGTTCTAAGTCATGATTCCCACATTATTGGCATTTACTGTATTTTTTATTTGATTTTGTTATTCATCTTCCTTAAAGTCCTATTTGATATAAATCAATTATTTTAAGTAAAAAAAAAAACAAAAAACCTTCTTTCAAATGTTTCATGAGACCCTACTATTCCAAAGCACAAAAGCAAGCAAGTTTAAAAATATATTAGGAGTTTCATTGTTTGGTATGACATAGTCAACCAATATTTTATAATCAAAGGCATTTTCATTTAAAGTTTATATTAGAGTTATTTATAATAATGCTTGTCTCTTTGACTTCTCAGGTATTTGACTATGATTTTGGGCTACAGGATGACTTTATGGGCTCAGCTTTTCTGGATCTCACACAATTGGAGTTAAATAGGTAACTTTTGAGTTATTTTAATGCCATATACATTATCATGAAATTGGACCTGTGTAATAGAAATGTCAGCCAAACTGGGTTCTAGTTACTGTTCTGTCATTTAGAGTTTAGGACATTTGTACTAAGCAGCCTTTCTCAAGTACCCAGTAGAGATAATAGCTAGTTTATTATCTAACTTACACAACAAAAACTATTCAACAAAAAAATTCTTGAATGCTTGCCTTATCCCTCATCAATGCTAAGCACCAGGAATCAAAGTTGAGAAAGACCTCCACTCCCTGCTCTCACACTGCTTGTGTGGTTGCAGTGAGGGATAAAGAAGATTGTGTGTGTTAACCATAATGATTATTTTTTTCTCAAATTTTATTGATTAGCTAATTTACATAATCGATATAATTTGGGGAATACATCTTCACCCCTTCGTCATTGCACATGCTTTCACTCTCCACCAAAGTTCCAATGGCATTACCTTGTCACCATCAGGTCATTGCATAAAAAAAAAAGAAAAGGTGCACTTTGCTTCAAAAAGGCAATTTTCTTATCTCTTGAGACAAAGTTGAATTGAATTTTGCTATCACTGTTAATCTTTTTTTTTTACCTAGGTGTACCCCAAAAATAGAGGCAGACTGGCTGTAAATTTATATGATTACTCATATTAATCACTCCTTGCAGCTAATTATGGGCTTGCATTTTTTTAAATGCACTTAAAAATTGATTACTACTACAGAAGAAAAATGAGATTAAAAAGGGTCAAACAGTGCTGTAATAATGGCAAACAAAGCTATGGAATGTTTTGGATGGCTTTAAGGAGAAAAAATTCTCTCTTCTAGATGGTCATGCTACATCAGGTGGTGGGAATAGTGGCAAGCAGGAAATCAGAGCCATGGAGCAGATTGCTACTTTCTCCTTCTTCTCTAAGGCCATAATCGTCTTCTCTACAAGTTCTGCATAAGGATATGCAAATGACTTGACTTAATCCAACAACATACTTTTCCCTTGTTCTCTATAAAAGACAAATCATTGATGGAAAATAATATTAAATGGAAAAAATTATGGGATGATTAAAAAATGAAAAGATTATATATAAAAATGTGCTTATTTAGTCACATCGCTTATTGTATGTATTTAGCTAACCATTCCCTTCCCTTGGAACCACATAAACATCAAATTTCTAGTCTTTCCAAAGTCTCCTCTGTGTAAGTCAGAGTTCTGCGGTATAGAGAAATGGAAATAATAGTTGCTACATAAATACTTATTTTACTTTATAATGTACTGAGGTATCTCTTTGAAAGAAAATAATAGATAAGACTCAGACAGTAGTTATAAGTTTTCTTAAATCCTTCTGCATAATAATTATAAAAATACAATAAAGTTTGTTATAGATTTTTATATGTGAGTAATTTATATGTGGGAAATCTAACCAAATCTTATTGCTAACACTATACACACACACTTCATTGTTTTTGGGTATTGGAATACTAAGGTCTTAAAAATGTTCAAAAGAAATTATTGCTATAAAGTACATTTTTGGCCTTTGCTTTTAAGGACTGTTCAAAATCTCAATATTTTATATCACAGGACCATAGACGTGACGCTAACACTGAAAGACCCCCATTATCCTGACCATGATCTTGGAAACATTTTGCTCTCTGTTGTTCTTACCCCTAAAGAAGGAGACCACAGGGATGTGGTAAGTTCCCCCAGCAGGAGTGTTTTCTTGCTCTCACTTATTCAAATGTTGTGATCCTTCTTTAACCCCAGAAGTAATAATAAAGAGAAGCAGCATATGAACATCTGGCCTATTCTTGGTTTCTGTATCATGGGTATCGTCAGTGCTTGTATACTGTAGCTTTTGAACTCACATTTTCTGTTCTGTGCTGCATATCAGAACCTCTTATAAATAAGAGAGGCATTTGCGACTTTTAGTATAACTTTATTTCCCAATTTCAGACATGTTATATTGGAAGCAAATGGTAGTGTGCATTCAGGGAATAAATGTACTAGTAAATTGAATGTTTGGAATGCTACAGTGAGGTATCCAGATTCTCCTATTCTGACTGTATCATCAGGTGTATCATAACAAGGAAAATGAGGTGAAATTATAACAGAGTTTCTGCTTTCTGGTGTTTGTTTGCTGAATGATAAGTGAGTACTTTCATCTTCCTGATGGGCTTCCATATCAGTGTTATCCATTTTCCAGCACTCTTTAGCTGTCTTTCCTTGCACACCATGCCATTATAAGAAACTGACAAGGGATACAGAGGAGCCAATTACTGTTGAAATGCTATTAAAGAATACCAGTTTGACCTGCATCAGTAGGCTTACCAGTGCACATTCTGATTATTTATTAGATTCAATGTGCTTTCACACACTGGGAGCTACTTTCACTAGTCTGATGTAACATATTTTAGGAGGAGACATACTTTTTCTAGACAAGCTCAAATGTTCTTTTTCAGCAATGTGTATATTGTTTACTTAAAATAGTGCATGGTTAAAGCTAGTATATGTTATATGCTGTAAAGATATCATTGACATTTTCCCCTAGATTATAGACAAAAGTAGTGAATTTCAAACTTCAAATATGGGCTTTAAAGTCATTGCAAAAATTCACTCTTTTGATGAGTATTTTTCTCCATCTTAAAAAAAAATAATGAGCACACATCTTCACAAAAAATGCTCTCAAAGTACAATATAAGTAACTATTTCATTTATTGAGGAGGAATTTTCTCTTTTTTAACAATTGTAAAGTCACTACCACAAGCTGTCATGGTTAAAGAATACTAATATTTGGAAATGGAAGCCCATTGTTTTAGAAGTCACCAACTCAGAAGACCTTATTATCCTGCAAAAGCCAAGGAGTATATCTTAGCTAACTAATCCATACATGAGAATAAGTTGTAAATATGACTATATTGATTTATCACATAATCCTCATATTCACCAAGAACTCACTATAAACAGATCCTGTGCTAGACCCTTACGATACAATATAACTTACATCCAACAGAAAACTCTGGAGTAAAATAATCACTAAAGGAAATACAAAATGACAAGTTTTCTAAGTGCTATGAAAGAGAAGAGGCACTTGTAAGAACAAATGCACGAGAGTCTGTTCTAATCAAAGGAAAGGGGATTCTCTAGGAAGTTCAAAAGGAGTTGTAGTGTGACTTGTGAATATAGAAAAATAAAGTAAGACCTGGCAAAGAGGAAGTATTTCAAGCTAAGAAAACAGCATGTGCAAAGGCCCTGTGACTCCAGAGAAAACATGCTATAATCTAAGACCTCTAAAGACACTGGAGTTTAGAAAAGACAAAAAGTAAACCAAATGTAGAGGGATAATGGTGTATTATGACATTGGCCTGCATGGGAGATGCCAGGCAGTGTAGGAAATTTTGGTCATGTTAATGTTTGTGGTCTTTTCCCAAAGAATAAGGGTAAGCCACTGGAGAATCTGAAAATAAGAAGTAGCATAAATATATTTGCCTTTTAAAAATTACTCTATAGCTGCATTGTAGAAAACAGATGGATGAGATCAAGAGTGACTGCTTAGAGACAAATTAAGAGATGATTACAAAAATCCAGATGAAAGATAGTAGAGGTTTGGATAAGATCTGTAAAAGGCACAGGTAGATTATTAATTTATCTGTAGGAGGTAAAATTAGCAAAACGTGGTGACAGAATATTCTTGTTTTAGTATTTTGTTATTTTAATGAATGATAACAACTAAAGTAAGTAAGAATACCTAGATGCTTGAGGTATTGTGTATGCCCACACCATCCAAACTGATGGTAGGGATCAGAAGAATATGGAATGGCATGGCAGCTGTTGTAATTATCTGGATGACTTGATGGAGCATCTGCTAAATTTTTACATTAAAATTATATTTCTTAAGTATTTTAACATCAAACTGAGAGTCTGAGAGTTCAAGTTAGACCTTATGATGATGTGGCTAAATTATTTTCAATTACAAAGAAATACATGTCAACACACGTGAATGGTACCCAACATTCTTTCATTTTGACAATACTTGCAAACATTCTTTAGTCTTCTTGGTTGCTCAAATTTATTTATTTAGGCACAACATCTTTCTAATTAGAAAAAAATTAAAATATTACAGCAACTGGGAACTGCTTATCAGTGATTTATCAAACATGAAGAGGGAAGAAATCAGTAGGTCACATGAAACAGTTACCTATCAGAAAACTGGTATTGTTCATCATCTTTTCTTCCTTGTACTTTTTCCTCATCATATCTGCCAGCTACATTCACCCTTAACACAATGACTACTTCCTGAAGTCTTGATGTCATTTTCCTGACTGGAATCCAGGTAGCTATCCCAGCTTTTAGAAAATATCCCTCACTGACTTCACTGGCTGCCTTTCTTTATGCCCTTCTTTCAGAACCACAAATAGTATTAAATTTATTCTGCTACATTCAACTGGGGAATGGTATCTTCCTTCCTCCCACATTTATGGTGACTGTCCCGGGCTTCTGTACCAGAGAAGAAAGTTGCTAGGTCAGGGCTTAGTGCCTTAGAAAAGGCACAACAGTGGCAGGATTGGCTTCAGGCTAGTAAACCACCCTCACCTCACATCTTAGCAGCAGTGAGTACTGGGTTACCAGTGTGGCTCTCCTGGCTCCCCTTTGAGATGTGATCATGGAGGGGGGCCCAGGGAAGGAAGGAAGGATGAAAGCTCCTTTGGAGGCAGCTCTGTTGGGGCCCTAGTATCCTGGCTATTCTGATGAACTGGACTTGAATTTGGGCTTCTAAGCCTATGTTTTACTTTATGAAAATTCCTAGCAAAGGAATATAAATTTGCTTTCTCCCCCTTGTTGTTTGCTTTGTTTGGCCTACATAGCAGTTGTGCAGCTACTTTATTAAGTTCTCTAAAACTGTGAAACTGCTAACTGTTAGATATTAAAATCCCGAAAAGGACCAATTGCAGGCTGCTACATGAAAAAAAAAACTTAACTAACACTGGAAAAATCTATTAAGCTTTGTGCTAGGTTCTATAACTCCTTTATTCTTCTTGTGAGCATTCAGTAGCCCGTGGCTATTTTTTTTTTCCTTAAAAAAAAAACACTCCTGACAATCTAAGGCTCTCTAACAACATATATTCCCTCACTTACACCTTGTCCCAACCATGCAAACTTATTCACCACTCACATTCTCTCAAGTCCAAGCTTTCTTTAGTGTCACTAGTCCTGTCCAAAATATGCCTAGACTTCACTTAAATTCCACTTCATATCCTAAAACTCCAAGTTAAAAAAATATATATATGTGTTAATGATTACTTTGAATACCTTTCTTCTTATGACTCTTCCAAAACCTGTCCAGCTTTCTCTACCTAATGGCACTTCAATGTAGGTGTAGACAGATCTCTAAGAGGATTTGAAGGGATGCTTCAAAGGTCCAAGGGAAGGTATTTTAAGTGTTTTTCCTTCTTCAGTATTCAAATCCCTAAAGTTGTAACAAACAATATTAAATAATGATTTATTGTCCTTTTGTGAGTTCTTAAAATTAATATATTAATAATAATCTGCCTAAATTCAGGCTATATTGCTTTTCTCAAGATTGCTAATGATGATAATGAATTACAAGCATGTTACTGTATTTTCTTTTGTATCACATCCAGTATTAGCTCAATATCCATATTGTAATACCTTTGAATTTTCCTCGTTAAAAAGAGTCATCCAGATGTATCTTAAATTAATTTTTTATATGGCTGAAATACATTTTACTACAGTGTAAATGACTTGCTAAACTTTCACAGATTATCTTGGAACAAGTCTTACTTACGAGGTTCTAAATCAAAATGCAGCAAACCAGAAATCAGTTACTAAAAGCTTCACAATTCTATTTTATATTCAGAGTGATGTGTAGGGAAGGAAAAGAGGTTGATTTTGCATTGACTGTCACACAACAAAATTATAAGAGTTCTGTTCGCTCTGATTATTAGCTCGGAAATCATTTATTTTAAGCTTTTGAAACTTAAAGACTTTAGTTCAAAAACCAATCTTTATTTTTATGCCTGTGTTTATAAAACTTTGCTAAACATTTTTTTATTCGTTGAGATGGAGAATGTGAGAGACAAGTATCAAGAGCTATTAGCAAATAAATCCTAACAATCAAGTAGGAAACAGAACATTATTGTTATGAAAATGCTATCAAAAGTGAAAGAAATGAGTACTGGAAATACACAATACTTTACATCACAAAGTGTTAAGATTTCTAAATCAGTTATCTTGTGAATTTTTAAACACTGCTAATATTGACAACATGTTCCATGAATAATGCAGTTGGGATGATTTCTCCTTATGTGAATTGCCAGCTCTGGAAATCAGTAAAACTGAAGAATGAATTGAAAAACCTATCAGCTAACTGAATCTGCTACAGCCTCTAAAACATGCATGTGTAATTACAGCAATTTAAGAAGTATAGTATGAGTAATAGCAAAAGTATTTCATAGTTGCTGATATTAAAATCTTCTCTATTGGTTTCATGATTGAGTCTTTTTTAAAAATCCCAGATGTTAACAGATATGTAGATATATAATTTTTTTCTTTAAGTTTCCAGCATTGTGTGTACAAGAAATCAAAATCTTCATGGGGGCATGCTGATGAGTTGCATGACACAGCTATCATTTCTGTTTTAAATGCATGTCCTGTTTATAAACCCGCAAAAGTGTTAGTGCATACATGTGTGTCCTATGTATGGTATTTTGGTCTGATAGTGTGTTTGAGTTCTTTCTGGCTCTTTTCCTAGCAGAGTTCAATCCACAGCTTTCTTCATTGGAGAATTTGTGAAATAAAAGTGAGTTAATTTGTGTTACACACTCTTTAAATATCCTACAGCTGCAACACGCTTGGCTATAGAAAATTCTAAGAAACATATGAATTGACATTTGCTGGCCTTTCATGAATTTAATAAAATACTTTAAAAGTATTTTTATTGTTGGTTTGCTTTTCAAAATTTCTGAATTACTCTATGGTTAATATTTGAAAGACTATGCATCTATAAAACACATGTTTTGTTCTATATATGTTATATATTTGTAAAATATATGTTTTGTAATATATGTTGTTATATTATCTAGCCATTCTGTGATTTTCTACATCTAAGGCAGCCAGTAATTGCCTTAAAAAAATCACCACAACAAAAGGTAAAAGCAAAAAAATGGACTGAGAATGTGGAATTTTTTAAAAGTATAATCTAGTCAGCAGCTGTATTACAGGTCTTATTTTTTATCTACTTAGTCCTTTCATTGGCTTCAAGGAATGCCAAGCTGCTAATGAAGAATTTGAATTGTACTATAATAAATTAGATAATGACATTTTGAAAAACTAATTCATATGTTTCTCTGCTGAAGTTAAGATCTTAGAGTAAAAAATAAATCTTTTCAATAATTTGCTTCATCTATATCTTTAACATTCCCCAATCTTTCTTCTCTAACATGTTTCACAAACAGCAAAAGTGACAATATTAATAGTATATCCATAGAATTCATTTTTTAAAACTTTCTACTGTCTTCAATTGTAATGAACCCATCTTAATTTAACCATCTAAAAAGTAAGAGACTTGGGAGTGGGACACTTAAGCCCAAAGTTTTACCAGTTGGTTTGGCTGAAGAAGCAGAAATCTTGTTATAAATCTAGGGCCATTTTGAGTGTCACTGCATGTGATAGCAGAAATTACCTAATGAATCAGGAAAATAATGAGTTGGTCCCCATAACCCCCATGATTTTTGTAATTTTATTTAAGGACATGACAGACATTTTGTTTTGTATCATTTTGTATCAATTTTATGATCTGAAAAGCATTACCTTGAAGCCTGTTTGGAAAGTTGATTTTGAGAGGCAGGAAAAATACCAACTCTATCACTCAATTTTTGTATAGGAGTTAATTGTACACAGCAGTTCTGAGTAAGGGGATGTGGCATTGAGCAAAAGCAGTAAATCTGCATGGTTTGAGTAGGATGGCCCCGAGATTTCACTCTTCCTCTTGTGTTTAGACCCTTTTTCATAGAAAAACATGCCTCACAGCATGGGATTTTATAAGATTATTTGATACTAGAAAATAATGGTAAATGGCCATTAGTTAAGAGATTCTGTTTTTATTTATCTTAATTGTTCTCATTTGATTTGACTCAAAATATTATTTCTAGGAATTAGTATTCTTTGTTCATTGAAGCTATGCCCTCTGAGAAAGTTGAACACTTATTATCTGATTCCTAACATTTTTATGAATATGACATTTCACGAAAATATCTGGCTTACAATTGTCCTTTGGTGCTGATGGAATGGTGCGGTGCTGATAACAATAACTCAGAATATCCATAGCAAACACTGACTCCCTGTCCATGAAATGTCAGTCTTCACAGCCCAGTGGTATGGTTTTTGCTTCAAAGTGAAGTTGGCATTGGTACTTAGAAAACAAATGTTTAAAAAAAAAAGAAAACAAATATTTCTAGAGTTGTAATTCATGACAATGCTTTGCATTTCCCTGGCTCCATTTAAAAAAATAGGAAATTGTTGTAACCTTTAGGAAATCTATTATTCTTCCATATTTGGTCAATTTTTAACACAGAGTATATATAGAGAAAACATGAAACTACTACCTATAGAAAAAAGTGTAATGCCCTCATTTTGGAAATTTTATGATTTTTCTATTTCCTACTCTAGAACTTTATAAATTCATTCTCTGTTTAGGGTTATGGATGCTTTCTATGTGACTTAGTCTGATATTAAAATCTTCTTTTTTTGAGGATGGAACTCAGAAAACTATAGCAATTCATACTTCATACTGTATCTTTATAAGTATAAAAAATAAAAGGAGGAAAAAAAGTCATTTTTTTTTTTTTTTGTTACTTATGAATAGATTCTGAAATGGCCCTGCTTTATAAAGAATTCTGCTGGAAGAGAAAATTTTCTTAAAAGCAACAGTTCACCTACTTGGTACACAAATATGACAAGCATTTCCATGAGCTATATTCTTTGTTCCCAATATTTCCTGTTCTCCAAGTCATATGCCTTAAAGGTAATGATATAGCTAACAGAGGATAAAGAGGTTAATTATGCGGTATTAACTTCTTGCTTATTGAGAAAATTTTAAAACTAGAAAGGAGGCTAAAAATATTGGACTTTTATGACTGACTATGCAAGAGACTAATGGTATTGAGCACTCACTCATCACAAATCTCCATAACCTTAACTAAATTTGTGGCTATGAAATACCTCTTACTGTCTCTCTCTCTCCCTCTCTCTCTCTCTCTCTCTCGTGCGCGCACACACACACACACACACAAAATAGTTTAAAGGATGTGTTATGGCTAAACATTTAGTAGGAAGATCTATTAATACTATCATAATATGCAGCATTTTTCTCATTTGAAAGCATTTGTAGACCCTGAGGTAATTAAAAAGTAACTGGAGCAGAGACCTTTCTGAGATGCCACCATAGCAACACATTTTGAACATGTTTGAAGAGAAAATAAAAAGTATATACCTGGCAAAATCATGGTACACCCTCAACCACTACCAGTCATGATATGCAGTGTGTTTTCTTTTCAATCAATAATTAAAGTATCACAAAATTTCCATTCTACTTAAAATGTGCTATCCCATTCTTTTTATATAAAAGAATAAAGCAAATTAGCTCTTACCAGAAAGACTGCTTGAATGTTAAAGGTACTCCATCTTAGCTGTGTGTATGTGAAAACAATTTTTGTCTTGTATAGTTGTTGGAAACTGTTTGCTATTTAAATGTTAAGCTTCCTCTAGAAAACAATTGGCTGCCCTATCCCGACTTGAGTGATAATGTAATGAAAATGCTTTATTTCATTTACAGACAATGCTAATGAGGAAGAGTTGGAAAAGATCAAGTAAGGTAATGCTTAGCATGTAATCTTCCAACATTTCTTGTTGAGAAGAACTATCAGCTGCTTTCCCAAAATTTTCTCATATCTTTTCAAATATATCACAGGATTTCATCACTCTTCAGTTGTTATTTTTTTCCCATCTACCTTAAGCAAATCATGTGATGTTTTAAAATAAATATAAATCACTCTGATCAGTTGCACTTAAATCATCCTTTCACTAATTTCTGACCACTTCTCAGCATCATTCTCAGCATCTAGTCTCTGAAATATGTACCACAGGGTCTAGAAAATGTCTTTGCTCCAGATCAGGAATAAATTGAGGAGACTAGAACAGAAATCAGTCCAGAGAGAAGGAAGATCTTTGCAACTTTTGGTTTTTGTTCACTAAAAATTGAGTTTGAAGTCTTCCAAACTCAAATGTCTCTATACTATTATATTTTTACAATGTTTAATGAGAATAACTTTCCATTCTTGCCTCTTCCCACTTTAAAAAAAAAAGTGATTCTTGGGAGCAAGAGGAGTTTACAGTGCCTGTGACTTACTAAATAAACCCTACCCCTCCTTATAACTTGTGAAATATGCAAGATATAAACTAATCTTCTATTATGTTCTGTGGTAGTACCACTCTTAAACACAGAAAAAGTATTAAAATGAAACTGAGATTTTTACCTTAGTTTACCTTGAAGTAAATCAAAGGCAAATAATTATAAAATGTTTGCTTAAATTTCTATTTAAAAAGTTAGTATTCCTTTTTAATAGTGACTAATTTTTTTAGACCCTGGATCATAACTATCTTTTTTTCTTTCATTCTGACTGAATCATGCTATTGCTAAATTTTAATTTAATTGCATCATTTTTATTGTTGTAAATTAAGAAAATACTTATGTCAAATTGTTTTTGTACTTATGGCAATATCTTAATCTGCTTTTATGTGTATTACTTAATGTACATTTTCCTCCTAATTCGTATAGAATTAAGGACCAAAAGGTAATTTGTCTCACAAACCATCAGAATCACATTGGAAAAATCACCTTAACCATTTTAATAAAATGAAAAACATTTATTAAGGAAAATAGCTGAGTACTTCTGACTTAGGGTTCACTATGGTTTTTACTGATCAAAACAAAGTTTCAAAGAGTTTTGAAGAAATTTTTTGTATTGTTCATATTTGTTTACTCTCTTCTTTATGTTGTACTTTAAAGTCAGTGTTTCACTAAAATTATATATTTTTTTAAAATTCATGTAATCTGACTTCCTCACTTTGTATCTATACTATGATATATTTGTGTGAAAGTACTGCACTCCACTTATATATAACAACAGTTTTTCTTCCAGATGCAGCTAAAATGTAAAGTTAGAGCAGATATTATATAGTATTTTGTATTTACTAGTGGGAATGATCCACTTTATTACAGCATAAAGTATAGCATAAAATATTCTTCTTTAAATAATTCATTTAATTTAATTTTAATATTAATTTTCATTAAATTTAATTTTAATATTAAGTTAAGTAAATGTAAATCCACATCTTTTATGTCAGACTACAAAACTTAAGCATGAATAATAAACATTTATTCTCTACTTTTTTATATTTAAAATTCTTGGATTTTTATTCATTATTAATAATCCACTGGCACATCATACTGGCATATTTTTCTAGTGTACCACTGCAAAAACAGAAGTCCCTGTGTCTAACGCCATACAAAAATAATCTCTGGTACCTGACAGATTATTTTTAATGCACATGGTAATTTCACTGTAAGGTTTTTAGCGAAGAGGTTTTTTTAATTTTATCAAATTTTGTGGGAATATTGAATGCTGAGTGAAGAAAATTCTGTTCATTCACTTGGCTTTTTCTATGAAAAGAAACTGAGCACCTGATAATTCACTCAAATTTCCACTGTCCCTTCAGACATTTGTCATATTCATCCACATTAGTGTTATAGTAACAGTGTTAAATTAAATATCAGGGAAATTTTGAAATTTCAATTTCCACTGAATACACCATCCTTACATATACCAAAACATTTCCTCCAATTCTTTCTCCAGGGATTAAAGGAGAAAGGATGCTGTTCAAATAAATTGTGCATTATCAGAAACTATGGATAAGTGACTATACTATGTAATTTTAATAGTTTTATTAAAGCGTTCCTGCTTTGTCAAAGTGCATCTTTTTTTCTAATTATTTTACTATTTCTCTTAAAAGAGTCATAATAGAGTTATTTTTGTAAGGAAGATATGATTTATTTGTAATATATTAAATGCAAGTATCTTATATTTGATATAATTGTGCTTATGGTCAAAAGTGAAATTTTCATGCATATAGAGGTTATTTTTTTCCTTTGGAATCGTGATTTATAGGAATAAGATCTTCTGCTTATCCCTATAGCAGGGTTTTGCAATACAACCTATCTTTGAATACCAATGGTCCATGTAAAATCTGAGAATTAGAAATTGTGTGGCAAAGACTTAAATATAGCCAGGTAATGTTATTAGGTATTGTGTTCAGTGTGGAATATTTTTTCTCCTCTGTTTTTCTTTCTTTCTTTTTTTTAATAGAAGTGCTATAACCATGAAGAAGGGAAAGCTAAAATGATATGTTATTTTTTTTTAATATGCACCTCTCTCCTGCATAAAAATGAATCAGCTCATGGAATTCCCATTATTTAAATGCCTACTTGTCATTTTCATCAGAATAGATTCTTTCCATGGAAACCTTATTATTTGTAGCACTCACATCATGTGTGATTATATTGGCTATTGAAATCAAGAGATACATAGCCAGATGGAGGACAAGGATATTGCAATTGCTGTTCAGGATGGACTTTTATGTTATTTGGAGTGAATATTCTATAATCTAAGACCAAGTAGGAGAAGATAGATCTAACATACTCTCTGAAAAGCAAGGCTTTGTAAATTACATGTTACACAGTATTTGGATGACATATAAACCAATAAATAATTGTGAATCCCATGGTTCCTCTTCTAGGCATGGCAATATCTTTTAAAACACTTATGCTGGTTTTCCATATGGTTACCTTCCACCATGCTTTTTAATAAATTCATCCCAACCCCACATTTAGCTGTAATGGAGATGTGTTATTTTAAGAAGAAAGGAATCCATGTCTTCCTAAAGTTGGGCAACCAGACAATCATCCAGGTCAAAGAGCTATACTAATGTAACAAAATACATTTTGGCAAAGAAATGGTAATGCTTTGAGTCATGGCTATGTTTTATTCCTTAGAAGAAGCTTATTATTGATCATTTATTCTAAGGGTAAATTATTCAACTTTCAATTTCACAAGCACAGAAGAAAAGATATATATGTATTTTGTGAATAAATTGCGTAGGGTCAAACTGAAAATGGGGAAAAAAAATAATGCACTGATTGCCTCTATCAGACTGTAAGCAGAAATTATTTTACAAGTCATGGTGTGTGTGAGTGTGTTTTAAAATAGAAAAATTAGTTTATCAACGTGTGAGATAGTAATATACTTATGCGCTTTCAATAAGTCACTTCAATTTATGAGAAACGGCCATTGTGATAATATAAAGATATATGCTTTGCAATTCATATTCTCAACAATAGCAGTTTAGAATTGTTTTAAGAGTTCATCCTCTGAATAATATAATATAGACTATGTGATGATGTCTCATTAGCATATCTTATGTTTCTTGATGGCCTATTTTTTTAGTAATACATCTTTTTTATAAAGATTTTATTATAATCACTTAGCATAATTTTAATGAACTATGAAACACTTAATTCACTGGTTGAATGAAGCAATTTTAATAAGACTTTTGGCAAGGATATTGTTAATTTAAACTGGAGAACACTTTCAACTCTGTAAGTCTGCAGGGTGTAGTTAAACCTGACACCTTGGATGACATGATAAAAATGCATCAGTGAAAACCTTTAAGTGCTTTAATTTAGGAAACGGTAGAGAAACAGATTAACACATTTTTAAGTATCTCACACAGTCAGTCAGACATAGGGGGGAGAAGTTATATTTAACAATTATCAGGTCCTTTCCCAAAAATCTCATACCTAATAATAAATAGGTGATATTTAAAAACTTAAATGTTTATTTGTCATATAGTCAATCAACTGTGAGTGACCACAATGGTGCTCCTTTGGTTTTTTACTTCAAATTATTAGACCTATGACTTGAGATACTTACCTATTTTTGAAGGGAATATAGAATTATTTTAAAATCCTTATTTTGCCACTGTTATATTCTTAATTTTGTGTTATTTGGAAATGATGTAAATATAATCTCATAATTAAAACTCCTGAGATCCAAAATGCAACAATTAACAAAGGGAGAATAGCGTGAGCATTTCTACTATTAAAGACTTTTTTATCTCAATTAGTCAAATTCATAAAATTTGTAGGATGTCAATTTAAAATGGAAATATTATCATAATGTTAGTAAATATTTGATTATTCCCACAAAAGGCATGGAGTCATAATTAAATTTTATATTGAGATGATTTTTTTTTGCTGTTTTGACAGTATTTTTCCACAGGTATAAAATGTCATAAATTTTATGTACTGTAATTCATGACTACAGGGATTTGCTGTAGCAATGGCATTACATTTATCTGACCGCTCTTGTTGAATTTTTAAAATATGGATCCTTGGGGAGCAAATCTGGATGAATTGGCTAAAAGTAAGAGGACAAGGTATAATCAAAAGTAGAGGACAGATTTCATGATGCCTGTATTTTAGGTCTAAGATGTTTTATTTTGGAATCACTAATTGAAATTCATGTTGCTGATGTGTGTTCCCAAGCAAACTGATGGTTTTCCAAGACACTTTCTGGGCTGATCAAAGGGAGGGAATGTAACTTGGCTCTAGGATAAGGGTCAGTTCACAGATTACATGACCTTTTAGTTCAAAAAGATATATGTGTACATATCTAAACATTGGTGTATATACATATAATATATAGACATGCATATATATGTTAAATTGAATGTGACAGGGAGAGATACATAATTTTTGAAGTGCCCTAAGTGTTCACAAGAAAAATAATTCATAATTTTGTGGTGACCCCACTTTAGTAACTCTGGTTGACAGAAATATATACACGTATGCAAATGCATATAACAGACACATATATGCAAGCATACACACAGCCAAACACACATATATGAATGGTTTAAGATAAAAACATCTAAGAAAATAAAAGTCAAAACAAGGCCAGACTTCGGTTACAGGAAGTTCCTCTGGGGAGTTCAGATTGTCTCTCCCAGCAGTGTTTAAAAGGACATTCGGGGTTGCAGAGGAAATCATATTTATATTTCATGAGTATAAATGATGTGAACACATATTTGAGTAACGAACAAAACAGGAAAATAGCAATTCTGTGTGAATTTCTACTTCATGCCCCTCTTTTCAATTACTATTAATAGGCTAAGTCAACTTGATAGAAGTGTCCCAGAGCCACAACTTTGATAAATGGTAATTGCAGCCTGACCAGGAAAGCCTATGTAAATTGTTTACTTATGGCTTTATTTATTTATTACCACCTAACTGCCCAATAAGGTATTGCTAAAAGAAATTGTGTGCCTATAAAAACATGCTGTGTAATCAAGAATGCCACCTGTCTTGACTTTTCTATTTGAATATCAAGCTTCACAATTTCAAATCCATTGTGAGCTTTGAGTATGGAGGAATTGCTGAATTATAACATGCATTATGTTTAAAGGACTGCACACATTAAGGTTAATAAAAAAATAACACTTTTAATAAAAGTTTAGTGGCTAATCCTTATTCATCTACTGGCAAAAGTCCTTTAAGATTTCAATGATTTATTTTATATAGAAGGTTGGAAAATGCACCACAATCATTTGGTGGAGGAAAGAAATGAATTGTTGGAGGAAAAAAATGAATTGTTCTTTAGTTTTGTTTCTTTGAGAAAAAAATACATCTTTACATTTTAAAATTTAAAATCTTATTAATTTTTATATTAGTAGTAAGGTTTTGCACATTTGAGGAGGAGTTTTCTTAGTGTTCCTTGGTGTTTAGAGGCAAATTAAATCTAAGATATTGCCAGTGTATCCTAGCACTTTAATAAATTCAAAATTTCATTAAAAATAGTTCACTGATTTACTCCTCAGAATAGCTTCAGTAATTTTCCCTGATCAATTTGATGTCTTTATTTTTTGTTGTTCATATTGCTATTATTTTATGATTTTAACACTTTAAAAATGGCATTTTCCCTCATCAATCTTGTCTTGACAGAATCTGACATATCTGCAATTAAAATTTAAGATAAATCTCTGGAATTCGTGAATAGTTTATTCTGTTGCCTCACCCTCCATTATAAAATTACCCTTTTTGTTTAAAAATCATTATTATAATCCAGGTGTGTTATTATTGTTGTTATTTTGTCATCATTGGGAGCTCTAGTGAAAGGAAGACCTTAACTGGTCTTTTGTGAATATTATATTCATATAGAGCAAATAAAAAAGCACAGAAAAAAAATAAGTTATTTAGATTGAAATAACGGCATAAGTTCAAATGAGTATGCAAATTATAAAATGAAATATAAATTTTAGTTGATGAATAATGACAAAAGTAATTAAACATTGTGTGAAAAGGGACTTCAGTAAACCCAAATGTGGTTAATAGCTTTGTTTCTTGAATTTCAGAAGAGAACATAAGTTCTAAATCTTAATAACTAAAATCCTCCTTCAAAAATTCACCAGTGTCTTTTTGTTCTTTGCCTAACAGTCACATAATTAGGTCAGTCCCCTCTGTATTCATCTGAAGATTGGAAAGTGCAGAGTTGGAACACTTTCAATATTAGTTACTTTCGATCATTTAAACTGTAAATGAATTAATAATCCTTTTTAATGGTGTTGTCTTATTTGTTTTAACTATCTTCAATCTAGAGCCAAGGTTTTCACATCCATTTAAGTTGCCTTAACACATTTTACATTAAAAATCACTGTGTTGTATGATGTGTTGCTGACTTTGGGGAAATTATTTTTGTAAGGAGACTCAACCAATATTTTTTTAATATTGTACTGATCCTTTTTCCATTTGTGGCTAAATAAGCTGCTTAATTAAAAAAGAACTAGGAATCAAAGTAAGAATAAAACTGGCAATAGAAAAAGAACATATCTTTTCTAATACTAGATTATGGATCTTTGAGTTAAAAATAATATGACAGATAAAAAGATTGTATGCATCCCATCTTAGGTTTGTGTTCCAATGTCCAAATGTATGTATATTTTTCAAGGATTTTTTAAAGCAATTGGTCTAAATGTGACAGATGACAATCATAGTTGTAAATGTAAATTAATTATAGCTATAGTGATGGCAAAACAATTTTTTAAACTCCAGACTTTTAACCAGTCACCTCTAATATTAGTCATACTATCTGACAAAACTCTGCTAGTAACTTGGGAAAATATATAATTAATTTCATTATGAAATAGCTTTCATGTACAAAGCATAGGTAGATTGCCTAAATGATCTCTAATGTAATTCTAATTCTAAGCTTAAATTACTTAAATTGCTAACCACCCTAAGATAAGTCCATTTTTATGTTTCCTAGTATGATTTTTGGTATCACAATTGGGAGTAATATATATTCTTAATCAAATGAAATTGATCAACAAATATTTATTGAACACACACTGTGTTGGCTTCGCATGAGTTACTGTACTATTACAGTGCATGATTTTGCTAGCACAAAATCATGGAATAATCAAATGAGCTACAAAACTGCTTCTTTATCACATATCAAAGGTTGATGTTTTCCCGTAACTGTCATCAATGTCCATAATTTTACTCTAACTGACATCCAGAGACAGAATTAAAGTTTGAAGTATGTCTGTAATTTAAGTGTTCTGTTTAAAAGTGAGTAACTGGTTTTTATTTCCCCAAACAAAATTGATTTTACATTCTGAAGTCTGAGGATTAAGTAATAAAATATACACCCTGAATCCAGTGCTTAGATTTCAGCCTTAGGTTACCTTACTCACTATTTGTTTCTTTTTAAGATTAGTTTCAGGAAACTCAGATGAGTTAAATCATTTATATTATATTACATTTATTATGTAATATCATAAAACTAGAAAGTTTTTAGTAAGCAGTTAAATCTAATTTGACTATGTGTTTATTAATAAAATTTCTGCTATCATTCTTAAAAATATTATGAAAGCCTAGGGTGTTAAATTATTTTGTTAAAAAAAAGATAGCTATTAACTGGTTTATTTAAAATTTTTAAAATATGTTTAACAGTTCTACTTTTTATAAAACATTAGATCTATTAATCAATAATTAATAAAGCGGTAAGTAAACTCCTAAGAAAATCAGATATGAATAAAACAATAACTTAATTTTATTTGAGGAAGACAATTTACAGTTATAATCACCCAGAGTGTTTTTAGGACATATCATTTTTTGTTTTTTATTTGTTTTGATTTTGTTGAACTAATTATACTCAAAAACACCTCAAAATGTAGCTAAACATTTGTTTGTTTTTAGGAACTCTCAGAAAATGAAGTGGTTGGATCTTATTTCTCTGTGAAGTCTTTCTTTTGGAGGGTAATGTCTCAATCCTTTATATTAATATTCTTGACTTTTGGTTCTGAATAGTTATTTTGAAAGCTAATTGTGATTGAGATTCATTTTTAAAAACCAGATTTTTGGAAAGCTGTATTCATTTGCCTTCTTTTAACTTTTATTCTAAGTCATCTAGGTGACTGATTCTTCTTCATTTGTGAAAATTAGGATCTTCGTATATTAAGTACATTGCTTTAAAGTCAGTTCCTTATGGGATCAAGTTGATCCCAATTTCTAAATAGGCAGAGGCACAGAAGCCTTCCAAGAATATATTAGTGTTGTCTAGAGGGTGCATTAAGATTCTAAATTTCCCTTCTTGTAGAATGGGATTGTTTTTTGTTCCATTTCTGTTGGAGACAAACTTCCTTACAATACATTGATCTTATACTAAATATATACCAGATAATCATCACTTCTTATTTAAAAAAAAAGACTCCTATGAATTAGGAAATAGGTTTGCTTTTAAATAACGAAAAAGTAAAACTTACAGAGAATTTGTTTTAAATGCCATTGCAATTTAATCTTATTTACTCTTTATGACTCAAAGATAATGAGCTCTGTCATTCCCTCCCGCTACAAATCTGCATTACACACAGATGAATTATTACTTATGCATTTACTATTTTGCCTTCAAGAGTTTTTCCCTCTTTCTTTGAAATTCACAATACGTGATTACCTGGCAACGGCTACTGCTACAGCTCTTGTAGGGCCTTGCCATTTTCTTTTCTTGGCTCTTTAACTGCTCGTGCTTGAAAGTTACCTTTCTCCTTTAGAATTTTGAGACTTACTGGAGGTTCTCTGAAGCAGACTGGCAGATGATGGATAAAGTCTTGCATTAACTGACTAGCAAACTAATAAAAGCCACATCTACTCATGTCTTGTCCCCATCACACTCTTTCAGCCTTGTATTGTTGTGAGCATATTTTAGTAGTTGTATCTGCTTTACTTCCTTTTGGTCTATTGCTGGTTGCCTTCATGAAGTTTTTTTGTATCTTTGTTAAAAGAATAGCAATTCCTCTTATATGTTCACCATTATCCATGAACATACAGTGAATGCTTTTGCATTGTTCCATGACCTCAGGTTGCAAATGGCTTTCTGCAAACATTTCGTCTGTTTTCTTAAGATGCACAAATATGGTGAATTTATATGGTAGAGAATTCACAGGTCTTCTATGTTAAGTTCATTCTGTGATTTGTTACAAATTAAGACTTCCCATCAGGTCCTATTCCATCAGTAATAATTTTTAAGTGTTTGCTTTTTTAAAATATTTATTTTAGTGAAATACTATTAGTTTACATCCTTGTTAATATTTTGACTAGAGCACCCATAGTCTTCGAATTTCCTTTTCAAATAAATGTTTCAACATCTTCTTTCTACTATACTGCTTCCAATTAGTCTTCCACTCATCAGTACTTTCCATTTGGTTATACTTATCCTTAAACATCTTTTATTAACCTGTCTTAATTACTTGAACTGTCTTTTTTAGGATAGCAAGTATGAAAAATTAAAAGATGCCCAGTTATTTTCGTGTCATTTTTCTAGACATATGTTGACTGACAAATTCAGTCATGTAGGCAGAACTTTCAGCAGTCATTTCTTTTTCCAATGAAAAAACTGAGGCCAGAGAAGTGGCTTCATTTCCCTGAAGCACCTAGATGGTATGGTTGAGACTAACATTTTTCTCTCTCTGAATGTTATAGAAATAAATGTTTGGGGGAAAACTTAAAGCAGCAGGGCTTCATTTTGCAGTGATGATAGAGATGCCCAGTATAAATGCAGCTGCCTTTAGTTTATTTTTATTGACACCCTTTCAAATTCTTATATGACTCTTCCAGCTCCTAACCAATGTTTGAATGTGTTTGAGGGCACAACATTCCTGAGTTTGATATCCCATTTTACAAAATCAGAAAATTAGTGATCAAGTGTACTTTGGAATGTATCACTGTGATAACAGACCTTACTGTCGTTTGTCCATGACTTTCAGACATGCAGAAAACAAAAATAGTTCAGAGAAAATCTTCCATGAAAACTTTGTCAGTTAAAGAGAATTTGATTTGAATGAAAATAATATCCACTTATTTGCGAGAACCAATATGCCGTTCCGGAGACAGTCACTGAGTGAAACGGAATCTTACTGAGAAATTGTTCAGTGAATTTTAGTGCTACTTCCTATATCTTAATGTGCTTGAGAACAAAATAATGGAGAGAAGGACTGAGTGCCTCTTAATATAGTTATTCTAATATTCCAAAAGTATGAAATTTTTAATTCATCAAAACATATCTTAAGACACAAAACATTAAGAAATGTCTATGTTTCTTATGAGAATGATTCTGTGAAACCAATTAAATTAAGTAAGAATTTTATTTAAAAAAAATTTGAATTCCCCTTAAAAAAAAATGATAACTTAGTGTAGCTCTTTTAGATGTTTAGTACACTTAAGTTTCCCCCTGGTTATCTACATTGACTAGACATTTATATTCTGATGAATTAGAGTTAATTAAACCAACCATGTTGTGAGAACATTATAAAGAATTAAAGAGAAATGTTAATATTGTTTAAATGGAGGGAGCTGGTCTATGCCAAGATACTTCATATTAAAAAATGGTAAAAGAGATCAGATCATAATATGAAATTGGCAAAGCAGAGTGCATAGAATACAGACAATTTGGAATTATGTCAGAGAACTACCTGATTGTGAAATTAAACAAGAGTGTGGTTGAAGGAAAACCCTATAGATCAAGGAGAAGAGATATTTGCTTTGTAAAACAAGAATGTTAGTCAGTGGAGAGGTGCTTATATTCTGGACAACTCAACTATGTATGACACAAACATAAATCCTTTCCTGACACAAATACACAAGAAAAGAGCAGGAATGAAAGTAAGACCCTCAGGGGAAAAAAATAACTTTTAATTGAAAGTCTCAAAGTCTCTATAAGTCAATCTCCAGACCAATTCTCTTTTTGCCATAACATTGGTGAAAACTTGTAGATTTCTTTAGCATACCAATAAAATTACAGCAGATATGATGATTTTCTATTAGTTATATATTTTGAACAAAAAGCATAAAAGCTTAAAAACTTTAGTTTGACCACAATTAAGGTTAGAAAGTGTAGTTAAAACCTCCAAAGTGAACATAAATACCTTCCTGACACCATAAATTGTATCAAGAAGCAACAGAAATAGGAAATAAACTTTAGGGACAAAACCCAGGGACTTTCTTTAAGGATTATAGTGCTAGTGATTCATCTAAGAAAAAAGGGATCAAAGCTTTATTATTAGATGAGACACTTCAAACTAGACCAGACAAAGCACGGGAAGAGTTTTCTATAAAGGCAATCCTGCTTTGAGAGGGTGGATGGCCTGTGGAACAAATCTACTTGTTGGACTTCATCATACAGGTGCAATTTACTAGAATAAACTCCATGGGTAAAGGAAAAGATAGAGCATGCCTGTGCCTGGGATTGAGCTAATAATTGCTCCATGCTCCAGGCTTGGCAGCACAAAACAGTCATTCTAGGCTGTCATTATCTCTTCTTTGTAGTGTCTCAAGGATCATTTGATTAAATAAAAGCATGTGCACCTCTGTACTGGAATTAGAGGAAAGGACTGAATGAATCCACACATAGCTATTGTAAAGACTTGCAATATCTTTCACTCTAGTTTCACAATGCCTGAGTCTAATTTGGAAGGATTAGGTTTTACACAGGTTATAAAATCCAGGATAACAAAAGTCAAGGATTATTTGCACATATCAGGGAGAAGGCTGGTATTGTGAGTTTTCCTTTAGCCATATATTAAGTCTAAATAGATTTTTGGGAGCTTTTGATCTGCTTTTAAATCCAGTTCCAGAGTAATAGGATATCTCCTATTATTACTGATCAAGTTTTCAAGCAGTGGAATTAATCAACTTTATTGGCTAAAATTGAAATATCAAAATGTACTCAATATTTATGCAAGATTTCACAGTTGAAATAACTTATTAATTAAGGTATAATTTATAAGGGAGTATTTCATATGTTTTACTGAATAATATATAGGCTAAAGTTATTACTACTTGCCAACTTTTACTTCCTCTAAGCCCCTGATTAGCTTTCTCAATCACCTGTAACCAAGCATATATTTGATCTAAATATAAGTCAAAGTGTTTCAACAAATCCTGTACCAAACAAATAGTTCTTTCTTTTTTGGTATCATGAACTTCTTAGACTCTGTCCAAAATCCTGGATATCTTAGGGTAAATAATCAGTTAGGTATCAACAGTGCAAGATTCCAAAAATGTCAGACTGGCCAATCTCTAGACATTTGACTTTGAGTGGAGTATGTATCTTCTCCATGTTTTATTTCTTTATGTGAAAAATAAATTGTCATGAAAGCTCCAGTATATAATCGCTGCTCAGTAAATGTTTATTTCTTTCTGAATGTGCTAATTTATCTTTCTAACTGACCTCATCTTATCCTTTCTATTGATATTATTAAAACTGATGAATCCCATCTCATAGCAGCACTATTGCTTAGAAACTTTGTCTCGCTACTCTAGAAGGCATTTAATGCAGACTAACCCCCCACATCACTTTTTCCAGTATTTCGTGTTCATCTGTATCTGTACTAATCCATCTTTGTTACTTAATTTTGGTGTTTGTAACAAAGGGAAACTTGGGTTGTTTTATCATAGCAAAGATGAGAAAGGGAAGTCCTATATAGGTTAAAATTTCTCTTACTTTATAGAGTTCTCTTTAATCATTACAAAGGATTCATATGAGAGATGCAGTTAACATGATCATACATATTGCCTGTCCGTGTTACCTTTATTCTTCTGGTGCTTTACCACTCATCTGATTTTGGAAACTCTCTAAAACATTTGAAGTCCCTGACTTGGAAAAATTATTCTTTCCATGATTTCTCTTGCTACGTTTCTTTAATCTGTTGCATCTATTAATAAAAATCTGAAAATACTCAACAAGATCATCACCATATAACCTCTGGACTTTATTTTCTTGAATGCTGCAGCATTAACTTACTAAAGATAGTACTGAAAATTGTATTATTGCACTGGCATTTATCTTCCTTGTACTAGAATTTTCTGACAGTGACTTGAGGAACAAACACATACTTTATTATTTTTTTTTAAATAATGTCTTTTGAAGAACAGTGCTAGCCTCTGATTGAAATGAGGTGTTGCTAGTGGTACAAAGCTTTCCCGAACAGCTCTGATCGTTCATTTCCATCCAGACGTACAGCAGGCCTGCTTTTCCTGTCCCGGGCTTCTTCAGAGCAGAGTTTCAGAGTGCTTATTACCAAAATGTACAAGTAAGTTCTACCATTCAGTTTATTACTTTTTTTGTTCTGAGCTTGCATGAGCTGTGAACTCTCAATTGCCAACATACCATTCTGAAAATCCAATCCCTGTTGTAGCTTCTATATATATGACAAATAATTGAAACGTTGAATTCTTTTTCATGGACAAATGTAAGTAAACTAAAATTCTCTTTAAAATGTCAGCTCACAATTTCCAAAGTCTTATTAAAGACTTTAGTCATTGATTGATTTCCTCAGACTTTGAAGTTTATATTGTTACCTAGTATCTTGATAATCTTCATTGTCTGAACTTGGATAGCTATTCTTTATGTGAGGCAATAGCAAGCTTTTCTGTGCATGAGGACCACGTGACGCATGTGTGGGAAATCCACTGTAGTTCTGATCCACGGACGTGAATCAACTCCAGGAGCATCATACGTAAGGATTTCAACAGTCAACTAAAATTTAGAAGTGTTGCTTTGAAAATTCAAAGATTATTTCTTCCTTTGGTGGAGTGCGTTCTTTCTTTTTTCTTTCCCTCTTCAAATTGAATTCTGTCTCAACAAGGATATAGTCAAGAATATTACTTTTAGGTAACTGTATCAACTAGAATATACTAATCTTATTGCAGGATTTCACTTAAAACTCTTTGTCATTTAGGTGCTCAAGTACTTTTGGCTGATTATCAATACTTTGATAAATAGGGGTTATTTAGTTACATCCTATGAGAAAAAAATGTTAACGAAGGAAGGAAATAATAGCCTTTATACAATTTTTCTAACTGGTAAATTGAGCAGCAAAAATTACAGTCTTTAAAGAGCTTCTGGAGTATCCATACTAGAGAGTGGACAACGTGTACAACTATAGTAATTGATAAAATTTATTAGAACATAGTAGAAGGCCACTGTGGGTGCACTGTGGAGCTTTCAAAAGCACACTTGGACTTGTATTAGATCCACTAGACAGAGGGAGGATGGTTAAACCAAACTACTAAATCCACCCCAAGATCTTCAGGTGCTGTTTGTCTGACCAGGGCTAAAGAATTTGAATTTCCAGCTAGTTCTCAGATGACAGTGATGTCATTATTATGGGGACCACACTGAAAACTTTGCTAGACAAAAGAGAGCAAAACAATAAGCAAATGAGGAAAGCATCAATATTGTGGTGTTCATATTTTTTTTAGCTGTGTAATTCTGTTTGTCATAAACTCCTTAGTAAGTTCTTTGAAACTTTCACTTTGAACTAATGTGACTACCTTAAGCAAGTTTATTTATGGATTTATTTATACTCTTTTCTATACAATTCTTGCAATGCAGCTTTCCCTCCTCCTCTCACACACAGAATAGTGCTCTCAATATGCAAGATCCTGGAATGTAGGTAGAAAAGCCATAAGAAAATTGAGACTCAAGAAGGATCCACATGCCAAGTCATGTAGCCAGAAATTGCTAGAAAAATGAACGTGTGTGTCTTTTGTACTGTCGGTCTTCTCAGTTTCTATTTTCCTCTTTTACTTTATATTTTTATTTCAGGTTTCTATTATTCACACTTAGAATAAATATTGATCTGTTCCAAACAAATCATAGTTGAATTTGGAGTCTTTTTAGAACACTGCCATTTTTTTAAAAGATTTTTTGTTTATTTATGCACACAAGAGCTGGGGTACAGGCCAGAGGTGTGGCGGGAGGTGTGGGGGTGTGAGAAGATTCACCAGAGACAGAACATGTTTGGCAGACAACCAAAATACACTGCTGAGGGGAGCAGCAGGCAAGGTAGGAGAGGACCACTGCACCATGTGGGTCACCTCCCAGGCCAGGCATCGAACTCATCTTCAGTGGTTGTGGAGGCCCTACAGTAGAGTGCTCAACCCCGTGCACCACCAAGGAGGCCCCAGAACACTGCCATTTTTAACCAGAAAACCTGAAAAAAAAATCACTTATATATATCATGGGGACACCTCTTTTTTTTTTTTTTTTTCTTATAAACCTCAGTTGACAGTGATATCATTATTGTGGGTACCACACTGAGAACTTTTCTAGACAAAAGAAAGTAACACAGTAAGCAAATGAGGAGAGCATCAAAGACTGTGGTTTTCATATTTTTTTAGCCGTGGAATTCTGCTTGTCACAAACTCCTTAGTGATTCTTTGAAACTTTCGCTTTGAAGTAATGTGACTACCTCAAGCAAACCTTTTATGACAATCATCTTTTTCACACATTCACTAGCCTTGTTTTTGTGACGATATATTCTCCTCCTCCATATTTTCCCAAGACACTTGGAAGTGCCTTTCCAGGTTATAGCAGGAGGCAGTGCCTCCATTAAATTCACTTTATTTCTGTGAAAGCATGAGGCTCCCAATCTTTTCTTTCCACCTGTAAGTCAAGCTTTTGTTCTTGCATGAAAGATTAAAAGAAGTGCAAGCAAGTAATTGTTCTAGAAATGCTTTCAAAAACTTGATTCAACATTGCTGATCGAAGCTGTGTATACCCTAGACTGAACATAATTGTTTGAAGACAATTTTTTAAGACAATGCCTCTGTGTCTAGAGTGTGTAGAAAATGTCATTAAGTATATTCATCAAAACTAAAGTATTATAAATATAAATACATGTGCTCCTATAGTAGAAAAAAAGAAAGTGATTTCATGTATATTTTTCATATATTTTATAGACAATCAACTCACTTCACTGAAGAGTATCCCTTTACAACATTATGCTTAAACCATTGTTCTTTCAAGCCTAGGAAGAGGTCTGCTACACAGACATATGTTGGGAGAAGTCCAGGAATAAAGGTCAAAATACTGGCATCTAATCACACATCTAGCATTTTTTAGCCCAATCATTAATTTTTTTATCAGTACAACAGGAATAACAGTCTTTGTCTTCTCATTTCATAGGGTCTTAGTAAAAACCAAGTGATGCATATGCACTTTGAAATTCTAAAGCTCTAGGCAAATAGGTAGTTATTAACTCTTTGATTTTCATTAACATAATGATTTTTTCTTACTCCCCACTAACTTTGTTTTCTTTCATTCCTTCATTGACACTCACATTCTTTAATAAAAGTTTCAGACCCAAAGTTTAGAGCCTCTTTCTCTAGAGCCAGCTAATAGAGGTCGTCTCAACAACCAAAGAAATTGTTAGATAAATCAATCAAAAGTTACACAGCAAAATTAATCTATTACTACATTAAATAATAAAAAAGTAGCATGAAATTGTAAAATAATCCTTGAAGATCATTTGGCACAATAAATTCCAAAATGTTATTTTAACCTGAAAAATCCTTTCAAATAAAATCCAACATGAAAACCCAATGTGTAAAACAGATGGGCATGAGGGTCTTGTGAAGTGGGATGTGTTCCGTGGAAGTTCTGGCATGTCATGACCTTTCCATTACACTTTAGAACACAGTTGCACACAGCTTTCGAAGTTCACAGATATGCAGGGTGTGTAGGCAATGTCGTCTTGATTGGTATTAATTAAGGCAGAAATACCAAGCAGTGTTGTTCACCAATGTGGGGAAATATGCATTGTGATTTAGAACGTTTCCATTGAAATGTTCTAATATTACAAGTATTATCATTTTTTTAAACAGATTTATTTATTTATGCATACAAGCACTGGGGTATAGACCAGAGGTGTGGGGGGTGAGAGGATTCACCACAGAGAGCAGGTTGCAGAACAGGTAGATCAACTGAAGTACACTGCTGAGGGGAGCAGCGGGCACAGCAGGAGAGGTCTGCTGCGCCATGTGGGTCCCCTCCTTGGCTGGCAGCAGGGATGGAACTCATGCTGCAGTGGCTGTGGTTTGCCTCATAGTGCATTGCTTAACCCACTGCACCACCAGGGAGGCCCCAAGTATTATTTAAAGAAAGTAGTTTTCCTTTTCCTAATTAAAGCACACTGAATGTATGACTTTTGACATATGGCAACTACTATGGTATGGGGGAAAGGCAGGAATTCAGAGTAGTAGGGGGAGTCATGTAAATAGTATATAACTTTATAACTTTTTTTAACCTTTTTAAAAAAACATTTATTTATGCATACACAAGCTGGGGCACAGACCAGAGTTGCGGGAAGTAAGAGGAGTCACCAGTGAAAGAGTGGGGAACAGGACAGGCAGATAAACTGAAATACACTGCTGAGGGGAGCAGCAGGCGAGGCTGGAGAGGTCTGCTAAGCCATATGTGGGTCCCCTCCCCACCCAGGGATTGAACTCACGCGGCTGTGCCCCATATGCTTTCACAGTGCAGAGCTCAATCCTCTGCGCCACCAGGGAGGCCCATATAATGTAGCAGGGATTATGTTGAAAGTAGAGCTAATCCATAATTTAGAAGAAGAGTGCTTTGAATTTGAGAGAAATGTTGAATTTTCTCCTGAAGTTACTATCATGCTTGGCACTATGAAAGAAATCGCAACTTTCATAATGTTGTATCCAGGTGTAAAATGCTCTAACATTTTCCCTGTATTCTCTCAATTTATTTTATATACTATTTTTTCCAAAGGGATTATATGGTCAATTTTAGTAGACTTGCTAATTTTAGAAAATTCTACTTTTCTTCACTAGAGTAATTTAGAATTGTAATTTAGAATTGAGCATAGTAAAAAATCATGATAGAAAATGTTCAAATCCTAGAATGAGATGTAATTAGAAACATACCTGCCAATGTATATCACGTATGAAATGTTAAAAATACTTGTGATTCTAATTTCAGAAACAAGCAAGATGTCTTAGGTGGGCATACGGACTTTATTCTCTGTTCTGTGGTACTTTAAATAGTTCCTTAGTGAACTGACACTCAGTTGTCTCCGAATGTGACAATAATGAAGTTTTTAAATGATCTGACTAGAACTTGCAACAAATAGTATAACTAAAGCCATCTGTAAATTCCATTTATAACATGAAAAAAAGATTTTCAAGAACCATAAGTAATTAAAAATGAAATATCACAATCTGGATGAGGCCTTTGCTATTTATATTTATTTTATATGTATTTTGACACAGGCATATTGAACACATATGTATTTGCTGATATTCCTGAAGTATATACATCTTATTGTAATATTTGAAAGCCATGCATTCTTTATTTGAGTATTCTTTTATGCAAGCACCTTAAATTTATCATGAGATGCTAATTGTATAATTTATTAATAATCTTATTAATAACTAATAACCTACATTGATTTTATTTTGAAAATTGTAACTTTTTTTAATTTTGAAAAAAATATAACAGCAGGGGGAAGAGTAAAGCCCAGTGAGGTATTTTGAGTTCAAACACATTAAACTAACTGCCTTCCTTTGCCAAAGTTTCAGGCCCAAAGTTTACGTCTGTCAGACCTGCATAGAAAATCACATCTTTGGAGAGGAATTGTCAGCATCACGTTGATTGAGGGAAGAGACCTCAAGGCCATGGATTCAAATGGGTTGAGTGACCCCTACGTGAAGTTCCGGCTTGGGCATCAGAAGTACAAGAGCAAGGTGAAACTTTTGCATTCTTGGAAGTAGTTGGGAGACAAGAGGTGGTTGGTAGTCGTTCTTTGAAAGCTGAAAACACTTGCGACTTTTAAAAACACTTAACAGAATTTTTTAACATCATGTCAGAAAACAAAATCAATACATGTATTAAATTTCTTGTATTAAGTGCTATGTGACCTTCTCAGTGCATAACTTCTCAATGTCTTGATTTCTTCATTTCAAACCAGGGATAGTGATGGAAAATATCTCTTTAAAATAAAGGGTGAAGGAAGAAGAAATAGGTCAAATCTGTGATGATGCATAAGGGATTTAGAGAGTGCTGGCTGGTGTTGTTATTACAGCTGCTACTAGTGAAGTATTACAAATAACATTATTTTATATGCCAAAATGTTGTTGTGTGTTACTCTGAGCCATTTTATTCAAACTGACTTGGACCAATGTATTGCAAAGTTTTTAAAAATTTATTTAGAAAAATAGGGACAGATGCTTGTTGCCTTTACCAACAATGTGCCGTAGGGTAATTCATTTATCTTCCCCATGTCCAATTACCCACATTTAAATTATGGGAATTAAAAGTATACCTACATAACAAAGTTATTGAGGAGATTATATGGGTGTATGTTATGCATGTAAAGGGCTTGAAATACTTGAGTATTCATAGTAAATATTCAATAAATAGTGGTTAAAAAAAGGATGAGTAACAACAGTTGTGATAAACATGTAAATAGTATACCTTATAACAAGTAGTAGTTATAAAATATTACATGAATCATATTATCAATATGTTAATCATATTGGCAGATAACTGATAAATATTAAAGGCCATACTGATCACAGATACTGGCTATTTGAGTAACAGACACAGCCTCTTTAATGGTCAACTTTTACAGCTGCTTTTCATAGACAGTTTGGGACAAATGATCCCATCTATGTTGTATAAAAATCATTTTCTACTTTGATCAAAATATCTTCATATTAGCATCATCCTTTTTATGGATCTTGAATAAACAGTTCAGGAAAGTTTCGCAGTCCCTAATGTTATCAGCAAAATCACAAAACTGATTCACTAGCAGGCAGTGAGAACTACTACAGCTGACTGGTTACCTTATTGCATAACCCCATGGAAGGAGAAGGCATCTTTCCCCATCTGAATGAAATCATATAGAAAGACAACCCTAAAAAAGAAAATAGAAAAGTTAGTTTGTAGTCAAATAAGAAAGACCACCCCCACAAAAATATTGTAAGAGTTATTCAGAACCAAATCATGAGACATTTGAATTATTATACAGTGCCATCTTTTTTTTTAACCATAAACTTAATAACATATATTAAGGAGACTACTGATTCCAGAAATAGGTGCCTATGACCATGTCTATCTTGTTCTTTATCAGTTAGCATCATTTCATGTTCTAGTAGGCTTAAAACATGACTTATTTTTATAGTCCTGCTCTTTAAGTGTGAAATATGAAACCCAGCTATGGACACGTGTCTCTCTTTGCTCTTTCTTTCCATGATCTATTGCTGATTAATTTCAGATTATGAACTTTAAAAAATGTGATTCATTTGCACATTTACCTGTGCACATAATATACTTCATTGCTTTCACAGTCTTTACACCGATGGGACGTCTTTCATACATTTAAAAAGAGAAAAGGCCACATCATGCCATCCTACTGAAAAGAATAGAGAAACAAATATGAAATGTTAATTAAGCCAATGGTGAATGGAATTTTCAAACAAATTAATGTAGCTCAGTTTATTCATTGATTTCACTGGTTATCTCACCTAAATACTTGAAATTATAATTTTGCACATTAGGTATCTTTCTCATATAAATATTATATACACACATATTCATACTAATTGACAAAACCCTCTTTGGCATATTGGTTTGGAGAGAAAGAGATCTGAATATCTAACCAATAGGTACTCTAACCATAGAGTCGAGTCTAAATTCTAAAACATAATTACCTTGGGTTGACCATTTAACTCCAGGTCTTGTGTCATATAAAAGCAGTGCTATACAGCACTATACAGTGCTATACAGTGATACAGCAGTGCTATAGTTCTATGGCAAATTTGCCAGACCACCACAAATTGTTCCTTCCACCTGCTCCTATAGACCTTCATTGTTTGTCTTTTTTCATGTATTCACACCCAAATCCCATATGTGAGGTTGGGGGGATAAGAAAAAAAAAAGACTGAGAATTCTCAGCTTTATTATTAGAGGAGAGACTACAAGTTACATCTTGTGCATTATCTGGTTATTTAAAATAAATGCCAGTACCTGAGTGAATTATTTACTCTCAGATTATTTGTCTTTTCAGTGTAATTCGAAATCCTCATCTGTTGTTCAAGATGAGGAGGGAGTGCCTTTTGGTTTTCAGGACACATTGTTTTGGGTCCTTTCAGACAATACACAGTAAAGAAAATAGTGATCAGATGACACCTTTCTACTATATCTGGAAGCTTTTGTTCAAATCTTATACTTACATGTTTTTCTATGAAGTACCCAAAGTTTGATTTAGTGTCTCAAGTTAATTTTTTAAATATACTGATATTGACAAGATAATAATAACTTTTTGGTTTTCCAGATAATGCCAAAAACTTTGAATCCTCAGTGGAGAGAACAGTTTGATTTTCATCTCTATGAAGAAAGAGGAGGAATCATTGATATCACCGCATGGGACAAAGATGCTGGGAAAAGGGATGATTTTATTGGCAGGTTTGTGCAATTTGATATTTTTGGTTAGCTCTGGAGGTGAATTTTGTTAAAAGAATATTTAAGTCTGATTTTTGTAATTGATCTTAACTACAGGTTTCAAGACTGACCAGTAGATGGCAGTTTTGACCAGTTGATGGGCAGTTAATTTGAGTTCACTATTCAGAAACACTGTGTGTACAAGTTATAAAATTTGAGAAGAAGAATCTCATTTACTATAAGATCCTTAAATGGGAAAAGAGCATATTCATAAACTGTAAAGTGATCTGAGATATTTCTTTTCATAAAGTATAGTGTGACTATAAAATGCATTATTTCCTACAACTCCTTACATGTTAGAGAATCTCTATAATCTAGATGTTCATAAATCTATAGCATTCTCAAGTTTTAGTAAAGGGAGAATGTGAGTGAAACAGATGCTTGTCCATCAGATAATGCAGGGAATAAAGGATTATTTGAGGTTTACATAACATCTCCTCACGAAGTCAATGTTATTTTGAATGACTGCTTGAATTATAAGAAATGGCTTCTTGTTATAAAGCCTAATTTTATATTTATGAGTTATGTATGTCTTTGTAGCTAAGTACATCATAATCTGATAGTACTGAATTAAAGCATAGATATAAAAAATTGTTGATTTAGAAAATTCTTTCTACATTGTAGTTCTCTGAATGTATAACCTGAAGAAATGCATACATACTAATAATGATGACGGGAATCTTACTCTTTAAAAGTAAGACCAGGAGTCTAAACCTACATATTTATAACTCGGGGTATTTTTTTGTTGTTACTGTGATAAATACGTTTTGAGTATTTGATCCATAGATTACAAACTGAGAGTTCAGCAAACAGCTTCAGTTAACTTTCAACATTTTACTTATTGGCTATTACAGAATAGCTGTTAATTTGGTCACCACAAAAAAATCAAAATGACCATCATGGGTATGTTCTACTTTAATCTCACTTCTTTATATTCAAACTTTCTTAAGTTGTTAAATGTACTTGCTTCCTGAACTTCTAAGTCCATACTAGGGAAGTTCTTATCCCTTTTTAACTTTGTTTCCATAATGACAGGTATCTTTTTGTTTTTAAAGATTTATTGATTTATGCATATAAGCACTGTGGTACAGGCCAGAGGTGTGGAGGGTGAGAGGATCCACCAAAGACAGAGTGGGGATAAAAATAGGCAGATTAATTGAAATACACTGCTGAGGGGAGCGGTGGAGAGGCAGGAGAGGTCTGCCCCACCATGTGGGTTACCTCCCTGGCCAGCGGCAGGGATCGAACTCATGCAGCAATAGCTGTGTTGGCTGCGTTGGCTTCATAGTGCATTGCACCATCAGGCAGGCCCGACAGGTATCTTTTTGTTGTATTTTTCATTCCTTTGAAAATAGTTTCCAAATTGGAAAATTATGAAAACAGCTCAGTCCATTTAGTACTGACCTCTCCCTTTTTCTTCACTTGAAAACATGAATTCTTCAGGGGTATTTCCTAATTATACTACAGAAATGGTTGGCAGAGAGGTGCATCTGCTTATCTAACCTTATTTCTATTTTTTAATTCTATTATTTTTAATTGAGGTAATGTTGGTCCATATGATTCAGAGGAATAAGTTCACCTCTTTACATGTATATTACCACACCTCTCCTAATACCAGGGCACCTAATACTAAGTTACCGTAATCCCTCAACCTTTGCTTGCTCCCACTTTTCCCACCTTCCCTTCAAGTAACTTCAGTTCTGCAGTCAGAGGTTTGTTTTGGTTGAGTTTTGTCTACTTCTTTGTCTGATTTCTCTATATTTCACATATGAATGAAACCATACAGTATTTGTCTTTCTCCTTCTGAGTTATGTCACTTAGCATAGTCCCCCTCCAGTTCCAACCATGTTGTAATAAATGGCAAAATTTTATCTGCTTTTTTTATACATAATTGAGCAGAATTGCATTGTGTGTATACCACATCTTCTTAATTCACTCATCTGTCATTGGGCACTTAGGTTGTTTCCATAACTTGACTGTGTAAATAGTGCTGCAGTGAACATAGGAGTTCATGTGTCAGAAGTAATGTTTCTGCATTCTTCAAGTAGATGCCTACGAGTGGAATTGTGAGATCATATAATAGACCATTTTTAATATTTTGAGACACCTCTGTACTGTTTTCCATAGGGGCCAGACCAGTTTACGTTCATATTAGTGGTGTACAAGAGTTCTTTTTTTCTCCACATGCTTGCAAACAGTTTCTAGTTTTTTCTATAAGGGTCATTTCGGTATTGATTTGCATTTCCATGATGATGTCACTTCATTTTATCAGTTTGTTTGTGCCTGGGGAAATTTTGATAGAACATTGAGAAATGGATCTTAGGGATTGTTCTAGATACATATGGGAATTAAAAGTCTTACAAAGTTGGAAAAAGAAAACAAGCCCATTTTGGAATCTTCTGGGTTGAACACATAGAAGTGTTAGGATTATGGTACTTTCAGAGAAGATATAGAAGCTTTGAACTCCTTCCTACGTGCCTGTCCTGTGCATCTCTCCTACCTGGTCATTCCTGCATTATGTTCTTTTATAATAACCTGGTGATCTTCTTGGAGCAGTATCCACTCTTCTTATTTTTCTAATTTTGAATTTGCTTACTACATGCATAAAATTTCTTGCATCTATATAACCCCATTTAATATCAAAACCCCCTTTCCTTGATATTTTCTTCCCCTGCTTTGATTTTTCTCTAATGAAGTAACCACCATGTGACATACTATGTGTTTCACTTACTGATGTTATTTATTTCCCATCACTAAAATGTAAACTTCGTGAGGCAGGAATTTTTTTAATGTTTTATTCACAGTGGCATCCTTAAAGTCTAGAAAAGTATCTGTCATTGAATAGTTTCTTAATAAACATTTGTCCTATTTGAATTTAAATATTTGAAACATGACTTAACACTGGAAATTATGGCTCTTCCTTCTCTAAATACATATGTAATTGACACCAAGTATGAATGCAAAGACAATCAGAAAATTAGTGAAAGGTACAAATTTTAGTGTAATTGAGGAAAAATATTTATGTATAGTTGAAAAGTCAAAAACCCTTAAATCAAAAGAGCAGCACTAATGGCTTAAATTAGAAAAGTTTCTGAGTGCTCTATACTTAAAAAAACTTTAAAGTAAAAAATTATTGTGTTTGGGAATAAGTAACCTAAGCATTTACCAAGATACTTAACATCTTTTTCATTATTGTAATATAGAGATAGGCCACTTGGTTCTTAAATTTTACACAATAATAAATGTACAGGAATGGAGAATAATAATAATGCCTTACAAATTATAGGGCATATATTACATACATCATTAGGGGATAATAAGAACGGTTCATAGTTTACCAATTTTGTAGATGCAAAAAGTGAGGCTGAAGGAGGGTAAAGGTTGCTTAGCTTGAATAAAACTGGGGTGATTGATCTGTGACTCAGATCCAAGACTCCTGACCCTAATGCCTGTACTCATTTCTTCTTGGTCTTGTATTCAGTGTGTTCTGAGACCATCAAGTACTTAATGAAATGCCAAGAATGCACAAATTAACTTAGGTAGTGTACACTATACCGCAAGTTTAAACAACAAATTTTACCTGTGGCTGAACTACAAATTTCAAATGAAGATGAAATAATGTTAATCTGCATGTAATTATTTAACTTTCTGATCACCTGCATTTTGGCAGGCAAGACGGACTACCATCTTTACCGATAATCAGCTAATAAATCCTCATGATTGTTACACTTTTATGCAGAGCAGTAATCTGAACAAATTGGCTGCTGACAGCTGCTGTAAATTGCCAAGAATGAGTGCTGTCAGAGAACAAGTTGTTTTTATGAACGTGCAGAATAAGTAAATCCATGTCACGCAATTTTATTCACTTGGAGTTATTTGCAATCCAATATAGCAAGATTTATTACATTATTTATTAGTGTGCAAAATGGTTGTTTATCTTTAAAGTAGCATTGATTTGGGGTACATATATTTTCCATTGGTGAATTGCTACTGACTTTATTTGTTACGTTGTTACCAGAGCTGAGGCATTAGTATTGCCCATGCCAACGAAGTGCTACAGATGTAAGCTTGAGTAGAAAGCAGACTCTACTATTTCAACAATGTTTTTATTAACGATACACGATTGAAAACTTTTCCTAATGGGCACGTTCTGGGTAAAAAACACATGCTTTCAAATTCCACAACCATAAAAATAAATCTGTAACTCTGTGCTTTATGCTGAGAAAGAGAGAGAGAATGTAGGAAGAGCAGATTCACAAAAATGTGTGTTCAAGGAAAACAGCCTTTGACTTTCAATATTAACCAAATGAATGTTTCTTAAGGCTGAGGGTTAATGCATTGGAACATTCTATAGATTCTGATTTGTTATGGTTCTTATTTCTGATGCCAATGCTGTAATGATTACTTCCTACATAAATAAGGCAAGAACAACCCTGCTACATTATTAATTTGAAAGCACAAGACAGCTAGTCAGAAATTTCTAAGCTGAAGAGATTTTTTTTAACGAAGTCATTATATTTTACCATTTTTCTTAAGAGGGATCGAGTGAAATATTTCATTAGAGAGAAAGACAGTACTTAAGAGTGGTGTGTACCATTGATACTTGTCTTGGATTTTTATAAACCCAACCTAAGTCAAATATATTAATATTTTAATTCATTTTCTTTCATGGGTTACTATTTTTGCTTCTGAAGATTTTCTCAGAAAGCTTATGCTGACTAAAATATTTCTTATGATGAGCAAATTTCCAAAGATTATTTTATGCACCACTCTCTGTATGCTAAATAGTTTACCATTGAGTCAATAAATGGGGGATTTTGCAAGTTTGAAGAAGTATGATAAAGCCACTTTCCTAAAGATTGCATTGCTAAAACTTAACAGTCACAACATATAGCAACAAAAAGGCAATAAAGTGTTAGAATTATACAATGTGAGAGGTAGCATAAAAACTTTTGCATAATTATGAAACTTGAAAACTCGTTAGTGGCTACATATTGCTTTGTTTAAAATGCAAAGATTCCAAGGAATTATGTAATAGATTGATTTACAACAAAATAATTTAAATATATTATGTATTATTAGTTTTACTAATGTAAAGCAGTCCCTGTATGTTAAAAACCTAATGTTTTATAATCTTATTATAAAATTTGGTAAAAATTATCCCCCCCCAAAATAAAGAGGCGCCTGTTTCCTTAGTCTGAAGGTTTCATTTTTAAGTGCTTGCTAGTCACAATGATTTCATAATATCATTAAGATTTTCAGGAGCAATGTGCACTTACAAGTTTATTGTTAAAGAGTGTAGATATATAAATTTACATTGCAAATATTCTTCTTGATTATTTTTAATTGTTCTGACTGAATTCTTGCTAGGTCTAACTAGGCCAACATTGGTTTGGAAATCGGAATATGGGCAACACAGAACTCCACTGGGAGTAGATGTGCCTGCTCTGAATATCCTTGTTTATCATTCTGTTCACTTATGCTTGTTCAATTAGTGCTATCTTCAATCCACAGTTTCTTTACTTGGATCTTTTAAAGCCAGTTGTTCATTTTGTGAGGATTAGTTCAGTTAAAAACTAGATTATACAACCCATGAATCCACTTAAGAGGACATATCTGAACTGCAATTCAGTGAAGGCAGGTCAGCCAGTAAGGGGACCCTTGTCAATTCCTCCATGTTATTTGGCTCCTACTCCTCTATGGAAATACTCACAGCCACATGCAACATAGATGGTGTATGGGTCATCTGTGTTAAATTATATAATAATCAATTAAATATTTAAAAAGCTTGATTGCTATACAAGTAGTTTTGATATTTACTTCCTCCTCCCCAGTGGACTCACAGGCATACAGGCAGAGATCTTATCACAACTATGCTTCATGTGGGAGGAAGGATCATTGGTCCCTGCTTCAAGCATGGCAGATGGAAATGTAGGGGAGAGAAGAAGGTGATAAGAACATGGGAATTTTAGGGACAATACCACCAAATAAATGTGACTTATTTTCAAGTGGTTCAAGAAACTAAAATGTGAGTATGTGTGTGTGTATGTGTATATACATGTATATATAAAACCATATATATTTAAATGTGCAAAGAACTTAAAGTTGATATAAAAGTCAAAAAACATGATTCAATTTCTTGCCCTCACTTTCTCTGAGCCTAATCCCCCAATTTGTGGAATGAAAGAAAATAAGTCTGAAGTCTCCTTTAGTTTTGACTCTTTTTTTTTTATCATTCAGTTGATTAATCAGCTGATGAGTCAGTTACAGAGACTAAGTTTTAAATTTTCCTATATTAAAACTAAGACATATGTGATACTAAAACTATATATCATATTTATACAGCACTTTCAACTTTTCAAGTTATTTTTTTCATCTAACAACTCTGCAAAGACACGATATGATTTATAAAATTTCCATTTGATAATGGTGAAAAGCTGATACACAAAAAGTTTAAATGGCTTGCTCAGTATCACAGTACTACTGATTAACTGAGCTTTATTAACACTTGGTGTTCTGAAACCCTGACAATTGACACTAGAGGCCAATAAGTTGTTTCAAAACAACACACTAAATTGTGGTAATTCTAAAAATAATGTAAGAAGCAGTAAGCATATCAGAAAAGACTGAAATCTAACAAAATCTGACACAGGTCGACATATAAATAGTTAGTGGATGACTGGGTGGGTGAATAGATAGATAGGTGGTGAGCAAGTGAGTGAAATAAGTGTTGCAAAGAAATCAAACCACTTTTGAGGGTGATGACATTGAAGTGGTAGAATGAGAACATTATCCACCAGTCCTGGTTCTGCCACTGTCACCATGGATAAATTTTTGACCTCTCTAAACTCTCATCTTTAACACTTAGAGAGCACCAACTGCATCCAAGATGCTGAGGTAGATGCCTGAGCTTACGACACCTTAGAATATAGAGGGAGAAAAATTAACTTCAGTTAATTTTTTCAGTCAATTAATTTCAGTAATTATTAGTAAAAATTAGTCAAGCAAAATTAAATACATCATTTTGGGCAGAGCAGATGCCAAATGCAAAAACAGGTAAACCCTGACATAAATGGTGAAAACAGTACAAATGCTTTGAATGACTCAAACAGTAAGTGAATCAGCAAGTGCCAAATGAGCTGATGACATGTCATGGGGGCATCATTGCTTTGCTAAGTATATTTCATAGGTGTTGGACAGAGAGGGGAAGGACATGGTCAGATTTGTACTTAGCCATCTATGACTGAGGGGATCACATTTTATTAATAGTTTCGCCTTAGCTTAAGTTTCTTAGGAAACAGAGCTTGGAGCAATGACTAAGTACTGACACTGTTGGAAGGGACACTTAGAGAGGGTAAGAATGAGGTGGGGAAAACTAGGAAGCTAAGTAAAGTGGTATTTTCACTGGATGATTTCACTCAAATAGGAACTCAAAGAGACAAAACAAAATAGCAAACAATACTCGACCAAAACAAAGCCTTGTCCTTCCATAGTCTAACCATAGTGAATCCTTCCTTTGTTTAGGAAATAGCAATACAGGTGAGCCAAATACAGGTGAAACTTCCAGTCCACTTTGTTTGATATAACAGAATACCAAGTTCTCCTGTGAGAGACACTTCTGTCAGTTCTGGAGGTTGGGAAATCTAAGATTAGAGTAACTGCAGATTTGGTGTGTGATAAAGACTCTTTGCCCACTCATAGGTAGCAATCTTTTCTATGAGTCTTTACATGTTGGAAGGGGGCAAGGGATCTTTCTAGGGCATCTTTTATAAAAATACTAATACCAGTCATGAGGGCTACACCTTATAACCTAAACACCCCAGAGTCCCCATTTCTTAATCCCGTCATATTGCAGTTGAATTTGGGGGGCACACAAATAAACCATAACACTGGTCCACTGCAATTAGTATTGAATTCACTGCATTAGCCTATATCTCAGGAATGCCATCTCTGTACATATTTTAAAGCAACAAAGGGTAGCAGAGATCTTTTCTCCACCAAATTATAGCAATAATTTACTCTGAATAAAGAAATTAGTGTTTCTGTAATATTTTAACTTTATGCTTAAGTTAACAAGACTATTTTTTTCTTAATTATCAGGCAAGAAAGAGTTTTTAGGTAAGGAGCACATCTGAATAATCTCAACTAGAAAAAATAAATTTGAAGTCAATAATATTCTCCTGTTCTATGTATTTATGTAAATAGGGTTTTTTAATGTTAAAATAGCACTGGTTTACAACACTGTAAAATAGCCATTTTTTATACTAGAAATATTCAAGTCAAAATTCTGAAACATTAAATATAGGACAGGGCCTGGTTGCATTCTACAAATGCAACCAGTATTGAAAAGCTAGTTGCACCAGAAAAGCATAACCCTCTTTATATATTTATAATGTAAATTTAAATTTTATTTCATTATTTTTAAAATTCAATTCATAACTTTTTCTAGTTTATCATCTTTTAAGAGCAATGGTTTATATCTTTTTTCCCAAATAGATATATATAAATATATTTAAGAAGTATAAAAAGAACAATTTCATACATTTAAATTTTCAGATGAGAATGAGATCAGATATTACCCAGTTGGAGAATCACTACCAGCTGCACACACTTCCTTCTGTGGTGCACGATTACTGAATAATGGACTGGTCAAAGAAAAGCCTAGGTCTTGGATTCTGTATCCCCAAGTTCAGATCTTGACTCTGCTAATAGCTAATTAACATCTGTATTAAGTCATGTAAATTCTTTGACCCTCAGTTTTCTCAGTAGTCAAATTAAGCATGTTATCAGAATCACAAACCCCATGCCAATTGGAACAAGGTACAGAATGAAGTGAAATAGTGAGCTATATATAATAGGTAGTATTAGGGACAGTAACAAAGTCAGAGGATTTTTGCCCAGTTTTAAAAATTATGTAAATTCAAAACTTTTCTTAGCACTACAAACAAGACAACAAATCCATGAACCAGATTTGATCTGAAAGTTGCCAATATGCAGTTCTTTCAAGCGTGGCCATTAACTGCAATGGCTCTGAAAAGGAAGGATAGCCTAGCACCTAGATGACCAGTGCTGACTAGTAATAATCAAGGAAGAAAACTCTCTCAAAGGCTTCTATGTGTTTTGTTGCTTTAAGAATGATGAAGTATCATACAAGAACATAAAGGATTAGAATGGGAAACGCGTGACCGACTTCAGTGAAAGAATATCACTGGTCCCAACATTAACCAAATGTACCATGTGAATCCTAATTCCCTGTTCAGTTCTCTAGTTTGGCATTCCCAATCCAAGTCAAAGATTCATTCACATTCAACAAAACAGCCTGGACACTGCCTGATGCCAAAAGATGTGTGGGAAATCGTATTCATGTTCTTTTTTTTTTTTTAAATTCAACAATATATCTGATTGGTTATTTTTCACTATTGCATCTTTTAACCCTCAATTTGTTCCAGGTATTATTGATCAGAACTCAATTCCAATAAGAATATTAAATAAGGCATTTGCCATTATTTTTTGAATGCTTTAGACTTTAAGGAAGCAATGTGAAAGTAGTGGATGTTGTGTTTGCAAAAACAACAAGGGTCTTTGATACACATTCTATCTACAGGAAGATGTTTTGCAGACTTGGAACAGATTCTAATTTCCTGTTTTCTCGGTAGTCAGCATGCAGCACACAGAGATATTCTGTCACTGATTAGGATGTATCTTTGCTTTCATTTTGTGCATCTATCAATATAGTCCTCTTCCTCCAAGTTGTTTCTAGCCCTGGTCATCTTTTATATTATTTTAATAGGTAAAAATAAAAGGTGAATGTCACAAGATGCTGTGTTTTTATAATTGCTCACACTAAAGAGATGCTGGAAACCAACTATTAGTTTTGAGGCCCTTTGCAGAGGAGTTTAATTAAAAAGCAAAAACAATAAACAAGAAATAGAGTGAAGAATAAAAGGGAGCAGAAAATTTAATCTTTTTTTTTACTGGCTAACCACCCTGCTTATGATATGTTATCCCATTTATTCTTGTAATTGGCTATTTTCTGTTTTAAATGCCTTTTGTTCATGTCTGCCCCTTTCCTTTCAGTTTACAGGCCTTGTGGTCACCACACTATCTTTCTCTTCCAAATCAGTTGACATTTTTATGAAGAGTTTGCAAAGTGTTTGGCTCTGAGAGCAGCATCCAGATCATGAAGTACCATGCACTGGAACCCTTGCAAAGTGCACTCTGACATATAACACAGGAGTGAGAGTGTTTTTAGGGAATCTGTTCTTTATGTATGCAGGGTTCTTTATGTATGCAGGGTTCTTTTTAAAAAGGTAAAACTTACGACATCACCCCAGTACGTATTTCTATTTACTATTTAATAACATTTATGATTAAGGGGAACTTTTTCTTGTTTTAAAAGTGACCCAAAAATGTAGAGTCCCCATAGTTTGTCTCTGTAGACTACTCAAGATAGTATTTCTATAAGCATAGGCCACTGAGGCAAAATCTGTATCAATTTACTATGTGGTGACAATGGGTGGTAATCAAAATGGATAAGCACATTTTTTGTATCTTACAAGAAATAAACAACTAGGCATTAAGATAATCATCATCTGAATTTTGTAAAGGCGGCTGACATGAAAGGCATATTTTTCCAGTGGTCCAAATAATATTTTATTGATTCATTTTTCAGATAGTTCTCAGAAGCCTGCACGTCCACTGGTTTGTGTGGCCCAAAAGAAACAAGCAAAAAAGCCACTTGCTAACTGAAAACATTTATTTGTAGGTGTCAGGTTGACCTGTCCGTCCTCAGCAGGGAGCAGACACACAAGCTGGAGTTGCAGCTGGAAGAGGGAGAAGGACACCTGGTGCTGCTGGTCACCCTGACAGCTTCGGCCACAGTCAGCATCTCTGACCTCTCCGTCAACTCCCTGGAAGACCAGAAAGAACGGGAGGCAATATTAAAGAGATATGTACGTATGTAGCCTTCTTCCTTCAGAGTCATGTGTGACTAGTTGAGAGTACAACAGTTTACCTGGAATGACAGATCATTTCTGAAAAGCTGTCCAATAGGGGAATCAGCAGAAGCAGAAAACTGGGCAGATGCAAATGTCATGCACCTTTGCAGAAGCAATTCGATTACCCCTGATGTCTAGATACTGGATTTTGTCTAGAGTCTCCCACAGCAAATTATAGATTCTGAGGGTCTATTCCTTGATTTGATCATGCAGTAAAATGATTATGCAAGGAAACTTCTGAGAAAGGAAAGTCAAGTTTATATGACATAACTTTAAAATGCATTCATTGACTCTTTGTCATTGCAGTGAAGCTGTCTTTATCTTCCAAGTTTGAAATGGAGTTAATGGTACTTACATTAACTAGTAGCTTGGTAACTAGAGTATTCACAGCAATAATTTTTACATTCCAATTGCTTAGAAAAATATTACTTCATTCCTTTGTTTTTCAGTTGAATATAAAATATGCTTAAAAGAAAGTCTCCTCATCTTTTGATCAAGTGTGCAGTGATAGGGTGCGCCACTGAAATAACTGCCTGTCTCAAATTTTACCAGACCAAAATATTCGCAATCAGATCTCCCTGTTCCTGCCATCACACTATGCACTGCTCACCATGCAGTTTTCTTGAATCAACAGAGAGGGGAGCTCTTACTCCACCGTTCTCTCTCAGTGGAGGCACAGAAAAAGTAAATGCCTCAGTACCCATGAAACTGGGAAAAAAAGCTTTTCCACTTAAAATTACAAAGATCGTATTGTACAAGGCTGCCAGGTGTTTAGAAGGCTCCTCTAGACACTCGGCCATGAAACCAAGCTCTGACTAACAAAGAACCGCTTAATTTTTTTTTTTTTTTTTTTTTTTAGATTTTAAAATATTCCTATTTGCTGACTGACATCCTTTCAATCACTGAATTTAATAAAGATGTACCTTATCAGGCTGTGCAGATAACATGAAGTGCTGGTACTAATGCTCTACAATATTCTTCAAACAGATTAGCAGGATGTGCGCTTCAGCAAATTTATTCTGGCTATCTCCACTGAATCAGCTGTCTGCTAATGCTTGTACAACTCATCCACCAATGGTGTTATCATAAACAGTTTAATAGAGGTGACTTAGCAAGGCTAAATAGTATATATTTTTAAACTACCTAAGAGCCTAAGGTGTTCAGTGGCATCTTCTACTATATAATTGCAGTTATGAAAATTATTTCACAATTTGGTGCCCACCAAAATTTACTCTCCCCTTACCGGAAGTGAAGCTCACAAATTAAAACAATTTTAAAAGAATTAATTGGCATAGTAATATAAAAATTATTCTAGGTATTATGATACAGTGTTTGATGGATTAATATTTTGACATGATCCCATATATTAGGATGATAATGCAGACTAGGTAATTAGAAATAATCCAACTCTTATTGATTCTTTTTTTTTTTTCTTTTGCTGGATGGGATTCCTTAAATCAGCCTTTTTTATTCATGATTTGAATATTTGCTTCCACGACCTTCTTTCAAATGCTAGTTATTTCAATGAAATGTAAAATAGTATGTAGATGTTTCAGTTAATTCTCAAATTATATCGTGCCCAATATATTAAAAAGTGAACCATGCTTTAATATAATTTCTTCTTAAGCCCTGAATTTCAAGCATAGGTCTGTATCTCCTCTAGGGACATATTGCTAAGCCGCTACTGTATGCAATATAGCACATGTGTTATAATTACTCATAACAATACAAGGACAAAGATCTGTATTTTAGATGTTTGCGTTTCTTTTTTATTATGCAGGTTATGAAATGAATGAATGCTCTCTCATGCCTGAAATACCGCTTAAGAAACACATAGAGGATGTTATTTAGAGAATTTTATTTCCTTATAAGAGCATGTATATTTTTTAAAGTTTAGGTTAAACTTAAGAATTTGATTTGGCACTGGTCGTGTAAGAAAAGTAAATGAATTGCCCCCACTTTCATATGAAACAAGCCTGAAATAGCTCTCCATTGCTGTAATTCAGCTGTTCATTATGGAGCATTGAAGCCCCACAAATTAAACAGACATTACAGTATGAACCATTATTCGAGCACCACATTTTGAAAAGATGGCTAATTTCATTTTTTCTTTTTTTTCCACCTCTTTTGGGGGCAGGAAAGCAAGGAAGGTCAATAGGGGTTGGTAGTAATGGGTAGTAGACCAAGAGCGATTGTGCGACCTTTTCAGAACGGGTATGCTGAACCCTAGCTCCCCCTTGTCACAGTTTAAAAACCAGAGAACCTAGTTTAGAGAAGAAGTTGTTAGCATTCCATTTTTATTATGACATTTCACAGTCATCTGATTTAATGTCCCTTGACCGGATTGTCCACCGTGAGACGATGGGCTTGAAATGTTATTTAGAGCATTGATAAAAGGTGAGCGGTTCTAAGATGACAGCGAGTCATAAGGCTGGTGGTGTGACATTAATTTTCTCCATAACAGAGATGGAATAAGACGTCACGGTGACAAGCTGTCAATCAGCTCCGGCCCCTCAGAGCATCTCGATGCCATAGGATGGGGTATTGCCTCTCCTGTAATAGAGCTGAACTGAGATGCTCTCCCTGACAGCTGCTGCAGCCATAGAGAAAATATATTATACAGCCTTTCATTAAAAAAATAAAGAGGACTCCTCTCCAGAGCATTTCAATCTTTTCCCATCTATTGAGGGCTGAAAGGATTCACAGCAAATCATAGATTCCTCTGCTATGGAAATTTCTGGCTTCAGAAGCCATCCAGGTTTTGAGGCCTTCTAAAATAACCATAAATAACAAGGCAGGAATATCTCTTGATGAAGCAGTTATATTTTTAAACTGATATATTTAAGTCTTTTGCTTTTTTTTTAAGTTCTCATTATAATCAATGTTATCACTGGTCTAAACAGTTAAAATTTGCAATAAATTACTGAGTGTCAGCTGACTGGAGGAAAGGAAACCTTCAAACAGTAATTGCCCCCTCCAGCTGGGAAGGCAAACACAGGATCCAAACGAAGCTCCAGAAGCCCTGTGTGTGCACCAGGAGGTGGCCAGTAGGAGACGACCCAGACTGGATGGCATTTGTTCTAGTCACAATGCAACTCAGTATAAATTGCTCCTGAAAATGAAAGGACAGGAACCTTTCGATTAAACTCTTCTTCTTCATTAGGATAGGAGATGGAACTTAGTTTATAGCACTGGGTAAGATAAGATCATTATTACATTAGAAAGACAGCATGTCTACAACCCTCTGTTACAAAATGCTGTGTACACTGTTCAACTCTTAATTTACAGGCATCTAAATGGAGAAGTGTGCTTTTACTGACTCCTGTCAAGGGATAGTTTGAATAGATTTTTGATGATAAACTGTTTAAAAACAATAAAAGATTACAAGCTAATCCTTGTGCTAAACACTGCTTTTTAAAAGTTAGGCTATGAGATTACACACATTTCTGCATTTTCTCCTCTCAGTATACCAAGGTCATAGCTCCAGTATAAACAATGACTAGGCATATGGGACTGAAAAAGATAATACCGCAGTACGCTGTGGTTTGTCATATCCTCACACAATACAAGGATGGGAATGTTCTTTAGCAACAGTTTAATAGAAAATTTTATTATTCAAAAGTATCATATGCTCCCTGATCTTAAACATTTTAAAGTTTATAATAAAACAGAACATTTAATTTTATGAATTACAATGAACAGTTACTTATTTATAGGTTCATTTTCCTTAAAATTTCTGCACATTAATTAGACTTCTGACTAATTGTATTGGTATCCCTCTTTTAATTATACTCTACTTGTTAGCACATTACTAAATTAGGTTTACTCATTTTGATTATGTTCTTTTAACAAAACTTCTATAGTTCTGTATAGACTAGAATAACAAAGTTACAAGCTAAGAAAAATATCTTATCATTTTTGAGTTTATTTTTAGTTATCATTTAGATTGATGTTAGAAGATACTACGTTAACTTCTTTTAGATCGTCTATCTGAAAGATTTATAGAATTATGTAAGTCTTTTGAATGAACATTCGAAAATAATATTTCAAAAATTTAGTCCTCATCTCACACATATAATTTCTAAGGCTCACCAAGAAGTACATATAGTAGGAAAATAATTAATGTTGACATTCTTATTCTCAAAGTCTGGGTAGTATTACATAACCTAAACTAAGCATCAATATTAAAATTCACAAACCTCCAAACATCATATCCATAGATGAAAGATTTTTTGGAGTGCTTGGTAAAAAAAAATTGAAGAATGAACAGACATAGCATACTCTATAATTTATAGTTCATAATCTCCTGATAATTATTTATGAGGGAGAAATGTGGTATTTTTATTCTTTCAAAATATCATACAGAGTGTTGTAAACCAAATTAACTCAATAAAAAAAACCTCTAAAACTTAGATATTTATTATCTACATAAATATATACATGTGTGCAGGTGAATGCATGCATGTTTGTGTGTGTATATATGCATCATTATGGTAGAAGGGTAACCTATACAGAAGAAACATAAATATCTCTTTGAATCGCTTAAGCGGCATCCTGAGATCAATCATAAAATTTAATGTTTTCTCAATGCATTCTTTTAGATTCTTTCATACCTTTCTTTTCTAATTCTGATGTTGGGATCTTTCAGAGTCCTTTGAGGATATTTCACAACCTAAAAGATGTGGGATTCCTCCAGGTGAAAGTAATCAGAGCAGAAGGATTAATGGCTGCTGATGTCACAGGTGAGAAATGATGCAATTCTTCCGGTTGCATGTCTATATTTTGAGCTGCATGCAAGGTCTATCCTAGTCAATGTTTGAACTCTCATTTCACTTGAATGAATCTTCAAAGTAAATGTAAGATTTCATTTTTTTGGAGGTATCAGAACTTTATTCAGATTTTTGATAGTTGTAGAGTAGATTCATACCTATTTTTTCAAGTTAAGAGAACTAAGATTCTTTCCAAAAGACTTCAGATCATGTTTGATGGTACTAAGGTTTACCACTTTTACACTCTACTTTTTAAATGGAGAGTAAGTATTAAATATAACCAATAAAAGACAAAATAACTTTTGAATTGTTGCCTTTTCTAATATTCAATTAGTCTGGTGGGAATATTTCTTCCAGGTTTCATCACTTTGGGGTAATGCTCTCTCATCTTCTCCCAGACAGTATTAGCTTCACTCAGGACCAATACTTAAAATTTAAATATACATGAAATGTCTTCCATAATTTACTGAAAAGTTTAAGTGAATAATATTCAATTACTTGGTATGAACTTGGCTATTTATGTTGTTCTTTGAATTCCTTAGTTGTCCAAATTCCTCAGCACATCCCAGATATAATTCTGGATCCAAATGAAGTATCTAGAGTGTTCTAAATTGCTTTTTTTTTAAAAAAAAAAAAAAGGATTTATTTATTTATACATACAAGAGCTGGGGTACAGACCAGAGTCCAGAGCAGTGAGAGGATTCACCAGAGACAGAGTGGGGAGCAGAACAGACAGACTGACTGAAATACACAGCTGAGGGGAGCAGCAGATGAGGCAGGAGAGGTCTGCTGCACCATGTGGGTATCCGCCCTGGCCGGTGACAGGGATCCAACTCATGCTGCAGTGGCTGTGGTTTGCTTCATAGTCCGTTGCTTAACCCATTGTGCCACCAGGGAGGCACCTAGAGTGTTCTAAATTGTTTTAACCCAGAAATAGAAATGCCAAAATTAGCCTGTCTCTTAACATTTCCTGATTTGGATATTGCTTCTATGACATTATATTTTATCTATTTTCTGAATTAGATCATTGTTTTGAATGGCAGCTATATGACTATTCATTTGTTGCTTAATTTCATAAAAATGCTGGGGGGAGCTTTGTATCATTCCTTAAATTGTTCATCAAAGATGGGTGATGAATAGGACTGACCAATTTTTGTGCAAATTTTACTACTCTTGAAAGTATATACTTATTATTTGTGAAAATATACTCACCATTGCAAATGTTGGAAAATTAACCTTAACAAGGTAGTTGATTTATTTGAAGAAAAATGTACTTTTTCTACTAAGTAGAAGCTTGCTCCCCGTGTACTTCTTTAATTCATTGAACAGAATCAAAACCAAATTAAAAGATGACATTACTAAAAACTAAAATAGCAGATGTTTGTTCCAAAATGACAATGTTTTTAAAATTGTAATATTTGCGTAACATCAAGTGACTATTGTGTGATAAAAATAAAAATGTTGAGAGTTTACAGTTTCTTTAAAGAGATAATTACTAACTCATTGTAACCAAGAAGATACTAAAAACTGTCAAACATTCTTTCAAATAAGCATACCTGAAAATAGTAAGAAAGAGGATAATATTTTTTCTTACATGCTGGGTTGGGCCCTGGTACTGAATTGGTGACAATTACATTCATTCATTTTCTTTTTTATCTCTGGTATAGTCATAATCAAATTAATTTGAGCACAGTATTTTTTTATTATTATGCTGCATTTATTGTTAGAACCAGCAGTCAACAATGAATGACTGACTACTGTTCTTTTATGTGTTCATTTTGGACACTGACTTAAAGGCTGGAATAGGAAGCCAGAATTGCTTTTACAGTGCAGAGTTTATGCCTGGCCTCTGACTCCCAGCAGCTGTTAATTCAGGAGTTCATGGCAGTGACATTCACCATCATGGGACACACTTTTCCTTTTCTTCAGGATTTTCTGTTTAAGAGTGCTGAGCAGTAAACACCTGAAAACTAGAAGAAAAGTCTAAAATAATCAGTATCTTAGAGGGCAGCATGTGCTAAGACACATCACAAGATATTTATAGTGGGCCACAGTAACTTCTTATGGAAATATTTTAAGGCCCATTTATTTCATAAGCTTGGATACCTGCCATTACCAAGTTGCATGCAATTATGTAAGTTTGTCTATCTTGGTGAGAAGCTGTCACTGCTTTTACAATTTCATGAATATGCAAAGGGTGATTGTCCAGTTGGCCACTGTGCCACAGTGGAAGTTAAAGTACATATTCTTTCAAAATTGGGAAAAATAGATTTATTTCTTTCCTAATGGTTCTATGTGAATAACAATAGCCTGTCCTTAGGGAGTCAATGAGACACTATTTTGACTTGATAAAATGAACTTTAATTTACAGAATACTAAATAACAGATTCTCCATTTTCCCCTCTAGTTTTAGGGATATAAATTTAATGATTCCTCACTGCACACTGACCTTATAATCTAATGTGCTCTGAATTGAACAAGAGAGATGTTGAACTATTCAGGAGCAAGAGGATAATTCAGTCTTTGACCTTGCTCACTCTTGGACTTCTTGTGGTCTTTTTGACATTTGTGATAGTGGCAGAAACTGAGGACCATATATTTAAGTCAGAACTGTCTGAATATACTACAATTTTTGAAAGTAGTCTTTACTTCTGAAGAGGATAAATAACTTGTATATTTATCCTGCTCCTGCCTATTCTTTATCATTAAATTTGGGGTACAAATAATCTGTTTTTTATCTCTTGTTCAAAGACAAACTTTAAAAATATGTTATACACTCAGTGGATAATCATAGCCAGGCTGTATAAGCTATTAAGCAACAGTTTGAAAATGGGAACTGAGTAAATAGTGCCGTCTTCAGATCCTCAAATTAGCATCCACTTAGGAGTGTTGTGGATGGAGAAGGGAGATTTTAATCACTGATAACTCTCTGCTGAGTAAGAAGAGTATTTTCTGACCTGATATAAACAAGACTATTACTCTAAGATGTTAGACAAGTCTATCAAGACAAAGTCATATTTAACCAAATTTGCTCTACTTTTAAAATAATTTTAATGATTCAAACATAAGGTTAAAGTTTCATAGTTTAAGCAAAATTTTTAAAATGATAGTATTCCATCATTGAGCATGAACACAGCAAAGACAGATTCTATAATCTTTTAAGTAGCCATCAATCTTACTGCAGTTACAAAGAATTTTTTCCTTTCAAAATGTAAAATTTTTCTTTTGTTACAACACATTCATTGAGAAACATTGTGATACTGTATTAACTCTGTGTGAATAAAGAGCAATTGAGACTCTTTGAATGAGCGAGTGTAAAGCACAAATTACTTTTTAATGAAACCCTCAATTCTTTCCCTTTCCACAAAAAGCCTATAGCCTTGTTCAGCTGAACACTACTACAGTAGGTCACTTCAGTTAAGCCCCTAATAAACTGTTGATAGTCGAGGGTAGTTTTTTCTTCAGTCTCAATAGCCCAGTGTTGGACAGTGCACTTCAAATCATTAAGGTTAATACAGATTTAAAAAAGAGATTAACTCTGGTGGTTAAGGCCTCAATTTACAACTGCCACACATACACATGCATTGAGCGAGGCACAAGAGTGGATTGAAATTTCAGTCAAATTGTGGGCAGCCTTTCACAGCCTGAGAAAGTAGCACTCTGGTTTTAAGTGTTAGTTGGCTGAATTCTTCCTGACAGAAAAAGTTTGATGAACTGAAAAATACTGCTCACTACAACTTACTTACCTTTCAACTAACCAGCGAAAAGGTTAATGTCTCTCTGCACCATCAAAGCAAATCCTAGATACTGATGGTGCCATGTGTTCACTGGGGCAGATTCTCCCTGCTGCTAAATCAAGTGTTCCCTAAAACTGGCCAGATTGTGAGGAGAAAGGCCAATGAGGGTAATTTTTTTTTTTCTCTTTGGCGGTGGGAAAGCGTTCATGTTGGAATTTGTCTTTTCTAGCTTTTAATTATTCTTTTCCTTGGACAAGGCCTAATTTCTGCTTTCAACAGAACATTTAAAGTCTTCTATATTGAGTGAGGCTTTCTTCACAGAGTATTTAGACCTGGCCTATTGGTTCTTTCAAGTTCTAAAAGAACTCTTCAGCCCCTCCCCTTCATTTTCCCCTGGGTTGTTTTTTTTGAGCTCCCCAGGAAGAGGTCACAGCCTCCCAGGGGATACCAGCCACTCAGTTTCAGAAAGAGTGATATAGGAGAACTGTGAAACCCTTTCAAAAGATGCCCTACCTTTTCACTCTATTAAAGGTACACTAATATAAAACTTCTCCACCCCAGGTGAATTGATCTCTCAAATTAATGCACCATGTCTTTCAGGAAACAATAGAGGGAAAGAGAGAGAAAAAGGAAGAAAGGGAAAGAATTTTACAATTAACATAATCTGTTACTGAAATGGTCCCATTACATGAGCATATCTTTTTCTATAACAAGGCGACGCATAAAGGCTTTTCTACTCACCAACCCCTTAGTCTGGAAAGCTAGGAGTTTTAAGAGACATGTTTACTACCCCTTTATTTGCATAGACTTTGCCCATGTTTTTCTTTAGGAAAACTGTCTTCTTTGTTGGAAAATATTTAAGTAACAAAACAGCAGAAAAAGACATGCTACAGTTTTTTTATCAGCTTCCGTGAGAGTCTTATTATCTTAAGAAATAACAGTTAGCAGCTCAGATTCATTAGCAGAGCTAAATTTAAGCCCCATTTGACAGGCTGCCTAGAAAACATTTTGTTTTGCTGTCTGTGGGCTTTAATTAAGATGTGTTCAATTTCAGTCCTCTTCAGTCTAGCCCCCCCACCCCCAACTTGCTGTGTCACAGCCCGGCGATCAGACACTTTTAGATGGTCCAGCCCATGACTTTGACCTTCTGCGCAGTCCGGCGTTCCCTGGGGAACCGTTCAACTCATGAGGTCTGATTTCACACTTCCAGGATGCCTCAGCTCTCTTAACAATGACAGGGAGACAAAGCCCTTTAGAGCAGGCCGCATGGGGACTTGTTTAAATTGGAAACCAGAGAGGAGTCAAGGAACAAGGTTATGGGCTACAGAATAGTGCTTTTAATAAAGAGCTCACAGCTCTGGCTCAGCTCAAAGAGGTCTACCTCTGTACAATTAATTGAGCCATTTATCTGGAGCATCTTAGGCCTCTACTTTCTCACAGAATTGCGTGGTAAATATCAGCTCAGAAGCAAATGAGATATGCATGAAATGAATTTTAACACTTTGATTACTGTGCCTCCAGTCTTCATTAAAAGTAAATTTATTTGTATTTCTGACCTCATTATCAGTAGGCTGCCTGCATTTTTATTGGTTCCTGTGATTTCCAGCTTGAGTATATCGTGAAGGTATATTTTATACAGAGATTTGGATTTATTTTTCTTGGTATTTTCCCTGAACATTAGGGGTCTCTTCAAAGAAAGAAAGTGAAAGGGTAGCTGTACAGAAAAAGGAAAGTCTGTTTTTTGAAAGTTTTTTATCTAGTTGGAAAAATGCCAACTATATTTACATAGCATAGATATTGTCCTTTTAAAAAATTGGCCTGTGGGTTACTCAAGCAAATTGCGTAAGATATGCACAATTGTTGATATGAGTGGCCCTCAAAATACAGTGGAAGAAGTATCTGAGTATCCTCTTTATTGGTATTGTAGCAATATAATTAATAGGATGTGCTTTTAATTGCCATCATCACATTTAATAACATTGATGATATCTGATAGATGAAACTTTAGATGTTATGATTATTATTTAAAGCATGTTAGAAGAAAAAATATATATCTTTAGACTCTACATAACTATTAAAATTATTATATATAAAGTATAGTAAAACATCTGTCTTATTTGTGAGTTATCAAGTGTAAAAATAATTTACCAAATAAAGCCAAGTATGTTTCTCTCCATTATATAATCCAAAGCTGTCTCTGTTTGTTTTTTCATATTTTTTTATAGAGGACTATTAAATATACTATATACTTGGAAGGAAAGAACTATTATCCAATTGATATCACATCAAAATTATCCAACATTTGCCATTCTTATCACTATAATATACCCAGTTTAGAAAAAAAATTACACACGCATATATATTAAATGTCAATATTATATGAATCTTTTCCTTAAGAACAAACAAGGCATCACAAGGAAAGAATGCAAATCATTGCTCTTTATTTTTTTTTTATGTCACTGTCTCACATAGGAATGAGTTGCTTCCTTTAGTAATTGCTTTGTAAAGAACGAAACCAAATTCTAATGGCAAAATGCAAAAGTGTTCCTCTAAAATGAACATATGAAATATTTGTAAAAAGGGGAATTAGAATGATTGTTTTAATGCAAGAGCTGTCTTGACTTGAGTCTGAACTAGTGTTTTACAGGGAATTACAGAAATCATGTATGATTCATATGCAGGTCACATGGTTGGAAGATACTGCTCTGGAAGAATAGGTGGGATGACAAAAGACATTAATAATTGCTTTTGATATGCTCTAGAGGTGAAGGACTATAGGCTGAGAAAGTGGTGGTCCCACTATCAATGGGAAATGAGGGGGAAGAGAAATACTATAAAATAATTAATTGAGTTCTGTGGAACTAAGATTACAAAATTATCCTTTGAGTAAAGAAATAGAGAAATGCTGATTTAGCGTAGAGAACTAGCTCCAGGATTTCGCTCAGTGCTTAAAGGAATGCTTTAATATGCTAGAAACATTGTTTAAAATTAAACTATTACTTATATTTTTGGTACACTGTGATATAGTTGTGTAAATAAGCAATGCATTTTCTAGAGCAGTATTTTAGGGAAAGGCTGTAAACAGAAAGTATCTGGATGTAACTAGAACTAGGCTTTTGAAAGAAAAAATTAACTACAGAAATATTTGGGATATATGGTAGTAGAGTTAGACTCATGAATGACTAAATGGTCAAGCCCAAAGATTGATTGCTATATTAAAGCTGTGATGTCAATGGGGGATACTAAATGGAAGTATATATGGCTATTGTTGGTTTAACCTGTTCAATCTATTTGTTAATGACTGAGGAGATGACTCACTGCTTGCTTATCAAACTTGCTAGGATAGATATTAATTCATTTTATATGAGAGCAATATATATAATTATATAATTGACATTTCTATATACATACACACATATAACATACAATTTATATGTATGTATACAACCAGCAGACTGAAATAATAGGTTCACTTCAACAATAAGATTATATAAAAATACAATTCAAAAGTTTTACCTGGTAACAAAATGATTTTGTCTTAACAGTAGAAAATATAGAAAAGACTTTAGGATTTGAATCAAGTTCCAGTAGAGTAGATTATGCATATATACATCAATTTTGTTACATTGAATAAAAGATGAAAATGTGAAGGTTTCTTTCTTCTGAACTCATCAAAATATTAGATCACAAATTTAGTATTGGAAACTGCTCTTTAAAGAAGGATAAAAATAAACTAAACAAAATGTTTTTAATTGGGATATTTGGTGTTTGAAAATCAAGTCCGATGAGAAAAGCCCAAGCAGAATGATAATACTAACAATAATACGGTGCAATTAACACTTATTGAACGCTATTACATGTCAGACACTATCCTAAGCTCGGTACAAGAATGATAACAATCTCAACAACAATCCAACTGTTGTTGTCACCCCTACTTTACAAATTAAAAAACTGGGATGTGGGCCTCCCTGGTGGCGCAGTGGGTTAAGCAACGCACTATGAAGCAGACCGCAGCCACTGCAGCATGAGTTCGATCCCTGCCGCCGGCCAGGGAGGGGACCCACATGGTGAGGCAGACCTCTCCTGCCTTGCTCACTGCTCCCCTTAGCAGTGTGTTTCAGTCCATCTGCCTGTTCTGCTCCCCGCTCTGTCTCTGGTGAATCCTCTCACTGCCCTGGACTCTGGCCTGTACCCCAGCTCTTGTATGTATAAATAAATAAATCTAAAAAAAAAAAAAAAAAGAATTAAAAAAAAAAAAACTGGGATGTGACTATACACACACACACACTTCAACTTATAAATACCACAAGGCAAGGATGCTGATTCGTATCTGTTCATTGAAGTCACCAATTCATACCAGAGAAAGGAATATGGTCAAGGAGATATGGTTTCTTTTGTCAATTATCAAAGGCCTAAGATGTAGATAAGATTTGGCAAGGGAAGTAATTATCAATGTTCAGATCCAGAGAACAAATTTCCTTCTAGCAAATTTAATCAAAAAGTTTTAAGTAGACTACAGGGTGTTTGGAGGCAGGAAGGACCTAAGAAAACAGACTCTTTCGAGAAAATAATACTAAAACAACATGGAAGAAACAAAAAATTGCTGCTCTTGCCACATTACCATTTTGGGAACACTGTGCTATTCTACTCCTACTTACAGTCTGCAGAGGCAAAATGGACTTCACATGCTCTCAGTTAATTGAATTCTTACACCAAAATTCAGACAAGTACATCTAGTGGATGCAACCTCAAGGCATCTGCAACCCTCAGCTGCAAGGGGGTCTAGAAATGTTACTGTTACTCTTGTACCTGTATAATTCAGCAAGACACTACAAGGTAGTTAGAATGGGAGTTCAGCAAGTCATCCACATTATCTAATGCAGGAGGGCAGGTAACAAACATTAGTCAGATATTCCCTCAGTGACAGATGCTGTGTCCCTCCCTTCCCATAACTATGATTTCTTTTAAATATAAAAATTACTCTAGAGGGTAAATCATACAGTATATAAAAGCTACAGAGTCATTATTTTATGTTCAATGTAAAGATGCATTTCCAAAAATATATAACTGCCAACATATAGATCAAAATATTCTTGTGGAGGTAGTGATTTCGTAGCCAGTGATTACAGAGGGGATTCAAACCCTAGATGAGCTTTTTGAACTTGGCCTCTGAAACTTCTTTCCCAGTCCTCAGAATCTCACATTTTGCAATAGGCAACAAGATGAATAACAGGATCCTGAATGGGTAGATAAGAAGACAAAGATATTCTAAAGACAAAGCCTTGACAGATGAAAATTTTCAGTTTTATTGACAAAAGTATAAAAAGGGTCAATCACCTAGTATAGTACTTAAATTTTTTAAGTCTAAGAATTTTATCTCAACTAACTAATGACTTCTAGAGATTATTTGAAACCTCATGCACTTTTGTGGAGAGTCTAATTGAATTTATTTTTATTCCAGGTCCTGAAGCATCTAGGATGGCTTACAAAAATAAAGGAATTTGTAACCTATACTCATTTTAGAGCAGACAGCCTCTCTTCTGATCTGTAACAAATCACACAAGTTTCTGTGTTAAATATTAATTGAAAATAGCCTTTAAATGTCTTTACCATAATTTAGCTAAATCCTTAAAAGCTTAGACATAATTTCTTCACATCCTCTTCTCAATTTATAGATCCCTGTAACTTTCTTTTTCTTTCTTTTCAGTTTCTTCCCTGTCTTGTTTAAATTTCCCATTTATCTGTCACAAATTTTGAGGTTCCCAGTATATACTAAGGTGTCTGAATTCTAGGATCCAGGAATGCATTGAGTTAGATGTAATACTATAAATATCTTTTGGCATCTAGTTCTATATCCCAAGGGAAATAAACTCATATTGAACTTTATTTCCATTGCACTTAGTCATGGTTCTCAAAGTGTGGTCCAGAGATCTCTGGGGATCACCAGTAACCATTCAGGGATCTGTGAAGTCAAAACTATTTTCATAATAATCCTGAAATGTTATTTGTCTTTTACACTTTCACTCTCATGAGTGAAAAATGGAGATTTTCAAATTCCATATAATGTCTGATCACTGTGATATAAATATGGATTTATTACTCTTATTTATGAATGAAAATTAAATCACTTTGCATGTTCTCATTTTTCTAAAATGGCAAGTTTTGACTCCTATAGCCCACTTTTTCAAAAAGCTCTTTGCAATCCTTAATTTTAACTAGCTTCTAAGACCAAAATATTTAAAAATTGTTGCTACACAGCAATGATTCTCAGTTGGGGGACAGCAGTATTACCCTCTTGGGTGTTTTAGAGATTTGTAAGGGAATTAGTTGCCATGGTGATTGGGGACTACTGGTGCTTCATGGTTGGAGTTTGGGGGGGCTTTCAGGGCGTTTTGTCATACAAAGCATTAGACAATCTTTTTTACCGATGGAAAATTTTCCATGTCCTGAATGACTAAATATAGAAATTGATGTAAGTTTTAAAATTTCTTCATGATTATGTGAGCCTAGATGGCAAACTGACATACATATTTACTGAAAGCTTATAAATAGCTGCCATTCTGCAATGTAAATACCAAGACCTCAGGTTGGCCTCCAAGGCACTTCAGGATCTAGTTTTCATTCATTTCTTCTCTGATATGGTCTACTATTCCATTTGCTCACTGAACCCCACTGTCAGGGGCCTTGTCCACCCCAGGCTTCTAGCCTAGATCTCCCCTCTCTTTGGAGTAGTTTTCTCAAAATACTACCTTGCCTGCTCCTTCACTTCCTTCAGTTCCTTGCTCAGGCTCCACCTTCTCAGGGAGGCCTACTCCAACTACACAATTAAAAGTGTCTATCCTGTGTCTCTCTCACACCTTTAATCCTCTTATCCTAACTTATATTTTTTTCTGTTTTCTATGAACATGTATCACTAACAAAAATATGTCCTACTTATTTTTTTTTCTATACATCAACTATAGTCCCCATGGAATTCCCACCATCATTTCACCAGTGCACCATCACTTCAGTCCCTTGTGTTCTTCCTGCCCTCATCCCACTCCCTCTCCCTCTCCCCCCTCACACCCTCCCTGACAAAATGTCTCTGATTTGTCATTGTTTGTTTTTGTTGTGTTGTGTGTGCTTGTGCTTTTATCGTTATTATTCATTTCCTTGATCCCTTATTTGGTTTCCTTATAGTCTTCCTAAAAGTGAAATCCATCCATTAACTATGTTCAATATTTACTTTTTACCTCTTCCTCCTCACTATAAGTAAACTCTAAGAGAGGAAGGACCTTTCCCTTTTTTTGTTAATATTGCTAGATACATCATATGCACTCAATAAATATCTGTTCAATAAATCAATATATGGTTTGTTACACACAGCTTTCTATTTAATCCTCCTTTATAGTAGAATTATATCCAGTTCTGATATACGGGGTCAGTTTTATTTTACTGCAGAATGTAAGAGGGCATTATAAAATCTTCCATAGGAGAAAAGATATATTGAATATAGTGGACTGAGAGCCACAACTCCAGGGGGTCAATTTTCCTGCCACAGTGAAACCTGCTTCATGATTTAGTGAGAAAAGAGAAACCCTATTATTATCACTTGGTCCCAGAATCAGACCCAGTGGGAACCTAGTGAAGAGCGCCAGTTAATGTAATTTCACCAATCAGATGTTTAAAATATGTTTAGGTCAGTCGATGAAAAAGGCTAAGGTCAAAGTCCCATCTCCAGCCATAAGGGGAGGATTGGAAGATGACTCCAACATACATTGCTCTTTGTTCTGGTGGACCCTGTGGAATTCTCTCAACTATAACATTGTTATATGTTATGATTGAAATTCCAGTTTGTAGAAAGGACAGATGGCAACCTTGATTATAATTAAAAAGAAAAAGATTAAAGTATAGCCATCTCAAACTGGCAACTGAGAAAATTAAACCAAAGAGCTTAATTTGTGCAAGGTGGGACCAAAATAAAAGACCCCCATGGGTGTGAATTGCTTTCCATGCTATTGAAAGCCTCTGTTTTTCAGAGCAAGGCAACAAAGAGGTGGTCACTGGATTCCCCCCTCCCATTACACACACATTTTTATAACACATCACATCTAGCAAACTGTGTTACTTGTCAGCAGCAAAATGACCGTAGACAAAACCTACCACTGACGGATCAGGATTAACTTTCTATTCTGGGAGCAAAAATATCATTCAGTATCTGATGAGTGACTTTAATGTTGAAACCACTAGTTTGCACAAATTGAAGTTGTTCACTTGTCCACAAAACAGGTAGCAAGCAAGCAGGGGTGGTGCAGAACTTTCCCACAGTTCTTTATCAACATGTCAGTCTTGTGACCTCAAAGAGCAAGGGCTAAGAGTAAGAGAATTAGGCAGTGAACACATCCCATTTAATCCTCAGTGCTGTTTGAAGATTGCCGGAAAAGATGCCCATTGGAGACAGTTCTGATGTTTGTTTTTGTTATTGTAAGAATGGCTTTTCATCATAAAAGGAATGGATGTCATAAAGTCTATACTTTAAAATCTGTTATAGATTTAGTCTTATGAGTTAGGGTGAAAGAGTTTCTTTCTAATTTAAATTCCCTTGCAAGATTTTTTTCCTATAAAAATCCATAGGGAAAAAAAATAGCCCTTAGTATTTCACTAGATTGTGGATAAATGTATTAGTCCTAATAAAATATTTTTACAAATCTATTTTATAGTAGTTATGTAGCATATATCTTAGGTTTTTGTGTTGCAGAGACCTCATTAACGGGATACACAGATTTCAGCTAAATATTCCTCATAATAAATTGTTAAAGTCTTCTTTTTATATAATTGTCCTATTTCTAAAATTGCTAGTGATAGAGAAGTGTAATCATCACAGATCACCAGGGTCATCTCCACTGGGAAAAAGTCTTTACTTCTTTTCCCCCTTCCTGTTCTAGAGTTATAGAATGATGTGCTTTCTACTCATTCTCTCATTGCATCCTTCACTTACCTTTATTACAGTGCTTTCAACCCTGCATTATAATTATGTATTTACATGTCTATCATACCCACTAAATTGTGCATGCCTGGAGAGTGGAACTATATCTTAATCATACTTATAATTCTGGGGTGAGAAGAGCAGACACTCAATAAGTAATGAATGCTTCAAAAGGTATTCCCATTTCTCTCTAGAAAATTGTCAACATGGAAAATTGCCATGTTCTCAAAAAAATAAATAAATAAATAAAGCTGAGCTTCTCTTCTAGCTGTCATGCAGTTAATACAATCAACTCCACTGTCCCTGTCCTCGTTCAGCACGGCCGCAGTATGTATCTTCCATTCAAACCCAGACCTCCACTTTGCATGGTGAAACAGAGGGACAGGCACTTTTTGGCCAAAATGGTGGAAGGAAAGGAAAAGCCAGTTGGTACCCACAGGTCTGCTTTAGAAATATGGCAAGGATGAGTAAGAAGGAGACAACAGGTTATATAATATGTGTTCCTATACATTCAGATTCTTTAAATAGTCAAAAATTATGAAAACCAAAATATACTTTAATTCTGGATGCTGCCTTCGGTCCTTGTACTTCTAGCCATACGGTATTAAATAAAACCCTCACAGGGGACAGTTTTGCATCACTCCCTGGAGCTTTGCAGAATATAGTGCACTTTATAGACAACAACACCCCACCCTGTAGTTAACCTGCTCTTCAGATACTCTCAGCAAGCAAAGCCCCATATCACAGGGTCTAATGGGAACCATAAAAGGATGAAAGGAAGGAATAATTAAGGAGATAATTAATGGTTAAGTCCATCACTGGTATTTCTGTGATTGTTTTCATTTGTTTAAGTGGCACATAATCAAGGCTGCAAAATTTAGGAACTGAAAAGCAAGTCATTTAAAGCATCATTTAGCAAATAGATAAGCACATTAACTATGTGTAGCCACTTCTTTAACATAAAACTATGGTGTATGCTTTTTAGTGGTAAGTTTATAGAATTTGATATTGTACATTTACTATTATTATGGTTGAAATTGCTGTTAATTTTTAATTACACTTGAATCGTGCAGTGGCAGAAGGATACTTTCTAAATTAGTCAAAAATAACAGTGTAAAGACCTGATGTTGGCATCCATTACTGATAAATCTAAAAAAAACCCAAAACTTTCTAGATGGCAAAGTTGAATAGAAATCAACATACAATTTCCTCTCTTTTACCTAATTTTCCTTTGTCAGATTCTAAACATCTAGTTTGTGCACTGTACTGAAACCTTCTTGTGAAAAATATGTAAGGCCGATTTGGCTAAGCTCAATGAATTATTTTTCATATCCAAACAATAACATCAAGCATGCTAGATTGATCACTACTAATATCTGTAAATCTTGATGGTTCTACCTTCAAAATACATCCAAAATGCAGCCACTTTCCATCACCTTGACTATTGCAGTCTCCTCTAGCATTTCTCCCTACCACCTCCATTGCCTTCTCTCTGCCTTATTCTCCAAATAGCAGCCATTCAATCATGTCAGCCTCCCTGTACCTTTCTGTGTCATCTAACAGCCCCACTCACAATCTCAATCATTCCTTCAGTCACACTCACTTCCTGGATATTACTAGAAACATGCTGGCACAGCCATTTCTCTGGTCTTTCCAAGGTCTATTCCTCCAGGTAACCCAAAGTTCTCTCCCTTGCCTATTCCATGACTTTACCCAGATGTCACTTTAGCAGTAAGGTCTCTAGCAACTTTTAACTGCGCATATGTATTAGCATTCTCGTTGTCCTTCCCATCTTTATTTTTCTACATGTTATTGATCACATTTAAAATAGTTTTTATTAATTGTTTGTTTTTATTAATTGTTTGTCCTTTTTCTCTCAGTGTAATCCAAGAGGTCAGGGATTTTTTAAAAAAAATGTATTATGCATGTCTGTCTCCTCAACACATAATGTCGACATACCAGCTACATGCTAAGCAAGAAATATTTGTTGCATGAATGAATCTATAGTCAAAACATTACCTAGTTCATTCTATGTATGTGACTGCTAGATATTGAGGAAGATCTTTCCTCATGGTTTACATTTAAGAATGATTTAATTAAAGGGAGCAGAGCCCCTAAGAGGCAAGCATAGACCCTAAAAGTCAGCCAGACCTAGATTTGAGGAATAGCTTCACTATTTACAAGCTGTGTGACCTAGTGGGTTATATGAAGTCCCAAGCTCAATTTCCTCATGTGTAAAATGACTATAATAAAATTACCTTTCACATAGTCAAAAGATTTGTGATCACATGAGCATAAAGCATAATGTAAGACAATTAAAAACTCACTAAATATGCATAATTGCTATAATAATTAGTATAATAATTGTCCTTTTTTGTTAATTTTTTAGAAAGCAATTTACAAATATTCTTTTGACCAGGAGAATTGCTGACAACAAGAGTTGTTCTCTGTTACTTTTATACTTTAAAACATATTTTTGTTTCTTACATATATTGGTTTGAACAGACATCCCTGAAAGCTAGTATTTATTACAATGCCCTGCTAAAGTACCAGACATTCTCTACTTAGAGTGTAACTATCACCTGTCTACAAGCCACTATTACTATTCCCTGTCTGCGAAGAAGTCATTACTTCTCTGTTTTATGTAGAAGGCAAGAGACCCAGCATCATGGAATGAGTATTCCAATCCTACTCGTTCAACCTCCAAAGTTTAGAACCTTTCACTTTGAACTTAAATGCCTTGCGTGGAGCCCTGGAAGTACACAGAGTATTTGAGGATTCAAAAGATGTGGGAGAGTTCAAGGAAGGGGCTTAACAGGGTTATGACTAAAGATGAGGCTACAAGGTTACATTCTATACAGAGGGGTGTAGACTTTTACCCTATAGGTTCTAGGAAGACACCAAAAGTATTACACTTGGGAATAAGGCTTCAGAGAAATGTAAAATGGCAGAATTTTTCTGTATACATTTGTGTCAATGATGACAGTTCAGTATTTAATAGACTATAAATATATTAAGAGTAATAAATTTAAGATTCGGAAAATATTCAAGTTACAGCCAGTTAAGTAGTAGTTTGTTCTATCATAGACAAAAGACTGTTTTTTTTTTCTTTTTAGTGTAAGCACTGTTACATTGCACATGGCGTCTAAACATTGTCTCTTGAATAGTTAAACAGCTTAACCATTTGAAGTTGTAAGATACATGCAGATAGGAGACTATTTTTGCCAATGATGATATGCTAGTGGAATTCAGAAAGGCGGAATAACCGAGAAGTGGCTTCAGAAGGTGCTCACACTGTTTTGTGTAGAAACATATCTAACACTTTAATAACTTTTTGCAAAAGTAGAGTGACTGAGAAACTAAATGACAGTGTAATAGGGTGTCCCCAGGAAAGCAGTAAGTTCCAAAATCCCAGTCCCACTCCAAGTGGGGTAAAGCTGAGCAGGGATTAGAAGATGCTGGAGAGGAGATTGGAGACAGAAAATAGGAAAAGACAGAGGAAGGGAAGAAAAAGGGAGCAGAATGGAGAGCAGCAAGGAGACCTGGAGGAGGCATGTGGAACAGAGGGACAGGTAGAGAAACTGTGCTTGCTTCTTGGTCTTGGACTGGTTGGAACAGATGTGGGTGAGAGACCCATGGGGAGGTTAAAAATGGCAGATTTCATCTTGATTTTGATTTTGCTCTTTTCCTCCCAGATTTGTCTGACTCTTTTCTATGGGTCTTCATTGAAAAGTCCTTTAGACTTGTGGTAGGCTTTTGGGCCTTGCTTTGGGCCAATCCTATTTAGCTGGACTTTTACCCTCAAGAAAATAAGTAACTTTAGGTACTTAACTTAGTAACTATGTTCTTTATCTTTTCCATATTATTCTCTAATTGAATTAAAGTTCCTTTCCACTAAAGGCCTTATATGTTTGTCTTGATATGGCAGATGGCAAAACCCATTTTTCCCTGTAACAATGGGAGACAGATGACTGATTTGATGTTTATTAGGAATAATCTTAAGAAAGAATCAACTAAGTGATAAGAAAATATGAGCAACTCACTGCTTTATACACATAACTAATATTAAGTTTAGCTTCTTAATAAGATATGGAAAATGACAAACTTTAAGAATCCACTTTGTTTCTTTAAAATCTTTCAGCCACTTACTTCAGATCATTTTTGTCAGCAAATAAAGATATAATGACAATGGTGGTGTGATTTGAGACTTTCCATAGGTGATTAAAAGTGTCAGAAACCTGGAGCCTCTTTGTTGGTGCAAGGGGTTAAGTTTCAGCACTTTGAAACTATCCACAGCCCTGCAGCACAAGTTCAATCCCCCCGCCAGAGAGCTAACACACATGGCGCAGCAGGCCTCTCCTGTCTTGCTCACTGTTCCCCTCAGCAGTGTATTTCAGTAGATCTGCCTGTTCTATACCCCGCTCTGTCTCTGGTGAATCCTCTTACCAACAGCCCCCCTCCCTACCCACCCCACACACACCTCTGGCCTATACCGTAGCTCTTGTATGCATAAATAAATAAAACAAATCTTTAAAAAAAGTATCAGAAATCTCTTATGCAAAATTGAACATAATACCCATAAAAAAAAAATTAAGATTTCCACCTCTGTTTGTAGAAGTTGAAGTACCTTTTCCTATATAGAAGAAACCTCTTAGGGGTTTCTTCTAATGTTTTGCTATTGGAGAAGCACTGCAGTGTTGACTGAATCTATTAGACAATGATGATCACTTGAGGTCAAGTAAAGCCAAATCAATTGAAATAGAATAGTAATCAAAGTAACACAAGTGAAAGTGAGGGAATATAAATGATGAAAAGTGTTATCTATCTATATCTATCTATCTATCTATCTTTGCTGAATTAAGAATAATATGAATATATATATATATATGAGATAAAAGGAGATCCCGGTAAAATGTGAGAATTGCACTTGACTTTTAAGTAAGTGTTTCCAAAGCTAATCAATTCATCTAAATTTCTTTCTGATGTGAAATTCTATCATAAATATGGCTTGAATTTTTTCTCTAGTTGTTATAGGTAGATATGTTGTATCTCTCCAACTCTTTTATAAACTATCTGAGAAAATAGTTTGTCTTGTTCTTTCATTTATACCACCCAACACAAAGTTACAAAAAAGATACTTAATATGACCCCTAAAAAAAAATAAAGTTTTGAAGATAGTTTGAATCTAACTTTTATGCTTGTAACTGAATTCTGCAGAGGAAAATTAAGTTGTTGATGTGACAAATAAAACCTATTATGTGTTTTAATGTACAAACTATTCTTATCTGGAAACTATCCATGATGGTATGTATGAGTTGTAAGTGGGGGTGGTAGCAGGTAGAAGAGAAATAAAGAGGTCGAGGAAAAGGATATATAGATCCTAAGCCACAAGTAAAATTTCCATCAAACCTCAGACTTTCTGTTTTCTATTCTTTACTGAAAATTATTCCCAAGATCCCAAATTGAGAGAATTATTATAACATTAAATTATGCAACAAACCTGGGGTATCTGAGGCCACTGAACTAACACACATATATTAAATCTTTTTTTAATTTAAAATTAATAAATTAAATTAAAGGTGAGTCAAAGTTTGTACAGCTCATTTTAAGAATTACAATATGGAAAGTAAATACACTGCTATGTGGGAATACATAGCTTATCTGTCACTGATACTTAATGAATTCCTTCCTATTAAAATTTAATTGAAAATCTTCAATGATATTTAAGCTTTCACAGAAGTGTAAACTATGGTGACTACAATTCACAATGCATTTAAAACAATTATTCTTTATCATTAAAGTTAATAATATGCACATTAACCTCTTATGTAGTCTAAATCAATATTGTAGTTTAAAAAATATGACCTCTGGACAGCTTTGTCTAAATATTGATTTCATTGTCATTTGTATAAGGTATCAAACAAATTACATGCTGCGCTAATATCATTATGCTGCCCCCACAGAGCCTCTGACTTTATAGGTTCTTATAATACAGGACATGACATTATAAAAATATTGAGGACATCACAAAATATAATTGCCGAATGGACAAGATTTGACTATGGCAGGGCAGAGTTGCTGTGAACAGATAACTTCTAAATCCTTTATTCTCTGTGGACAGAAAAAATGCAGATTGGTTGTTTAGGTTAAGTTTCAAATAGCAGATTTTTTTCTGCCTCAGAGTATTTAATTTACTGTTTTGTATTACCTTAGATATTTCAGAAGAGATTATTAAATTAGATATTAATATTGTAATTTGGCAATATAGTAGTTTTCCCCAAATAAACCCATTTAGATTTGTCTATTACAAGTTACTAGTGAGACAGATAAGTTGGAAGATATGTGCTTAAAAGTCAAGAGGGTGGGTGAACCTTTCAAATGGTCATTATAGAACTGAATAAAAAATGATTTAGGCATGGATATGCACCACTCAGAGTTAGCAGTTACATTATTATTGTTGTTAAAAAAAACATTGCAAATTGAAATATAAGCTATGTAATTTGCTCTTTTACTTTTCTCAGGTTCTCAGTTGCTATGTATGAATCACCACTGTTCTCATCCAGATAATATCTAACTCAAATTTTTTTTATTTTTAAAATTGTGCTTAGTTTTTGTTTTCCATAAAACTTTTTTGAAAAGAGATGTGTTCATGATCTTGATAGTGAGACTGTGAGTGTTATTTACATTTAAAATGTTTCCTCCAAATCTCTTATAGGTAAAAGTGACCCATTTTGTGTAGTTGAACTGAACAATGATAGGCTACTAACACATACTGTCTACAAAAATCTCAATCCTGAGTGGAACAAGGTCTTCACATTGTAAGTAGTCATTAGTTTAAGCTCATTTCAAAAATGATACTAAATTATATTTATTTTTGAGATTTTGCTTGTGTGTTTAATCTTAACCAATTAACAACTCAATCTATTTGGCCCCACTGCTAGCAAATTAATTTCATAATCATATTACCTTCCTGATAGTGAAACCTGGGGAGAAGGTTTGCCATTTTTCTTTGTTTTCATAGTTGTTTTTTAAACCTTGCTTTTTATATGATTTGACTAAGGATTTTGCTCCCATTAACTGAATTGCCATCTAGTTTCTTCCTTTTATACTTTCTATTGAAATTCTCCCCAATTGCACTGACACCAAGGAGGACAAAGCTCTATTTGTTCCATTGCTCAAATCAGCAAACAATTCAGTCTCAAATTTGGCAGACACTTTATTTTTGGTTTGTTGCATTTTAGTATAATAAAAATATTAAGTATTATTCTGTTTGCCTAAACACCCTTTGGATTAATTTTCCTTTTGTTTTAAAAAGTTTGTGAATCTTTTCTATCATGCATTGTAAAAGCTGCCCAAACTACACTATGGTATCTCCTAAGCTAGCTTTTTTTTTTTTTTTTAAAACTGGACTTTAGAAATGAACTCTGAACAAAGGAAAACTCTCCAAACAGAAGTACTTAAAAGTTTTCTAACATAGCTTTATTTTTTTGTATATGAAAAACTACTAAATTCCTCATTAATTTCTTATAATGTCTCTGCTTAAGAGCCAGTAACTAATCAGCTTTAATTATCTGACCAATTTATCTTTAAGGAATTCCACATTTATATAAGAGATGAAAGCCTGGTCAGGGGACCTACACTCCTAAGAAGACTGTGGAGAGTGTTTTTCTCTGGAATGCATAATTGAATGAATAGGTTTGATTATTATCAAAGCCATTAATTGATTGTGCCCTGATAAAGCCTCTTCTCACATGTGGTTGTGGTCTTTCTGTAATGAATATATTCATTTTTTTGTTTTTTCTTAATTCATGTTTTCTTGGTGGACAGTTTGATCAAAGAATAAATGCTGTCAACATTTGAGGTTTTTTTTCCAGAAACAAAATTATGAAGAGCTCACACGGTTATTTATTAACATATGTTGTCTTTGGAACATTACTTAATTTCTAAATTCCAGGGTGGTACAATAGCTATATTAGTGTTACATTTTCTGCATTCTGTTTTCTCTGTTGGTTAATTTTTACTATAAACCTAACAGTAATAAGTAAATGTTTTGGTGAGGGTTGTAATATGCTATGATTGTTTAAAAAAAAAAAACTATATGGTCTATACTGTTACTCTTGCTGATGGCAAACTCTATAGTATTCTACAGGAAGATAGGAATTATTGTGATAATAGGAAGAAGGAAAAGACTAAAAAATCATCAGTGTCACTCATTGATGGTTTGTAGGTTTTTTTTTTTAACAATAACTTATTCTGTACCCATCCAAATGGAATATTATATTTCATTAAAAACTGTAACAAAATCAATGATATTCAAAGATCCTGATAATAGAAACATCACTGTAATTCGCTAAGGTGCATTGTGGGAAATTCTGTCAGATATCAGGCTACCTTGTGTGAATATGTATGCAAATAGTCCACATAAAAACACATACACATAAAATCAGCTGGAGCCATCTAAATTTGCAAAAGCATTTTTGTTCTTTTCCTCCACTGATAGTCTTTTTTTCTTATGTATATTTATTATACAGCAATATTAAAGATATCCATTCGGTTCTTGAAGTGACAGTTTATGATGAAGATCGGGATCGAAGTGCTGACTTTCTGGGCAAAGTTGCTATACCACTGCTGTCTGTAAGTTTTATTCACCTGACACATTGCTCTGTGTTGCTTTAGCTCAAGGGAAAAAAAAACCCTCAGCTCTATATCTGTCATTTCTCAACCAAGGTCTGTAATAAGAACACTAAAAATTTTAACATACTCAATTCACGGCCATGTTGAATCCCATGATAGTTAATTTTTCCTGACAGACTTGATCCTGGTAATGAACAGGTACTTGTCAGAATTGCCACAGTTGTTTTGGGTTCTCTGTCAGTTTCAGCAGCTGGGGGTCAAAGGTCACTGAGGGAGTGTATTCAGTGGAGACCGCGAGACAGACGGCTGTCATGTCCTTTTCCCGCAGATTCAAAATGGTGAACAGAAAGCCTACGTCTTGAAAAACAAGCAGCTGACAGGGCCAACAAAGGGGGTCATCTATCTTGAAATAGATGTGATTTTTAATGCTGTAAGTCTTAACTTTGGCTTTTTTGTACTGCTAAAGAGTTCAGTTTCATGAAAGCTTTTGTTCCTGATTTGTAGAGAATTTCTGTCATTCCTCATTTTCTCTAAACCTTGATGTATCCTGGAGAATACGCTTCTGCCACTGCCTGGCACACCCACACTTTCTGTTGTAGTTGGCGGCTGCCGCTGCTGCTGTGCTCCGGCCGCTACTCGCCGGCATAAGAAATGGAAGCGCATGCATGTGCAACTGTATACATTTATATTTTATGAGCACAGCAGTTAGAACTCTGAAACTTTAGAAATTATTGCAAATTGAACTGCGTGAAAAACTTGTAAACATTTGTTATATATGAATCCATAACAGACACATATGTTGATGTATAGGTGAAAGCCAGCTTACGAACATTAATACCCAAAGAACAGAAGTACATTGAAGAGGAAAACAGACTCTCTAAACAGGTAAAAAGCAAAGAAAGATTAATCCCTCTGGGAAGACCTAATTATATCTGTAAAACATCTAAGTAAATTCAAATAAACTTTGGAGGTATGGAGGGGGGAAGACTGGAATTTTTGATCATCTACTGATTCTAATGGTTCTTTCTTCTTTTCTTTCTTTTTTTCCTTTCCCTTCCTTTCCTTTAAAGATCAAACAAGGACAATACCAAACTAATAAATTGGATGGGGGTGGTCAGAAAAGAAAGGGGATACTGTAGGTGCTGCATAGAATAGATATGTATTCATGCATTAGCAAAAGAATGATCATTTTGAACCTAAAATACAATTTGATTGCCATGGAATGTGTAAATGAGAACACCAAAAGCTGAGGTTCAAATATATGTTCAGACCACCCACAGGTATGATGCAGGTGTGTGTAAATCGAGCCCAGCATAAAGATCTTCCCTCTAATCCACAAGAGAGGGGGCTCCATCTTTTAAGGGAAACCTTCCTGTTAATTAGATTTTGACTATGATCTTTCAGAAGTGAACTTTCATTGGCATTTTTAGTTTAAAAAAAAAATCAGCACTCTGATTTTTCTATCATGAAGGAATTGTAAATTAGGCTTGATATCTTGTAATTAGATTTATAGTTTTTAAATTAGGTTTGATATCAAGTTAAGAGTATTAAGCTACACCTTTAAAAATGTTTACTTCCAATTAGCAGAACTAAAATAAATGTATTTGTTGTTGCTATAAAGTTTACAGGGCTCATTTGTGTGTGATAAAATATTTAATAATTTCTGTGCTATTAGAAAACTAAAAATATTTTTAATACAATCAATTCACTGTAAATAGTGCAATCTTTGTTTGTTTAAAGACTCTGCTTGGTTATATATAATACCTATCTAAGTAGAAATACAGATTACATTTTTCCACAATTACAGATAAAAGTAATAAAAGTAGCTCCTGAAGGAAGGTGATCAGGGACCAAGAAGAAAAACAAATAGGGAGACTCTTTACTTTGCCTGAAAGGAATTTCAATTTTAACAATTTGTTAAAACTGGTATGCATGTACACGCATCTATATTTACACACATACACTCACACACATACAATTTTTTTCCCCCATTTTGACCTTGGTAGACTTTACATAGCCATTACTTTTAAAAAGCAGATCAGCATTGAATTTTTTTTGGAAGTAACAAAATATTAACCTGCAGACATAGTATTCTAACTATTAGCATAGCTGCAGGTAAATTTTTGAACTATCAGATAAGTGTATGGACTTTCCTTTTATAGTTGTAACAATGCCTCAATTTAAAATTTTGAAGTTAAAGTGTATTAACACTCATTTTCCTTTTTTAATAAAAAATTTTTAAAGCCCTCGGTTACCATAAATTTTTCCCTAACTCCACAAATATGAAAAAGAGAATTACTGGTTAAATTTATTGTGGGAAAGAGAGATAGAGGGAGAGAGAGAAAAATGAGAATACATTAGTAAGAAAGGGAAAATCCTACTGAAACAGTTTTAAAATATTGTTTTCTATAATAAAACAATCTGATAATTTTCTTCTCTAAGATCCTAACTAAGAGCATTCCAAATTATCCACTTCACTTTAAAACCTCTTGAAGCTAGACTATCTAAAGAATCTTAAAACCACAATAAAATTTAAGGGTTAAAATTATATATTTAAGGTAAACAGTGTATAAGTAGCAAAAAATGTTTTTAAACTATTGGCGATTTTTACTTCTAAACAAATGAAGCCCAACTTACATGATACTGTTACTTAAGAAAAAATTGTTGACTAAGAAATTTCTCATATTTCAGTTCTTTCCACCCTCTCCAGCGATACTTCTTTTCCTTTAACATGTGATCCAAACTGCTTGGTATATTCTTACAACTTTGTTAACTTTCAGAATCCTTTTACATCACAAAAAGCTCAGAGAATTTTGTAGAATATCTGCTGCTTTTTAATCTAGCAAAGGCTAATAACATTTTCATCTTCTTTACAGCTGCTCCTAAGAAACTTTATCAGAACGAAACGTTGTGTCATGGTGCTGGTAAATGCTGCATACTACGTTAATAGTTGCTTTGATTGGGAGTCACCCCCAAGGAGCCTCGCTGCTTTTGTGGTATGATCATACTGTATTACTTACATTGTTATTCATTAAATTCAGTAATCATAGCTGCATGTTTCTGTGGCTATAGTAACAGTTATGTTGATGTGACCATTTAAAAACTCCTATTTTAAGACTTAGCTGGACAGATTTGCCGTGGGCAGGAACCTGATGGATTGCTCAAGGTCTGAGTCCAAGAATATATTTCCCCCCCTCAGATTTCCGGAATGCAAGACATCTCAGCCAATGTATAATTTTCTCTGTGACAGTTACAAAGTAAAATTCTACATATTGCATAATGCCAAATCCCAATAGCAGAGCCAAGAAAAGTCCTTAGTGTTAAGAAAATTAATAATCTTGACCATCCTCAATTCAATTTTATTCACCCTATAGATATAATTTTCAAAATAGGAAAATCATTGGCAGAATGCTAGTAATATTTTAATATGTGAATCCATTGGAGTGAATGTGGCCTGTTCAAGAGATGCTTTATTATTTCTGAGATTTCCAGTTTTTAAAAAGGCACAAGTGAGAATTTGATGATCCAAATAGTCCTCTAACAATGTTCATCTTGTCGTCCTTTACTTTGGTTATTTAAAAACTGCTGATGAGACCAACTTGCAGAACTAGAAAATTCGAAAGGCTACTTTCCTCTGAGCTTTAGCTGGGATTTTCTGCTCTCACATTATTTTCGCTTATTCAGGATTTCAGTTTGACGTTTAAGTAGAGTTCTTCTTTTGAAATTCTTTATTGTCGTATTTATTATCATATGAGTACCTTATGCTTCCTTATAGTTGCCAGTTTAGCAGAATATGACTTTATTATGGGAGCTTAGAAGAGTCTGAATTATAGTAACAAATCAACATTTTAGTATTACCATTCAAATAAATGTATGCACATCTGCTTAGTTTTGAGCTCTGTCGTCCTCTCAGGCCTTGTATGGGACTTTCATTAATGTCTGAGCACATGGAACAAAGAGTATGTATATCCCTTTGTGTTGTAAGTTACCAGAAAGTTAGGCAGCCCGCTTCCCATAGACATGTTGTTGTCTCCTTAAAGAAAGCAATTGTCATCATCATTAAGTTTTAGAAAAGAAAATCTGCCTCTCTCAACATTCTTTTATTTGGACTCTTTCACATAATAAATATATCCAGGTACTGTTAAACAAACTTTATTATTATTTTTTTTTACTAGCCTAGAAGCACTTTGACGTTAATGAGGGGAAAATGATACAAGCTCCTATGTATATTTGATGCCATTACTTCTAGGTTCCAGGGAGCCTTAGACAACAGACATAATATTCTACCGAAAAGGTCGTGCTGCCATCTTTAATACACTCCTTCCCAAGTCATTCCTCATAGCTGTTTGCAAAATTTGTAAACAGAGAACTCTGTGTAATTATATCATTTGTTCAGGAACATTCATTTCAAACATTTTAGTATTGCATTGTGTAGTAAGTCTTCAATAAGCTTCATCTGGCTGCTAGAGAACATTCATATAAAATGAATTCAAGATGGCAGACTTTACCACAATTTCCTTCTGATAAAAAAAGGCACAGAAATCCTGAGAAATTTACATACATGTTCATGATAGTGCTTGAGATATTTCACTGTTAAAGGAGTCAAAGTTCACAGGACGAGAAATGTAATAAAACCTCTCTTAGTGGTCACATTCTACAGATATGATCCCATGAAACACAAGCTGAAAAAAGGAGGTAGGGCACAATAAAGGTAAGAAAAGGAGCTGTTGGCACAGACAGTGGACAATAAAGAAGCCTCAAACCTCAATGTGAATGCACATTAGAAGAAACAATATTTACTGTTTCACTGAAAAAAAAAAAAAGAAAAAGAAGCACTGAATTACATTCTGTTGAATGCAATTAAAACAATGAATAATAAAACAAAACTCCATTTACTGAGACCTGAATTAGGACATCCATGAAACTGGGAAGGAACACTGCCCTTTTCACCCTGGTCCTCCAGCATCACCTGCAGGGGCTCTAACACTTGCTAGGTTCCCAATATAAAGGCTGTCTAAATCAATCCACCAACCAATGAAAACAAGCAATCAGAAAAGTTTCTTGTGTGGAGAAACCCTTTTATCAATGAGGCTAACTGAATAAGGGTTTGCTCTAATAAAGCTAGTTATTAAATGAGGATAGGCATAGCTTAACGCTAATGTAGCAATTTTCCCAGACCTTCTACTTAAATTCTAAACTATTTAATATCCTCTATCAGTCATGAATTCAGCCTTAGACTGTCATAAAAGATTCATATATAATGATAATAACTAGTATTTATTAAGCAATTATATGCCAGGAAAATTTTTTCAGGCAATAATACATGAAAGTACTTTTCATGTATTAACAAGTGTGATATTCTCAATAATGTTATGAGATACTGTTATTCTCCCAATATACAGAGGAAGAAACTGAGGCATAGAAAATTTAAGTACCATGCCCAAAGCCAGCAGATGTCATTCTCTTTCTAAATTATGGACCTTATACTCTTAATAATATAACAACTCAAGGAAATAAAAAAACCTGTACAATTTTTTATTCATGTTGCAGATATTAAATGATGTGAGTATTTAAAAGTGAAATCTATCAAAGATCTCATTGCATAACCAAAGCCTTTTTAGGGCAGTTTATTGAAAAGAACTGCTTTCCATTAGGATAAGAGTATGAGCAGTACCCCATTGTTACAAACATATTGTTCCCATCATTCCCTGTTGATGGATCACAGGTCTATTATTATAATATTGGTTCCACTTGGCCCACTTTTTCATAAATGCAGCTGCCTCATGGAGCACATGCATTTGTGCCATTATGTGGCTTGGTTTTAGGCCCAGATCAGTAAACTTTATAATGCTTAAGTGCCTTTTTTTCTATTCCATTTGATTTTTCTTTTCTAATTTACTATCCAAAAATAAATGTGGAATAATGAAATCAAAATAAAAAAAACAACAACAACAATTTCTTTTTTGTCCCAATGTCAATGAAAGTAGAAAGCACAGGAAATGCGGGGTTAGAGTGGCTCTGGCCTTTTCGGCACTGCTTGTTTCCTATGGGGAAGATTCAAGGTCGACTGATGATATTAGAAGTTGAAATCAGTCTGGAAGGTGATGGATAAAATATAAGCAAATACCTTCCTGGGAATGTCATTGTTTTTGTGAGCTATGAATTAGGTTTTTAAATTTTACTATGAATATTGTACGCCTAGGAGCGAACACAGACGTATGGGATACATAAGGCACTGCTTGTCTCTTGGAATCATCTATTGTAGATGTGAAAATGTCTCATAAATTGGGTCTAATTTTCATCAGGCTCTTGACCAGACATTTGTGTTCTTGTGGATGTCAGTGGGTACAACATAGAGGGGAAAGAGTGTACATTCTCTCTTGCTTTTCAGTACTGTCATTTCTCACTGTAATGAGGACAAAAATAATTGGACAACTGAGCTATCAGTAAAAGGACACACTTCCGTGTGCGTCAAAGAATTATTTTACAGGACAAACTTTAATCTTTAAATGTGATTGTAGATAATTTGTGGTACCATCTGTCCATTTGGAATTGTTTTAGCCTTTTCTGTCGTTATACAGTAAGTGCTGCTGTGTTTAACATTAACATTTGATATTTTACACATTTAATTTCTGTTCTGCTGTGTGGTCCTTAGGGAACAGAGCGCTAGTGCTACATGAGAGAGACAAAGTATTGATCAGTTAACATTTCAGCTACATTTATGTATGTCGCAAAATTAATGAAAATGCCAGACAAAAATGTCAGAGTGCACAAAAAGGTAGAATTTAAATTTGGTAGTTTAATGAAAAGTTTAAGATGTGCATTATCAAAAATGTCCTGTTGCCTTTAAAGTACAATTCCTAACAGAATAACTAAAGGGAGACACATATTTTACTTAGAGGAACAATGAACATGAATTATGAAGGGATGTCAGCCCCTCAAAGTACCTTGTGTTCCAAAATGGCATGTTTGAATGCGTAACTATTACTCATAAAATACATTTGTTTCTGTTCTTATCTGGAGGGCTATTGGCTTCGACTGTCTGCTGACCAGCCTACAAGACAGGCTTCCTACCGAGATTCTCCCCCTAGGTTTGCCTTGGTATCCATGTGTTCCTTTTGTGTCAAAACTGAGAATTCCCTCTATAGCAATTCATGGAGGCCACTCTGATTCATTATTCGTCCCTTTCTGGGACCTTTTCAAATGCCTGGTTTTCCTTTGCTCCCAGATAATTTGTGCTCCACCTTCATTCAATCTCCATTTTAGTAAAGGATCACACTCGGGACAACAGCTACTCTCAGAAAAGCTGGTCTATTATGCAGGAAAAGAGAAAAAACAGAGATGATGTATGCAAAGAATGACATGAGGCAGCTCTGTATAGCTAAATGATAAAAAAGAAAAAAAAGGAGGAAGCACAAGCAAGGAGGAGAAACTGAACTTGCAGAGGAGAAGGGAATATAATACAACGATCTGAAGACAATAGGCTCTCAAGGATACCTTATCGAGTACTTCCTGTGTGGAAAGATGGTGCTATTAAACAACATATGGAATTTTTTTAAAAAAATTATTAAAACAAAAGGGAGACTTTAAGCGTGCTCCATGTCCAAAGACTAAAATGGGACTATTGCTTAAGAAGAAATAGCAAAAGAAAACAAAGAAATGTCTATGTCACCTACATTTCATTCATTCATATTACTAGCATTCATATTACTTAAATATAAGGCACTGGACACATGGAAGGTAACTTTACATTTCCAACAGAAACTATTATTTAAAAAATTTAAAAGACAGTTAGTAATAACACACTAATAAAAATACGCTTCAAGAGATAGCAATTTTCAGATGATTTTTATAGATTTTTGGGTTCTTGCTACAGTTATCTTTTTAGTGCTAGCAGAAAAATTGGAAATATTCCAGATGTAATTTGTGTTACATTCCACACAACAGAAGGAGCCCCCAAAGTCAAAGAAGCAAGTCCAAAAGCAAAAGTATTTCCTACTGATGGCTCTACCTTGTATTATTGAATTTTCCTACTTTTTTGAACATAAACTTACAACTTCTTCTGTCTACCCTTCTTCACTCATGCTTTTCTCTGACATAAACTTAGTAAGGTTACTAAACAATACTTCCAACTTAACTGATAAAAATTTTTAAGATATGTTAAATTAGAAGTCTACAAGGAAATTCATTGATTTATAAGGTTATTTGCCTCCAAATCTGCCTAAAATTCCTTTTACAAAGTTGGAGTATTGAAAGAGTATAGTACTACAATGTTCTTTTCAGCAAATATATTGCATGCTTAATTCAAATGAACATGCTAATATTCAAGTTCATACTCCCCAAAATTTTCCCCAAATATTTTTCCCAAAATTTATCTGAATTCACAGGAAGAAAAAAAATTATTCAAACATTGGCCTCTGAAAAACAAGATTTTCTTAAGAGGTAGCTTTCATAAAGTACTCTATATAAATTCTTGCAAATGCATAAAAGATCCTCAAATTTTAAGTAAGGTTTTTGATTGATCACTATTAGCTAATATCAACCCTGAATCTTAGGAAATGCAACAAATCAGATGTTCATAAACCAAGCATTTTGACTAGATTTCTTTAATCCATCCTGATTTCTAGTCTATAGGCTTACTTAAATGTATAAAGTTTTTGTTTTGTCATTGGTTATATATACACATATATGGGTATATATACACACACATATGTACACATAAATATACATATACACATGTGTATATATAAATCAGTACTTTCTCATATGAGCTCTTGGCTCTCTTTAGAGTTTCAAAGTCCTTTTTTGTGTGTTTTCATATATGTCAGAGTCTCCTGCTCTTTGGAGGGAGATAACCATGTATGCCATAGAGTCTACTTGTCTCTGAAAGGCTTATTTCTCCTAAATTTTATTTTATATTTGCAATACAGCTTTAATCCTTAAAGCACATCATACACAGGTTTTTGATAGTCTCTACTTCCTCTCCTATGTCCTTTGCAGCAAGAAATATTAGGATGCTATAATTTGGGTACGTTTCTTTCTATAGAGTAATGGGGTGAAATGAAATTGTTTCTTGTTTTCACAGGTCTAGTGGTGTTGTGCTTTATTATAATCAAACATACAACTATAAATATCAACCACATAACTATAGTACTATATGGAATTCAGAAATTAGCTTTCTCCTGAGCATTCATGGTATGTGGAATGCTATTGGGGGTGACAGGAACACCATGTCTCAGTGGTTTCTTCTTGGCTATATGGCTACTGTCTCATTTCATGTCAAACAATTTTATATTACCTATAAGGTTGTTTCATCCTCAAAATCCTTAGAAGACCCTTAAAAATGCATTGTCTGGTTCATATTTTATAACTGAAATGACTAATTGTCAAAAATTACAAAGCAATAAAATCAGAGGTGGTTCAGTTTCTTTCTCCAGATTCCTAAACCAATGATCTTGTCTGCTGAAGAATTTTCTACCTTTGAGCTTTAATTTATTTCAGGGAGGTGCATTCTGAGCAAATGGCAAGTTTATTCCACTTCCTAAATGTTATTAAACAAAGTGTTATGCAAAGGAAAAAATTTAAATAAATGAGATAATTATGTAATGCATTTTTAAATTGTGTAAGATAAAAATAATGCTTCTGAAAGACTACAAATTGTAACAGTTTACTACAAATGTAACCATTGATATTTAGTAAGAAAATTTACTCTCCACTTGTTTTCACGCCCCCTTTGTATCATATAAATATTAAGAAATAGGAATAGTATCCTTTTTACTGACCCATTATTCTATATTGACCAGTTATGAATCTTTATCTTAGAATTATGAATGTGTTAGAGTTAATTTACCAAATGAGAGGTTAATCTGAAATATTGTTAAAGTTCTTCTGGCTTTTCATTGCTCCTTCTCTTGCATCATAATACTACATTGTAAGTTCATGGTCAGAAGTGAATATAGCCACAGTAGGTCTGTGAATTACGGCTGTTGCATCTGCTTTGCTACCATGACAGAGGCCCAATCCAACACTGAGCAAGTAGCAACATTAGTGCTTAGTAATAGAGTGAAGATGAAAGAGTGATGATGTATCATGTTCTTAACAGTCATTAGAGTTGGCTTACATGAAGAGAAAAACAGAGAAAAGCTAAGAAGCAAGGAAAGATATAAATGATGTCAAAGTGTAGACAGATATTTGGATAAAAAATAAAAGTGAACCCTAATTTTAAAATGATGTAAAATATGTCAGAAACAACACTTGGCTATTGTTTTATCTTAAGTTGGTATTTCTCAACATTATTCTCATATTCACACCCCACAAAGAGAAAAATCTAATTTAATTTAATAAGATAAGTTAAACATTAAGAAATAAGATTTTAGCAGGGAATGTTGCGCTTTCGAGGGCCACAAATAATTGTAATATCTAAGGTGTTTTTTTTTTTAATTTTTTGCTATCTTCCTTACTCCCTTGGGTACCGTATCAACCCTGTTGAGAATGCATGATCCAAATGAGGTTTAATGTGAATTTAACTATGTTTACTTTCATGCTCTTGGTGGGAAATTCTAGTTTGGATGTTCTATAGTTTGCATACAATGCAAATTATTCCCAGAGATAATTGGTCTGGAGAATGAGAATGTGTGATCTCCACAAGATTATTGACTACATTGAGTTCAATTAAAGGGAAGATTTTGTTTGGCTTTATAAAGATAGCAGAATTGGATCTTCCCCTTATGAAAACTCTCAGAGAGTTTTTTTTTTCTCTACACCAATTCCAAGGGTGTGTCATTGTGCTTCATGGAAATGGAGAAGTGGGATGAATGTTAATTCTGATCTATGTAAATAATCTTTCTCATGAGGGCTTGATAAATTTTGTCCACACATTGTACTAGTAGGTTTTAATTGAAGTAAGATTGGTTTACATAACTGCACATGTTTTAGGAGTATAGATTCACTGTTCTTTAAAATGTATGTTATCACTCTATGTCCACCATCAAAGTACTACTAAGTAATCTTTATATTCTTAAACTAGTATCATTACATCAGAGATACAAAAGCAAGCTTTGTTCAATCATCTTTTAGATCTTCATCTGAGGGCAGGAAAAAAAAGTTGTATAACAGGAAAGTCATTTAAAACTGAAAATAATTAGTGTACTAGCTACTCTGCATGGGACATTACCAAGTTATCCACAGGATTCAAAAAACATTTATTATTGAAATTTGTGAATAATAATAAATATATAATGTTTCATAGCCCACTTCACTATAAATAGCTAATTTCACTGCATTTTTCATAGTTAACATTCTTGATGCACTCTTCCAAGCAGGCTTGGAATGCAGGCAATGCTTATATGTTTGAAACAAGAACACAGCATCCATCTTTGTTATAAAATGTTGGTGAATTCAATATTATCTCACCTAGTCAATTAGAGAAATCTTTTGTATTTAATTGAAAATAATAGGTTACCAAAGTTAGAAATCATCCATTAACTATACACAGATGAATATAGTGAGGATGGATAAAAGATATGCTGTATTTTAAAATGCTGTTAGTAAAATGATGCTGGCTACTCAGGGAGAACTAATGTATAAACAGAGCAGTTCAGATAGCTGAGTTCACTTTTTCTAGTTAGATGCAATGTTGAAAACTTCTCTGGTTTGCTTACCTTATTTTTTTCCCCCATTGATGATTTATTCTTTTTTTTACTTTATTTAAATAGAGTTTTGTTCTTTCATTGCAAGAGCTTTTTTGCATGCTCCATCAGGAGGAGGATATCTATAAGAAAATCTGTAACTGAGGTTCTGTTAGCTTATCTGGGTGGGCATTGCTTCCTTTATTTTTCAAATTCTCAAAATATAATTCTTCTCCTACAGTTTTATTTCTAAGTCCTAAATCTTGGTTGTAGTTAAAACAAAACATTTTTCATACAGGTTCTCAACCTCTAAATAAGATGTACAAGACAATTGCTTAGATCTTGGAACACATTTTCCCATAGTAGCAAAATAATTGATAATGACATAGAAACACTTGGAAAAGCCTATCGATCCCTTCATAAAGTAGTAGCTGTAGAATGGAAATATCACATGTGAAAGTGGTTTCAATATCATCATGACTTGAAGTTCAAGATGTCAGGAACATATCTATCCCAGCCTCAGCTTTAGAACAGAGCACTTTCCTAAAAACAGTGGAAAGGGCATACAAAGGCAGAGATCATGTGTACTTTGAAGGGTGAAATGAAGTCATAGAATGTTACAATTGGAAAGGAGCTTAGTGATCATTTTACTGTAGAGGAAATTAAAGTGCTAAAAGTTAAAGGGACTACTGTGCCACTAATTCTCCTTTTCTCCCAATTGCCAGTAATGAATGCTACAGGCAGCATTGAGAAGATAATGAAGGGGGAGAGTAGGATGTTGGGGGAGAGAGGGAGGGCAGTCTACTTCCTGAAGTTTGTTAAGTCAAATTCAAGGAAAACCAAGCATCTGACATTGCCTTGTAAAGTTTTAATAGTATGCACATGGACTTCCAACCCTTAGTATTTCATGTTATGAAATGTTTTGATACAGGAGGACTAGAATTGCCTACTTGGAATAATTAATCTGGGCTCACTTTGCTTGGTATTATTCTTGCAGTTTAAGTGATAACTGTATGTCTTATGTTTTGATGAATCTTTCTGTGACTGGAGGTCACATCACACTATAGCTCCCAAAACACTGGTTGGAAATATATATATAGTGTAATAAAGAACTCTTAAAGCATTCACTGTGTATTTAAGGGAGGTACATTTTAAACAAGTAAAGAAATATCATTTGGCCTCTAAGTAGTATAAGTTACTTATTCCCCAATGTAAATGTAGACACATTAAGAATATATTTCCCAGGTTTCAAACATATATTTTCACTGAGTTGCTTAAACAGTTTAAACCATCTGTATGGATCCATATTGATTTAATGTTATCTAAGATGAACTTGTCCGTGACCTAAATCTCCATTAGATTAAATAAATGCCAGGGTGAAAAGGGGATACATATTTGGGGAAATTTAGAAAAACTGGTGATCTGGTTTCATTATATTGCTCTGACATTAAATTTCCTTTAAAACAATATAGATCATTTATTTTCTTGCACATAATAGGGAATAAAAGGGACTATTTGCAAAGTGGCAGGAGTACTGGAATAATGACAGTTTGGGCATATTTTGACATATTTCTAGAATTTGTAGGGTACCCCCCTTTCATTGTATTGATTATGCTCAGTATAGTTTGCTATAACCTTTGTGGGCCAACATAATGTTAGTGGAGTTACTGTGGTGAAGAAAATTAAATTAAATTAAATCATCTATATGAAATGAACTGAAGTCCTTAACAGAGGGCTCTGTGGATTATGTAGCATTAAATAATGTACACAACCACAAAACAAGCTTTTGTTTCTGAGACCTATGTGGTTTTTCAAAATTAGTGTCAATATAAAAAATGCTTAAAATTATTATATGAAAATATTCTATATGGAACCTAAGAAAGAGATAAATCATCAAGAAAAATATCCCATCAGTGTTTGCTGAAAACACATGACTTCTTCTAAAATGTACTGGAGATATATTTAATAATACCTGGATTCTATTTCTAATTGACTGGAATGTTTAACCTAAGTTTAAAGAACTAGGAAATAAAATAGATTGTAAACTGAAAAATGCCATTTGTCAGTATCTTTAATCCATTACTGGAACTAGTGACAGGAAATAAATTCAGACTGTTCTGCTTGAGATGCATTTCAGTTGCCATTAACAGATCTTCCCGTTTTCATGCACACTCAATAAAGCTGTGTTGAATGACTGACTCAGATGACTTCAGCGGCAAAACTTGAAGTTAAAGCTATAATATTGTAACAGAAACCCCCAACAGTAGTATCAGATGAAGCTGAGAATAAATGTAGTATATCAGGCATCATAAAAGGGTGAATGTGGGATACATTTATGCCCTCCTCTATCTACTGTGAGATTCATACATAAGATTCACACTCATTATTCTCGTCATCTTAATGAGATCAGTGTGGGAACATTTCTCCCTTCTCCGTCTTGACTGTCAGAAATGGGGCACTCCATTATTTCTCCTTCCTCTCTTTACTTTTAAGGGAGTCGTTGTATTTTCTTGGAAGGCCAGAAATGTTAACTGGTTATAGCAGGCAGCCCCAGAGTATCACATATAAAGGCATAAGGACTTCAGGTGGAGACCACAGCACTAGTCTCTCAGTCTCTCTCTCTCTCTCTCTCTCTCTCCCCCACCCCCTTTTGCCATTCATGCATGCACTTTTATTTTCTTTCAGACTTTTATCAGCTGCCATATTTCCCAAGGGGTTTCCTTGGACAAGGAGAAAGATAATTTCTCCTAGTGGAGGAAAATAAGTACCTGAATATCACCTCTAATTGTTATCTTGCTTCTCATTAGCTCCATTATTCTAATTAATTTTGTACAGTTTTTATAAACCAAATCTGAAATCAGTGTCCAGCATTGAACTGCAGAAGGTTAAATAGGCAAGAGACAAACTTCTAACACTTCTTATCCTCAAATAAATTTTCAGATCTGTCGAGAAACAGTCACTTTGTAATTAACATTGTTAGGAGAGATTTATGCCATGATTTTAGATCACAAATCCCTTTCATTCTGTAGGATAAGACAATAGGAACTTAAAAAAATATTATCTAAGTCATCTGGTCTATTGATTATTAATTTATATTGCAACCATCTAGCTTTTGGTACTGCTTTCCTTTAGAGAAATTCATGCATTAGAGGATTCCCTTTAACATGATTGAGGAATTTTTAAGTAGGCATTTTTAATATTTGCTGCCCTCTTAATTATAAATTGTTTAATGCTCCACTGTTAGCACAGGGATTATGAGTTAATAAAAATGTCATAGTATTAGTGAATAAAACATTATATAATTTTCCCCAGGTAATGATTAACAGCATAAGGCTACATTAGCAATACTCTTAGTGTATAGTCCCTAAATGTATTTGATTCTCATCTTTTAGAAAGGAATTTTATAGTGAAATTCAGTAATAAAATATTTGATGTATTTAGTTAAGCTAGTTAATGTAAACTTCTTAGGCATGTGGATCTTTTTCAAATCATTCGTATTATGTTGCTGTGTAAAATATCACGCAATCTTAAAATCAATCCGAAAGTTGTAAATGTTAGCTTAACATTAGCCAGAGCAATCTTATTGACATTCATAAGGAGCTTGTTTACTTCATCATACAGTATTTGTTAAAGCAGTTGAAAAATAAAATTAATCAGCGATTAGGCCATTATTATGTAATGGTTTTGCTCAAATAGATATATAGGTTTCTTTTTCTCTGTTTCTGTTTAAATAGTGTCTCTCTGGCTTTGTTCAGGGGCTGCAGCAGGCTGTTAGTATGTATCTTTATACCATCAGAATGAATGAGATATATCTGTATAAATTATTGATTCACTTGAGCCTACCTCTGTAATTCAGAGCTGAAAACTCTGGCAGCTTATCTAATAGAATGATATAACTAGGAGACTGAAGTTACCTACCACAGCAACAATTGCCAGTTGGGGGGTCAAATGCCCTTTTACCTTTATACCTGAACACCTGCAAATTGAGCTGCATCCCATTCAGAATTTTAAGAACAGGTCCATTGTCACAGGAAGTAGAGTTTGTTTCTTGGAGAAAATTATGCCAGTTCTAGTTCTGAATGAAAGACAAGGCTTTTATTACTCAAGGGATATTAGGGCTGACTGCTTTTTTGAGAAAACAAATTTGCTGTAACTTTATCTGTAATTTAGTCCTGAATGGGTGCAAATAGACTGCACATTGTATAGTGCAGAAAGAAGAAAATAGGGGTTTGTTAAAGCCATACAAGGACTATGTCACCATTATATTTCCGAGGGAAGTCTTATCAGGGTTGTGGGTTATAAGGGAGAATATTTTGGTTACAGCCTAGCATCAAACACCTGTTTTGAATTTTAGTTTAGAATGACATTGGGAAAGAAAGTTCTGTGGTTCTTTTTTATCTATAAAAGTAAACGATGAAATGCCCACCTCCCTGGAAGTTGCTATCCAGGCTTTGACTTAGAGAGTAACCTAACTAGAAACACTGGAAATTATTTCATCACTCCTCATGAAGTTGAATGCTAGGCTTGGACCTAGTCAGTGTGTGATGACTTGTTTTACTTTTAGCAGAAAATTAGGTTCGTATCTTTATATACCCTTTCCAGTTAAAAAATAAATTCTATACAATGTTTTGTGCGTAAGAGTAGGATTCAGATATTGCCAAGACTAAGGACAAGATGAGTATTTTCAATAAGGGACAAGAAAAGGCATTCTTCAGTGGACCAGCCTTCAAACCACACAGCATGAGGACTGATGGGCCATATAATATTTGGAAAAAGTCACCCCTCAAGTTGGTCACCTGTCCTTAGTCAGCAAGCTCAGGAGTTGTCATAGAAACACTCATTTTTGACAGTGTTATAGTTGATCACTGACATGGAACCAGACTAGGTAATCAAACATCTTAGCCATATGCTTGTTCTGAGCTCCAACCTGGTCAATTAGCACATTTTCTATTAAAAACTTAGTTGTAATAGGTCTTCATTAGCTAGCAGTTGCCATAATTGAATAGTTACTCAATTATGTCTGTCCCCCAACCTCATTTTCACTTCTTTTCAGTGTCCAAGTAGGAATATATCCAAGAACGTTCATGAGCCTTACTTCAAACAAAATTCACGACCTCCACCTGAAACAAGCTGTTAGAGGTTAAGACAGAGTTTAATATTTAATTTTTCCTCCAATGTTTTGGCATACAAAGCTAGGCCCTTGGGCTCTCCCTTTTTTCTGTTTATTTTAGAATTTCTAGTATTTCTTCACTGAATTAAGGAAGGAAAAGAAACCTGTGGTCAAGACCCATTTCTGCAATAATACCTCTAGGACATGATTCCTTCTACCTGTAAACTCATCCTGTCTTTCACTGTTCTACAATGTCCCCACCAGATACCCTACTGGGCACCTCATTATCCTGGGATTAGTCCCCATTATTTGCATTATGGTCCCTGCACCTACTACCCATGTCTGCCGCATTTTATGTTACTGAAATTCACCTGTGCCCTATATCATCTGGTCATCAAATTTGTTATTTAGAGGTGGAAAGGGGGTCACCTCCATCTACCATATTCATATTTTGTCACCTGTCTCATGGACAAAATGTTTTCTTAGACATCCAACTCCTTATTTGTAAGCAAGTATATGCAAATAGGATATCAGAAAGCAGATACAGTATTAGACTGGCCTTCAGATAACACCACATAGGAAATCTCCCACCCCAGTGACTCACAGGGAAGCTCTTCTTAGTTGGTGAGAATTGTACTTCTTCCTTGACTGTATTATTATAAAACAATCTGGAAGAGATCCTGTTATTTCTGAGCCAGGCAGCTTCATTGTGCTTTTCTCTGTGGACTACAAAACAAGCAAAAACAGGTACCTTTATAGTGCAACAACTATACTTAGTTTAAAAAAATATAGGGTTCAAACCTCCCAAATAATTAAGATCATCGCATAAATTTCAGCCATCAGAATAGCACATGAAAAGAAGGGATAGGATTAGTTGCACTAATTTTCCTGTTACTGTGCATTCTCTGGGACACAGTAGGGCCTTTCTAATGCATCTACCCTTGCTAAATGAGTCTTTGCAATTAGGATTTGTAGACCGAATTCAATGTAAGAAAGGGAAAAAAAGGAATATAAATTGTTTCAAGGATGACAGATTACACATCTGGATTCTTCTTCCCCCAACTCCCGTGTTCACCTTTATAACAAATTTTTTCAAAAGTAATGTGGTTTAAAAATCATTTTAAGTTGCCCAACATAAATGATAAAATCAAATATTGAATTCACAAACAATAGCCTTTATTGGTTTGTGACAAGTGATCCATCTTTTTACATTAGAGCAGCTTTCTGAACCAGATTATTTTTCATAATTGATAATTTGTGAGTCATATATTTGTTATCTGTTCTTTTATGGCTTTGAAAATAGTGAATGATGCCAAAGATCACTGTGCTTTTATAAAGAAAATTATTTTAGTGTAGTTTATTGGCTGGCATTTTCTGAAAGTATGTTACCAATAAGTTTTGCAGAGAATGTAACAAAGGTAAAAGTAACATCCATTGCAAGAAAGAGACCTTATGGGTCTAGAATTCATATTGATAATGTGAATTTAGTTTTAGAATTCATTCATGTTTAGCATGAGAACAATGAAAAAACATAAATATGAAAAAAATGTCAAATGCAGTTCTGTGAGCTAAGAAAAGTTTTATTTCACATATGGGCAATTTTCTCAATACACAACCCACATTAGTACAACACTTAAACACAATAGTCTGTCTTGCTATGGGCATTACAGTTATACCAACAAAATAATAGCAATATTTCTTATAAACAGTAATTTCAGTTGATTTTGATAGATAACCTTAGAATAAATATCACCAACCACATACAATTTTCATTATTTAGCTTTGTATTTTATCTGTAAAGCCTTCTTAAATGCAATAGAAAAATTCTTACCCTGTCTTATGGTTCATAATAATGTCATGGTAAGACTAGGGCTTTACATATTAATTAATTTACCATAGGTAATAATACTAAGGAATTTAAAATCTATTTTACTTAAGAGGGCAATATTAAAACCTTTTTTTATTCTTAATTAATAATTCTTTCACACATCCTGAACATTTTTACTAATTCTGTTCACAATTGTACTGACTTGACAAAGTATAAATCAGTTGGAAAAGTAACAACCTAATTTACTAAAAACTATATAAAAGAATTGTTGGATGAATTAAATATTAATTTTTAATTTGTTATGAATCTGCTATTAGAAATTATGTAGTTTTCCCTCAATCTTTATTAAAATCTCTTCTGAACAATTTAATTACAGAAAACTATTTTTAATAAAAAGATTATCTATTTAATTAAAATAAAATTGAGATAATTTAATTACAACGTAATTATATATTATGACTTCATATAAATAAACGCCATATATAAGATATTTGCTCTTCAGGAGATTCTAATAGTAGGGTTAAAAAAACACCTGTGGGCTAATGTCTTTACCTTAGAGACTATATTGCACGTGTTTATAACATCACCTAATTGCTTAAAATTTATACTTTAATTAGATGAAAATGCTGAACAATATATTATTGCCTATACCTCAGAATAGAAACAATATTACAAAAATAAAATATATTTATTCCTAGTACAATGCTTATTTATTATTTGAATTTTTTATTAATTGAATTTCTTCTTAAATTATTACTTCTAAGTATTTCAAAAATATAATGTAAATTTTTATTATTCAAAATCTAATTCAGCTATGAAGAATAGCACTCTGTCCTTATTTAACCTGAGTATTTCTAAATTGTTTTTAAAATATAGGATATGTGTGGCATCTTTATCAGATGGACAAGTAGGTTTGAAATATATACATAACAGTATTAAAGAAAGACAACCAGTCTTTATGTATATGTTAGAAATGTTGACAATGTTATTTAGTATCTATAACAGTGTGAGGAACAATTTGCTCTACCTTTTCAGATGTTTTATTGGCCTCATTTTGGGCATGTGCAGTGATAGTAGGATATGTTTATTTGTACATATGGTGTGACAGATTGTTGATGTGTTTTAACCATAATATATTATTCAGTTTTGAAACCTACTCTCTTTAGAGTTGGAATTTCTTTATAATTGAAGGGAAAATGCATCTCTAATAACTTGTCTTACAGGACTGCTCATGTTTCAGAAAATATGACTGTTATATAAATTATTGAGAATTCAGTGTTAATTTGATATATTTTCAAGAGTGAACATCAGGCTTATTGTAAGGTAGACTAGCATCTGAACTTCACTTCCAAACTATTTGACATTTTCTTAAAGAAGAAACAATGTTTAAAGTATACATACTCTTTAAATTACACTAATTACTGAAAATAGTTTTGAACAATGAATTTTTAAAGTTCTGTGGAGTCCTGAAAATTATTGTATATATTGCATCGCTCCCACCCACCACCACCACCACCATACACACTACCTCATGAGGTTTGTTCAAACCAAGAAAATTAGTTCCAAATTTTGTTACTGATAGCTTTACAAAAAAAAAAAAAATTAAATTAAAATTGTCGATATAGATTCTGCATAGAATCTATACATAAACACTGTATATATTCAGAAGTATTCATAATTGAAAAAAGTATTTTTCCCCAATCAATAAAATAATTTCCATGTTTTTCAAAAGATAAAGAAATCTCCAGAAGAAAAATTGTGGACAATAATGGAACACTCTAAAACTGGATTGTAATTTTAAAATAAAAACTTTCAGTGTAAATCCTAATGTATAACAATCTTCATCTGCTCCTGGGCTTACTCACTTGTCCGTGAAAAAACAAAAGAAAACAAAACAGAAACAAAACCAAAAAAACTTAATGCCATTATAAACCATTGTTTATCTCTTTCCCCACTCCATCCTAATTGTCTTAGATGTCATTCTGCAGTTTGGCCTGTAGGTAGCAATCTTGCACCATAAAAACGCTCCATTTACTCATTTATTTAGGTTGGAAAAGCTTACACCATTACAGATCTGTTAAATGTAAGCAGTGTTATTTGCATAAATTCCAGACTTTGATGATGGTCTGTGGCCTGCAGATTATTTATGCAGTTGTTTGGCCTTGAAGTTCACAATTTTGCTCAGAGGTGACTTTATTTTGCATTGTGACCCCATGTAGGTGGGAGACAGTGGAATGGAAAGGGGCATAACCTGGAACCTTGAAAACCATGCGGCTACTTGTCTGAATAGAATGCTTTGTTTCTCATACAGCTTCAGATAAAAAAGAAATTCTCGAGTCTTCTAAATATAGAATAATATTTTAGTGCTTATGTAGCAAAAATGACCAAAAAAGTCTTTTGAAGTCAGACACTCACGTTCGACGAGGCAATTGCTCTTAGTATCTGGGAACTTTTACCAGGTTAGACCTATTTAATCTTGTTTCCACTGAGAAGAGCTAAAAGCCAAAAGGACTAACATTATTGTGACTTGTTGTTTTTACACATCTACTATAAAGTGCCATTGCATTGTGTATTTTTAAATGGCAAAAAGATCCTGCTTTCTTCTCAGCTGTTTTTCAGAATAATTGTTAATAGTGTATTAATTCAAATACTTGCAAAGCATGTCTTTCATACCAAAATGCACCTTTTATTTCAAATTCATTTGGTACATGATGATTTTAGAAGTATAACTTTTAATTTGTTTCAGAAAGACAATTCTCTTGTTAACAGGCCTTTATGTACAATTCTGATGTACTTTCATTCCTTCCTTCCTTTCTCATAATAGCTCAGTGCCTACTAAGTGTCCAGGCTCTTTTCTAAATTGTCATTCCAAATAGGTTAGGACCTGACTGTGAAAACATTTATACTTTATTAAAGTCATAACTACTGAGGAGGGGAGTGGACTTTAATGTAATTAAGTGTATTTTACTTTTAGATGAAAGTGAATGTCTAATATCCTGATGTTTTTGTGGAGTTCAAAAAAAATTACAAATCCTCATTTCCCATGAGTATTCCTTTGCTGAAAAGAAACTCATTGGATTTTAGAGAATGGAGCTGGGTCTATTTCAGGGAGCTCTTGAACAATTGTTTCTGAATGATTATATTTCTTATTATGGAAAATTTTATTTAAGTGGGAAATAAACTAATCTTTGATTGTCACTACTATGTCAACATATTCCAAACTGCCAGAATTTTAAGTTTCAGCTGTTGACCAAATTAACAATACGGTGCATTTTACTTTGCAAAAAAAATTGCCCCATTGTTCTAGAAAGTATTGATAAACCTTCAACTACATACTTTTCTGAAGCTTGAAATTAATCCAATCATGAGAAACTTATGGCTGTGATTGCATTTCATACCCATCATGCCTACTTTTTATAATACTTGCAAAGGTTACAGAGTGCAGTTTCAGGAACAAGAAGAGCTTATTGTTAGTGAGGAGTCCCCTTTGATTCCATGGATCAGTGGTTATTAGAGCTGCAGCTGGTTCACAACAAATATTCACATCTTAAGTGGTTAGATAGAGGTCATTTTCTCACAGGGTAGGGGGCAGGGTAGAAACTCAGAAAAAGTAACTTGAATGACTAAGTTTTAAGTAGACTGGTGAAACGGGTGAGAAAATTGTTTTAATATATTAGGGAGACATCTTCATTTCTTAACGATATATGTTTGATTTTGAATCTTTTATTCTTCCAATATTTTCTGATTAGAAGATTCAATGACATATCCCTTTATTAAGTATTGTCAAGTTATATGTTGGCTTTAGTTAGATTCAGGTTTAATTTTCAATCATTATTTTTAGTATGCTCTTTGCAGCTCTGAAGATGTTCTATTAGCTGTAAATGTAAATCATCCGATAGTCCTTCTCTCCACCTGCTTCCCACCCCGCCCAAATAAAGATTTAGGCAAGGATACCAAGCCGGTAATGGACCTCAGATTTTAGGGATCAGTTCCTATCTGAGCTAAATGATCCTGGAGTTGCAAATGAAAATAGAAGAGTAGAAAAGCAGGTGCTTGAGCAGGTGGGTTTGTGATCTTTTGCCATTACACTGGTTCTCATAGTTTTAGAAAATTCACAAAAAACGACAGAGCTCCTTCTGTTACAGAGAAATCTGGGACGTTCTCACATCAGGGCTTAACTCCAAGGGGTGATGAACTTCTTTGGTGGGAATGACATTTCCCTCTCTAATTAATGTATCAACCTTGAGACACACACACACACACACAAACTTATTGCTGCCTCTCAATATGGTCAGTAAAAATTTTCTACTTCCATAGGTCCCTTCCTATGAGTGGAAGAGGACACAAAGGAAAGATTCCATCTTTATTCTCTGTCAAACCTCAGAGACCCTATTTCTAGAAGAACGAAATGGATACATTTGAGAACTAAAGAAAGCATCAGGAATTTGATCTTTTATTTCTTCCCTTTCTCAAGGGATGTGAGAATGCCTTTAGAACAGAAATAGAAGTTTAGAAAAAGATGAAGAACTGGCACCATATAGGAAAAACATCTTTGTTTTTCTTTTAATAGTTAATGAATAAATGGGTCCCATTATTGAGAAATGAATAATTATATTTCTTAATAGGGTTATAACAGCTAACTACTGGTGACTAAGTTAGTGAAGTATTGAATAAATTCTTAGAACAGTGCCTCTTAGACTTCGATATAAATACACATCACCTGGGAATCTCCCCAAAACTACAGGTTAAAAATCTCAGTAGGTCATGGGCAAAGCTTATAGGTGATTCTGTTAGTGCGGGTTAGTGACTGCACTTTAAATAAGACCTTACTAAAGATCTTAAACAATAAATATAACAATGACCTAGCACACAGCTTTTTAACTTTTAAAAGGTTTCCGACCGCCTGGAAGGTTCTTATAAACAGAAATGGGGGCCCCTCTCCCAAGGATGGTGATGTAATAGGATGGAGGCAGGTCTCACATATTTGCATTTTTATCAAGCTTACAGATGATGCTAATGATGCTGGTCCAGCTACCATGCTTTGAGAACCACTCACCTACTACAGTCCACTCTATGGATGACCAACGTTAGAAAACCCACACACACACCACTTGCTACTATTCAATGATTCTGATTTAAAGGGTTCAGGAATAATGAATAAAACCCACTGCCTTCAGGGTACTCTAATCTGAGTCTGAGTAGAAAATTCACTGATGTTCCTTTGACGAAGAATACATGATACATTGGTAAAGGAAGACCTGAAGAAAGAAAAGGAGACAGTTTTTAAAAATTGAAGAGAGAAGTCAGTTTGCTGGAATCAGGGAAAAAGATGGTACAGATCTATTCATTTTATCATCAATATAATGTAAAACTTGTGAGTGAAGGAGGTTCAGAAAAAATGTTCTTACAACTGGCAGCTGGGGAGCTGCCAGGATTTTGTTGAGACTGACATCCTGACACTCTTCAATCTCTCCTCCTTTCTGTGCTTCCTGCATGCCTCCCTGCCACCTTAGACCCAGAAGGCAGAGAAAGTTCTTGACAGGAGGTTTAGTGCTCTTGTAGTAGATTTGTAGCTATAGAAGTAAATTATGAAATGAACAAACATGAAATGTCCACACGTGTGTTGAAATATTTTTTAAATGTCCTTATATCTCTAACTCCTTCTTTTAAAGAATGAAGAACAGAAAGTCTTGTCAGTTTCCAGCAACACTTGGTGACAGTGTTAATGGGGGTATGTCCAAGAAGCAGAGTGAAATGAAATATAGGAGGATGATCTTTCATAATCCCTTTTGGTACTTGGTATCTGTTCTATTTAGAATAGATGGAACAGCTGCTCCCAGTTAATCTTTTTTGGTTAACATTTGAAGATATAGCAAGTAAAAATCTTTCTTTTTGCAAGAATACAACCTTTTCCCCTACCTAATAATCATCCCTTTTGCCTTACTCACATATGTAGGTCCCACTTTGCAAATTCCCAGACCCCATGAATTCTTTTCTAGAATTGTGTCCAGTCCAGTTCAAAACAATCTCTACTTGCATTTACATGGCATTTCTAAACTCTTGTATCTTCAGCTTTAGTACTGGATATTTGATTCATGCTCTTATTTTCTACATAAGCCACTCTATAACTCATAAGGAGACAAAATTACCAGCCACCAAACTTTTTAACAATTGATTTTTTTGGACAATATTTAAAATCAAACTTCAGTAACCACTCTAATCTTATTTCTTATATAAAGTCATTTCCTATCCTACCTTTATTTCTCCCTAGCATTTCATCTTCTAGGCCAGAGATGGCAGACATTTGCCTACATTCTACCACCTCAATGTGCTTTCTTTTGCCAGACATAAATTGATCACAACCTGTGAGCTCACACATGCACATGCATACATGCATATGCACATGTGTGGCACATACTCACATACACACAGGGTGAAGATCAAAAAAAAAAAAGACCCAAAATGTATACACACTGAAGGTCAACAATATACTTTGGGTTGATTCTCAGCATGAACCTATTTGCTATTCTCTTGGTCTTTGTAAATGTGTCTGTCCTCTTTGTATCCCTTTAGGAGTCTAAAGGAGATGGGGTAGTTTGTTGCATTTGTTTATCTGTTCTACACAGGATGTGGGAAAAGTTTATACATAGGTGATACTCAATGTCAATGCATTTTTGTTGAATTTCATAGTCTAAACTGATGGAAATGTATTTTATAGAATTTTTATATGTAGGTCTTATTATTCTCAACAAACATTATCTCAATTGATAGAAAACAAAATATAGCCAAGTAGAATTACCCTAAATCAAGAATGATTTCCAGCTATTTTGGATACAAGCAGTACAGATAAAACAAAAAGTATATTTTCAAATCCAAAATAAACACTCCTCTCCCTCAATATCATTTTTATGTTATTATAATTTCCCAAGAAAACCCTCTTAGCAGGGCAAAAAAATCAATTGCAACTCTCTAAATTTTCACAAAGCCTGACTTAATGTGGTTTACACTAGTGGTCCTTTCGATATTTTCCATCATGTTGTTCCATGATGTTTCAGTAATAAAAAGCAGCTTGCTAAAACCTCTGTATTTACTCAGTTGTGATATTTCACTATCATGATTACTAGAGATATTATTTATTCATAAGATAGCATCCATAACATTCACTTTGAGAAAGAACATCTTCAAGTAGATTTGTTCTATCCTTATCATATCACAGAGAGAGCTTAAAAAGAAGGAAGTGATTGTGGCCCTTTATTCTTCCATGATTTTTCCCAAGACATATTACTAATTAATAATTTTGCCGAACATTTACATAAATCAGAAAGATAATATAAAGTGATCAGACATGGAGAGAAAAAGAGAAGATTGCTGTTGTTTTTTTTTTTAGATAATACAATCCACGTTAGCATTTAATGAAAAGCTTATTGCTAAAGAAGTAAAAAAAAAAAATGCCTATGTTATTTTATAGCCAGAATTCATAGATTCTGCATAGAGAGAAAAAAGAGAGGAGAGAGGAGGGAGGGAGAAGAGAAGAGGGGAGAGAGAGAGAGAGAGAGCACACATGAGAAAGCAGGAGAGAGAGCTAGAGAGATTTTTTTCATGTGGAAAGAAACAAAATGAAGTAAAAGCTTTCTTTACTGGAGTACTAATAGTTTCTCAATAAGTTTTCTTAATGTCTTTGAGGGTGGGGGGAAACAAAGACCTTAGCACCTTTTAATTTTGCAGCTGTTTTTACACTTTTATTGCCTCTTCTCTCCTCCCACATTTACACAAAAACCTTCTCAAGTCTCTTTTAAGCAGTACAGCAACTAAATCAATCCTAAGTGGCAACCACTTCTAACAGCGTTGTGTAGACTGTGTGTTAATTAGCTGCAGTAGATTATCCCCTAGTGTGCGAGGGGTGTTGGTGGGAACTTCTCAATGTGCAGAGAGTGCTGAGGATTTCATGTTTATTTTCATGTATTGAGGCAAATTCTCAGTATGTCTCCAAATTATCTCCTTGGGGGTGTTTTTTCCTGAGCTAATCCTGACAGAATCTTTCTGTCAGATATGCCCATCATCAAGAACAGGAGAACGGCACACATACAGGAACCTCTGTGCTTGGGGCTGTATGCAAATTTAATGCCCAGCTCATTTCTGTTTCTCTTACGTGGATGACAGACATTTTAACAATGTGTTCCACATTCCCCTCTGGGAATCCAGTTGGATTTCTATATGTATATGAGTGCATCTATACATCCATTCAGAATGTGTCTTTCAAGTCTGTATTGGGAACATATAGGCATACAAATGTGTTTATATATGTACATAGAAGCACATTTATTATAAGTAATGCAGATATTGGGATGCATGTGTGAAGATGGGAAGGAGCCAAGCAGCTCTTGATCAGAGGTGTGTCTACATCCCAGGGAGACTAATCAGCTGCTGAAAAGTGGATAGGGTAGAAGAACTGATAAACAAAGCTGTACTGAATATAATTCCACAACATTGGGGGTGGGGGTTGGGCCACTATGAAATGGTGAGTATCAACAGCATAGAAAATCAGCTTTATGTTTTAGTCATTTTTTTTTTTTTTTTTTTTTAGTGCAACGGTTACATCCTAAAAAGCTTGTCCAGTCTAAGGGCCGGTATTTGTGATTAACCATGTAACTGTGACTTAAGATGCTTTTTGCCATCACAGATTGCCAATCTATTAGTATTTTCTTTGTAATGCCATTATTTTCAATGGCAACTTTCTACCCCGCAAATGTGTTTGAATCCCTGTCTCCATGCACTGGTGAACTAGATTGGTAACCCTAGTTGGACAATGGAAGAGCCCATCTATGTCTTCGAAGCCTAGGATGTATGCCAGACAGCAAACTTAACATGACACACCAGTGTTAAAAGGTGCATCTTATATTGAGCACCTTCTCTGGGTCAAGCATTCAAACGTTTTATCTGAAATGGCCAAATGGAGGATGGCAGCCTCAGTTGTAATGTTCCCCTCCAAAAATATATCCACCTCAAGTGAACAAGATACTTGTAAAAAAGTTTAATACTGAAAACAAATATAGCTACCTTTCAGATAACAGTGCTGCCTTTCTAGAAACTATGAGGTATGCCATCTGGATAATATTGCAAATATTAGACTATTTCATTCTCACAAGGGTATTTGAGTCTTATGATAGTACTTCTATTTCAGAAGTGGAAGCAAAGTCCAGTGAATTTATACCATTTGCACAACATGGTAATTCAAGTGTTTGATCTGATCAACCCGTGTTTTATTTCTAAGCATGATGTCCTTTTCCTTTCCTAAATCCAAATAAGAAATAAAGAGGAAACAAATGGGCAACAGGAAAAGGCTTAGAGTCAGTGGATATCTAGAGTAGCTCAGGAGATTGAAAGTCCCAATCAAGTAGTCTTTGTAGAGTGAGAATCTCTTCTCACATTATAAACTCTTTTCTTGGAAGGTCCAAGCAGAAATTTTCTCTTTCTAAGCCCCTAGAGTTGCTATTCTGGAACGAGAAAGGGGAGAAGAGATTATTCCCCTATATCCTAGGCTTTTCAGTTTTGTCCTGTTTTTCCTGTTGGTGGGAATGTAATTTGGTGCAGCTGTGATAGAATGCATTATGGATTTTCCTCAAAAAATTAAAATCAAAAGGTCCAGCTGTTCTACTTCAGGTTGTTTATTGAAATACTATATGCATCCCCATGTTCATCACAGCATTGTTTACAAGATATGGAAATAACCTGAGTATAACTTGATTAATAAATGGATAAAGGAAATGTGCTATGTATATACAATGGAATATTATTCAACCATTAAAAAGAAGGAAATCCTGCCATTTGCAACCACATGGCTGAAACTTGAGGGCATTATACTAAGTGAGATAAATCAGCAGAAAAAGAGGAATATCTCTCTAATTGTAGAATCTGAAAAAGAGAACACAAAGCTCATTGACGCACAGAATGGATTGGTTGTGGAAGGGAGGGGTCATAGAAGGGAGAAATGACTGAAGAGGATCACTAGATTGAAAAGAAAATAAGGTAAATCTAAGACAGAATGTGTGTTATCCTTTTTCTTAGTGTGTGTATATAATACCATTCTGCATTCTTAAAAGATGTCTCTTTTCCCTGTTTCTTCTAGTATCAGACTGAACTAGATGGGTTCACATGTCCCCGAGAGTTGAGGAAAGGGGAATTTACCACAGATACATAGTTTTAAAATGGGTGTCATGTTGAGACCAAACCAGTTTTAACATAGGGGATTCACTTATAGTGATTCAAGATTGATTCAAAAGATTTGATTTTGTATTGCCTGTGGTGGTCAGATACAACCATAATTGTAGTGCTTAGCCTGAGGTTATTACTCTAGATCTCTAATTATTACCAGAGGACATAATTAAATACTGAATTGAGAATACTCAATTGAGTATTGAGTCCTAGAATTTGATATATGAATTAGTTTCTTTCAAAGGAGAATGAATATTTATTGAGCATATATTATGTGCCTGGCAGTGTACAAATGTCATCATGTGATCTTTATATTCATTTTAAAGAAGGTGCAGTTATTTTGGCATTTCATAGAAAAGGAAATCAAAGCTGTGAAAAAGAAATTGTCTGAGATCATAGAGTTAGAAAGTGCTAGAACTAGACTTCAAGCCCACTGTTTGGCTTTGTGCCTCAGAGCTTCTCCGATATCCCATCAACAGTGTTCAGAGTCAACATCCAGCCCAAGATGGCCTGGCCAGAACAACCTGGGAGTGGTCATGGTTGGCAGAGATTTTTTGCTATCTCTTGTATTATTTTAAAATAAATATGACTTAACAATTTTAGTTTAAAACACTTTCATCTTTATTTTACATCTTTGTAAAATTACTACCACCACCACTAACAACAAAAATGTTTCTTGTCTTGTTTAGCCTTATCCCTGGCTGCCCTCAGTTATCTGCTATACATAAGCCCTGGAGTTCGTGGCTATTCCAGTGAGAAAATTCCACTTCAGGGAAAATGCTATGTATTGATTTAATGCCCTCCTATTGTGGATTAACAGGGCAAGCAGATATGGCAGTAATGGGATATTTACTCAAAGGCATGGTTACCATTGATTATAAAATTGCCTGTATGTTCAAGTGTGATGACTGCAACTTAGGGGGTGATGGATGGCTAAGTATCAGTTTGGGCAAAAGCTGGGGCATGTTTCAAAAGATTTAATTTGGAGCTGTTGCAATTTACTGTGAGTTTACAGTCTACAGGGATGGCACCTGAGGAGTATTTATCCCTGCACCTAAAACACAACTTAGTTGGCCAGCATATTGGTTAATAAGCAGGCAGTCATAGTTCTTCATAGTATTTTAGTCTAAGGAATCCCAAAGACATTCAGTACCACAGAACTAATTCTGGGCAAAATGATGGCATTTTGTTGTGAGTCAAACAATGCTACTTATAGAATTTAACAGCAATAACTCTTACGATCCCTTTAGTCCAAATGGTCCATGCATGGCCCTACCAATCCTATCATCTTTTCTCTTTTTAAATCCTATTCTTCTATTCCAAATGCAAACTACAAAGCTCCCTGTTTGTTATAGTTGCAACAAGCAAAATAGTGAATTATCCATTGAATACATTTATTTGTCCACTCATGATTTATTTATCCCGCACCTCCAGTGGATCTGGCATGGTGCTGATGCTAAGAAGCAATTCTGGAAATCTGATGGAGAATTTTGAGTTCAGATGGGCAAGAATTTAGGTGATGCATTTACATGTCCTCATTTTCCAGTCTTTTTCAATGCATTTTATAGGATTGTCTAGAAATCACATCTCATTGGTCTCTAACTCTGATGCAGTGAGTCTAATAATTTAATTAAGAGTCTTCTTTTAAGACCCAAGAGAAAGATGTTGGTCCTCCATGCTTCCCATCTGTCTTCCACATTACAGGAGTTCACAGTTTGAACATTGTCAGTTCACAGAATACCACCATGAAACTATTATGGATTTCAAGAAAATCCTTATGTAGCAATTCACTGTGGAACAGTGGGACTGAAACATAGCAGTTAAATGACTGTCCTTTTGGGATTAGGGTTAACACCTCTGTCTTAATGAAACTTTTATAACTTACATAATATTCTGGCAGGAAAGATGCTGGGTAAGTGTAAAGTATGTTGATGGCTGATGCTGTTGCTTCTGTGACATTTGGACAACTTAAACCATATGGCCTAAATGTAACTCTAGATAAGTGTATAATTTTAGGTTGATTTTGTTTCAGAGCACTTGGAGGTCTGCTTGAATTAGGAGCCAAATCAAATCCCAGAAACAGGTGTATTTCCAAAAAAAGGACAGGATGTGTGTTACAGATGACCCAGTTAACAAATCACTGCCTTAAATCAAATAGGGGTATGTTAAGGAATATTTAAACATCATTGCCAAAAGACCTGTCCAAGCGCTGTGCCTCATGATGTCTGTCTCTCTGGCTCTTTATGAGCATAAAGTAATGTGAAATACACAAATTCATACTTGACCCTTCCAAGAGCATGCAGAGTAATGTACCTGGGGCCCTTATTCAGACCCACTCTAGTTCAAGAGCTGACTGGCCAATTAACCAGCGCTCCTATCTCCACTCTCAAATCCAAGGGCTGAAGATTTCTGAATTCACCCCCATCCTCATTCTCTAACCAGAGAGATGCACAAATAAAAGTAGTTCCAGTAATGTGCCAGTAAGCTCAACCATTTTGACTCCTTAACCTACACGTAATGTTGTGCTGATCCTGTGCCGGGCTCTGTTCTAAAGACTTTATAAATAGTAACTCACTTAACCCTCCATAACAATCTTGTAGGGGAGTTATCCCTATTATCCTTATTTTACATGTAGCTGAAGAGACCGAGGGACAGAGAAGTGAAGGAATTTGCCCAGGGACCTGTGGCTGCTAGGTCTCGGATCTCATACCCAGACAGACTAGCTTCGGCTCCGTTCGTAAGGACTGGGCTCTGCTGCACCTTCAGGGACAGTGTGACTCATTTTCGCTTCTGTCAAAACCACAGAATCTTCCTGGAAAGAGATTAAAAGTCAGGTTTTCAACAAGAAGATTTGCTTTTAGGGAAAAAAGCTTTCTAAGATTGGCATTACTAATAGTCGTATATACAGCACAGCATATTCTTGGGATGCAAATGGCCCCATAATTTTTAAACCACAGAACCAAATCCAATAATTACCTTGCTTATCTTGTCCTTTTGTTTAAGAAAAGCGAAGATGTTATAAATAGGAAATTGCAAATTTTATCAGCTTCAGTTTATACAAGAAACTAAGGTTGCTGCTTAGGACAAAACCATGGGCAATCTGGTGGGCCTTTTAAATCTATTCCAAAGACAAAGGCTCAGACTGTGAAATTACAAAATCACTAGGGAAAGGGAATTTCATAGTATAAACCTTCCAGCATTAAGTCTCAACCCTGAGTGTCTTTATAAAGAATCTGAGTTGATTCCAGCCGCCATGGTAACCAGAAAAGCACAGGAGACTGGAGAAGGTGAAGCAATATAGTAATAAAAACCCCTCAACTCCTAAAGTGCTTTCTGTCTTTACCATTCATTCTGCTGCTTAACAACACAATATTATATTTTATGTATTAAATGGGTCCTATGTGTATGTTTTCTCTCCCCAGCTGGATAGTGAGCCCTTGAGGACCGGTTAGCACCTCTCGGTGACACAGTGCTGACATATCGATGGGTTTTCTACTTCATTTCTTCCCAGAATCCTGTTGGAAGACTATATGGAGGAAAGGGCAAGAGCTTTGAAGACAGGCTAGATGTAAATTATGACTCTTTAAGGATGCTAATGATGGTGTCATGGTTATGAGACGTTCTGGGGATCATAGGTGTGGTGGAAGCATCCTTTTTAACAGACACACATGATGAGGCAGACACCCTGTGTTGCTGCACAAAGACAGCATCTCTGCTCTTCACAACAACAGTCCTATAACTGATGATGATGGGACCCAGGCATGTCAAGTCTCTTCCCAATCCCACAGACTCAGCATGACAGAGCTGGGGTTCACACCCAGGCCACTGACACTTCTCTCTGCTGTCTTTCTCACCATGGTCAGGTTATCTAACATCTCTGACCTTCAGAGATGGGGAGGCTCATCCCTATCTTGTTGAGTTCTGTGAGAATTAAGTCAGAAAATTTCAGAGAGGAGTCTGTTCACTGAGACACTGCCACAGAGGACACTTGATTCAGAATCAATGTACCTTTCCTATTAAAATTCCCTCCCAGCACCCAAACCCTCAGACCTATGCATTTGCAACAGCAAATTAAAGTAAGAAAGATTATGTGCAATAACTGCACAGTGTTGTCTAATCGTGTTACTAGGTCTCCAAATGAAGTTTTGTTTGCAATAGGTTTTGTTTCTCAAAAAACTGAAAAAAATCATTCTGAAGAATTCCACAGAAAAGCATGTCTCCTGACCTAAGGAACTGACAGTCCAGTCAGAAATGGTCCTGCGGGAAGCCGTGTGAATGACAGGGGAAGGGACCCCTTTCCCAGGGTCTACTCTCTGCCCCCTGAACACATCGCACCTGTGCACCCTGAGCTTGCTAAAAGAATCAGCTGCTGCTCATCACATGTGAGATCCCTTTGTTCCTGGTTAGTGCCTCCTAGTCTGCAAATTAATTCATCGCAGCTTTGAGATCTCATAAACAAAAATTCCTAAAAGTCTAAGTATCTCGAAGCCTTTACAAGTCTCGTAAATAATGCTTATAGCAATAAAAAGCAGTTCCAGTCTCTGTCTTGAGGAACAGATGTCCAGCGGTCAGTATCTTTCCGTGCATTTAAAATAATATGTCTTGAGAGGATTTTAGAATATGCTTGAACATTCAAGAAGTGGTTCAGGGAAGTGTTCCATGAGTAATACTAAATATTCCTTCCTCTACCCAAATGGTGAGCCCTCCATTTCTCTGCAATAACCCTGCTTGCTTTCTTCAACGTGGGCTCTGCAGGCAAAGTAATGCAGTTAAGAAAGCTTATTCAGTTTTGCAGTGGTGAAATTTCACTTCTTTAAAGCCTGCATTTCTTACTTTTACAAACTTGTCACAAACTTTCACCATAATGTCCAAGTCTCCCCTGAAGATTGTGCAAAGCGAAAATCAAAATTCTTGCACAGCTTTAATGATGACATCAGTGGTGAGAAAAAGATTATGCACGCACATACACAAATCCAGCTGGCACATGAGCATAAATAACAGTTTGGTGACAGCAGAAAAGTATTGATGCCTTTCAAATTTGATGTCTTTCCCTGAAGAAATTTGCTGATTTGCTGTGTTGAATTTAGGATAGTTCTCTCTTTTCTTGATAAATCTATTTTTTTTCTCACTTTCTTAAGTTATTATGCATTCGTAAACTGCATCTTGAAAGATCATAGTTGTCATCACCCACCCCAATTTTTCTTCTGTAGATAATCTAGGGAACTTTTTTAACCTTTATTTTGGCACTTGATGAACAGCAAGATATTAATACATCTAACAGAAATGGGGAAAATAACTTGAATAGCCAACATCAGAGCTCCAGAGAGAAAAGTTTTGATAGCACAAACAAACTAATAATGCTGGTAATAATTTAGGAACATGCATATATTAGTAGGCCTCTAATTTAAGAGCTAATTATCTTTGTTTTCATTCTTAAAAACAAATTTGTTTTTTCCATTAAATATAAAAATGGTTACACCTTCTAGCAACCCCTTCATTAAAACTATACAAATAATTAAAACAAAGAAATTACCACATAATTGGGCCATATTGTGCATAATTTATCATACACCTTTTCAGTCTTTAGATAATAGTTTATTTGTATAAATAATTTTTATAGTACTTTCGTGTGGTGTAGGGAAGATACAGTGTCTAGGATGAAAGAAGCAGTGTGATTAGTTGATGAGGTGTTGACATCGCCTTTATTTTATTATAGCTACACAGGTTGATTAGCATCATAACATTAGAATAAATCTGCATACAATTAAAATAAAACATATTGCCACAAAAGGCACACAGAACTTATTGGCCTGATTCAGTAAGTTCCTGTATAGCTGAATTTCGCTTTAAAATTTGTTCACCGCTCTCCTTTTGCTTTTTTTTTTTTTTTTTTGGCTATGTTTTCTTTGACTGTTTTTCTTTACCTTCTGAAAGATATTTATAGCTCTTCAGGGTGCACCAGCCTACTGAGATAACTGTGTTCTTAGATGCTTGAAGACAAAGATGAACAACTCACTTGTGGTGTGTGGTTATCTCATTATCTCTACCCACCCTGTTGTAGGGTATTGCTGGAGCTGCAGTGAACTGTTTGCCCTGCTGGCAAACAAGCCCCTTGCAGCTCATGACACTTGTTTTAACCGTTATTTAGGCTAGCTCTTCACAGTGAGCCTGAATATGCCCTTAGGCTCCCAATGAAAAGGGAGCTTAATGATGTGTCAAAAATTGCACTACAAGGGCCCACAATAAATTCAGACTTTGTAAGTACAGAAGCCAACGGGGCTGCTAAAATTTAAGGTAGTGTTCAGAATCAGACCACTTGTCATGAAGTCGTCCTGATAGGGAGCATGTGTGCCTGTGTTAGCCAGACAGCTTAAAGCAGGAGACGAGAACCTATGTCAAAATGACTGAGAGAAGAAGTCAAAGGATAATTCATGGACTGTGAGTCAAAAAACAAAGTGCACTTTTTCAAACCAATTTATAGAGAGAGAGCTAAATGGTATAGTTGTTGACCAGTGAAATAACTGCCATTTCCCCACCTGCATAAATAACCTTAGGTAGAAAGAAAGCCTGGAAAGCTTGGGGAAGAAATGGCTCTATCTTCTTAGCAAGGGTGTGGTTATTACCTGCAAACTTTCTTTTCTTACACTAAAGCAGAGATAGAGCAGAACAACTTTTCTCACTCCTTTGGCAATAATAGTAACTTCTTTCCTTATTTTCTCTTAATCTAGTTAAATAAAAACAGCTTAGGCAAGATGAGACTGCATTATAAAATAACTCCTAACATTTGGATTAAGAGATCGAGCCCTTTTACTATTCTAAAGTGGTTCCTGAACAATGAACTCAAAGTAGAGTCAATTAAGAATATCACAGAAACTGCAAGACCCTTGGGACTGCCCTAGTTTTTGAAGATCTTTTTATACTCCAATCAAACATCAACAGTTTCATTAGAGTAGCTGTCCTTGGTTGCTACTTGATCAGTGAAAGAGTCTGTAGAAGTGTTTCAGCCTTAGAACTGTCTTTTTTTTCCTTCTCTATAACTTGAATATTATTGAAAGTTTCTCTTTTTCATCATTATTTGAAAGAAACTACTACCTTAATATTTGCTATCAGAAAACATATATTCATCCTATGAAATCTTTGTGGATGCTGCACTCTTTAATATCTTAACTTTAGTCTTTAAAAAGTATTTAAAGGAAAAGTCATTAATGACATCATACAAGGGATTTTATTTACACACCTTTGGCTCTTAAAAACAACATGGAACGCTGTACTCAATGGACAAAATGTCAGGTGTCTGTTGGCTGGGAAAAGAAATTTTCCAGTCTCCTTAAATGATATTCAAAGATTATTTTGGGCATTAAATTTAAGAATTTAAAAACTGCACAAGTGTCTTATAAAAAGGATTTGTATACATATTTTTATTTTAATTTGGTTACAAAGCACAAACTAAAAGCTTTATAATTTGTTGGAAGTTGGAAGCAAATGGAAGTAGTTTGGGGGTTCTCATTGAACACCTAGTAATGGAAAATTGACTGCACCAGAACATAATCCATAGGCTCACTTTGCCCTCTTCAGAAGTACCTTTGACTTAACCTCATCAATTTGTAACTACATTAGCCTACAATCATATGGCAGTCCAGAATTTCTCATGGTAATCCCATATAGCAACTTAATTTTCAGTACCCAATCTACTGGTTGTGCTGACTGTTTTAATAATACTGGTGTTGAGTCCTTAATGTGACCCTACATTTCCGTAGCTACTCCTGAGAGCAGAAGTCTATGGCACAATATGTTCAGGCATCATCTGACAGCACTCATTGAACATTAGCAAATGAAATTCCGGAGTCTTCTTTTATTTACTTATATCAAGATATGAACCTGGACAGGGGTCTACTTTTCTTTAGTTTCTTACTGTTTTACCATGTTCAAAGCATATTCCAATAGGTTATTTTCAAAATGATCTTGCATGATTGGTTGGGCCATAGTTTACTCAGAGTGGCCCATTTCATGGATGGTGGGTTCGAGTCTAAACCTGGAACCAGACTAGTGCTTCCTCTTCACCACTTTATAGTTCCATTTAGTGGATGCAATTTAAGAAATGTGTTTATTCCTGTGTTTAGAAATCCTCCTATGAAGAGAAGGAAGGTGAGGGGGGATGGCATGAGTGTCACAGTGGACAGTGCTGCCATGAAGAATAGTCAAATCCCTCTCAATATATAAGGAACCAACATAAATAAAAAGGAACCAAATAAATAAAAACTAGATTTGATCTAAAAAATTAAAAACCCAGAGAGTCTTATATTTGGAAGGTCAGAGTTAAAGAGTACCTCCAGAAATCGGGAATCGTCTAGCCTGATTCTCTCAAAGACTCATCAGTTTGATAGATATTAAATCTCAAAGATATTTCTAGCTGGTAAATTTACAGTTTGTTAAGTGGTTCTAATATAAAATTTAAAAATCTGTATCATCCCTTCATCTATAGCAGAACCTTTAAAATTTCATGGGAAAAGAAACCTTCACTTGAGAAATAAATCTTAAGTTTGAAAGTAAGAGCAGAGGAACTCTTTCTGATACAACAGGGCTACTTTGAAAGTTTTTTTCAAGAGCTAATTATAAATTCATATTACAGGGATACTTTATTCTGATGTGTACAAGACCATGGAAATAACTGTACTTCTCAAATTTTTTTCAAATTCACCTTTTATGTTCCAGGCTCTGAAAAGATATTAAAGTGATGTTTTCTTGGCCTAGGTCAGAAAAACAAAGGAGTTTGGTTTTGATTTTGCTTGGATGCTCAAATCGCTTTTTGTTTACCTCTATCTATCATAACAGAAAGAATTATTTAGAGTAAGAATAATGTCAGGCTCTTGCCTAGAAATTAATATAATGAGACACAGTGAATACTGCCTCTGCTCAGTCAAATGTTCTAAAGAGTGTGGCCCCATTTCCATCATTTGGTAGAAACTACTTGAGTTGAAAACAAAAATCACAAAACAAGATAAATAGCTTTAGAAACAGCATATATTTGTGCAAAGATTCAGACAAGATGAGATACAGGAGTTTATAGTGAAGAGTTGGCATTTCTGTGTTGCCAATCCTCAAGGAAAAATCATCTGGAGAGATCAGACAATCATACACTTCTGAGGCAGAACTGCAAACACATTCTGTCTCTGTCCCACACTTCTTTCTATTACCTTTTATTCCTTTTCTCCACCTTACTTTTCTTTCATCTATTTTTACTTGCTCTGTTTCTTCCACTTAGGGCATGTTTTCAACATCTTTCCTTTCCTCATGTCTCTTTTTATTCTCACTTTGTTGTATTCATCTATTCCCACTAACTTACCATGATATGGATCTGCAGAAACACTTGTATGGCTGTTAGGATGTCAGATTCTGAAGTCAGCCAAGATTTTGGCTTTGCTGTGTGACCTTAGGACTTGACTTAACCTCTCTGAGCTTCATTTTCCTCATCTGTAAAACTTCAGTTTTACTGTCAAAATTTAAAAAGTCAATAGTATATAATGTCATTTAGCACAGTTCCTGAAACTAAATGCTTAATAAATGTAGACTCCTTATTTGGGTTTTATTATATCCTAGCTAAGTCCAGAAAATAATGGAAGTGGGTTATAAAAGCACATGCAGTGAAACAAGTAAATATATAGGTAAAGGAACCACACTGATGACTGGATGATGAGTCGATAAATAACATGATGCTGACAATGTAGGTGGCACAGTAAAACACAGTTCAATTACTGGAAAGAGGAAGGTAGAAATTTGGAATCTGGGCTTCTCAGAAAGTAGGGGAAAGGAAACAGCTCTCAGTTATATGATTCACAGTTGTCTTTATATAGTTATAGTAAGTCCATTATGTGCTCATTGTAAACCCAGATATTATCAGTACTAAGCCCTCAAAAATTCATGCTTAAGAACGTTCATAAAGTTGACACTGCGTAATGTGAGCAGAAACTCCAGAGTGAAATAGTTTGTTTCATGGAATTCCCCTTTCTTCTAATCACCCTTAATGGACACTGCTGCAACAGCAAAATGAATGTCAGTTAAAGCAACTCTAGAGCTAGGTACAGAGCATGAAATACAGTGCAAGACTGAATTTGGTTTACATAGTGACTCTGCCATTTACATGCTGGGTGGTCCTGTGCAAGTGATTTGGTGCTAGAATTGTTTCCTCCTCTGGAAAACAGAGATATTAACCCCACATTGCATGATTATTTTGAAAATCATTACTGATGTATGAAAAGCACCTCCCTCCACACTAGGCACAAGCCCATGAAGGACAGCTATTATTTTGACATGGCATCACCATGCGATTTAAGTATGTTACTCCCAAATGGCTTGGATAAAGCCAAAAATAAAAATTAGATGATCTAAAAAGGAATTGTATGTCCTTCAGGCAACCTTCCATAAATACAATTTCTCATGACTGATTTTTGATAGGCACTGGGCAGCGAGTATTCAGCGTTATCCTCTTTTGACAAGTACTTGGAGTGCAAATATTCTGTTGCCAATTAGGGACAGACCATGCTTTAAGCCTCAGCTGAGATGGGAATATAGTTGACAACTCTTTTAAAAGTTGAGAGAAGCCTAACCAAAACATACGTCTGTAAAATGCCACCTCGCCTCCACATGGACATGGGCTGAGAATGGGACAAGATTTTTCTCACAAACCTCAAAATTCTATGCCAAAGAGCATGACTGTGATTATTTTAGACTGCAAAAATGTTAAAAGTGTGATGAAACTCCCACTGCCATTGGCTCAAGGAAGGTCCCATTAGAAGACACATGGAAAAACTACCCTTTAAACTTTCTGACTACTCCACCAAAATGTGCCAACCTTAGTGATAAGATCCTGTTCAGAATGCTTAGTTGTAAGCAAGTCAAATGTTACAAAGCACCTGCCAGAAAGTAATTACTTGGAAATTGGGATGATTGATTTTAAGATTGTTTTTCTTTCCCCAATGCTGTTTAAATCGTAGGCTCTTTGTTTTTTAATCTCACCCTTATTTTATGACAATAAGGTGATAACATCAATATCTTAGCAAGTACTTTTTCTCTCTTCCTGTTCTGCAGTCAGTGCAGTCAAAATTGATAACAAGTCATCAAGTCACTAGTAAAGAGAGGTGTGGCTGATGTGAAGAAATTAGAGCACATGCTGTTCATGTCAGTAGAAATTTCTATCCATTAAGGTCACTTGCCCACAAAATCCAATTCACGATGATGCAAGTGGACAGATTCTGTGAAATCTTTAATGGTTGGAGATCAAGATGACCCATCAGCTGGTCCACAGTGAATTGCTATTCATATTGAAAAGTTCCAGGATGAACTCTTTGAAAGCGTATTTTTCATGTCTTGTTCTCTAGAAGGTACATTTGTCAGTGATACTGTGCCTAGAATCTACTTACTCTTCAGATAAAATATTGACATAAGAAGATTGACTTGCAAATTATTATGGGTAAAACTACCACAAATGTCTAATATTAAAAGGTTGATAATTTATTAGAATAAACTGATTACCTGACTTTTTGTGAGCCATGTTGTTCTCCCTTCCGACTTACTTGGTGTTGCAGATCAAGTAAGACTCATACAACCAAAAATTACCTAGAACTGAGATTGATATATAACACAAGATACAATGATATCAAGAACCAACAAAAGCAAGACCCAGCACTGTACTGTTTTAGGTCATCATGTTACTAAGACATTAGTAGTTGTTAAAGGTGGTGAAATTGAAAGGTTATGATGTAGAGAATTTCAACTACTTCTGCATGGAAGGCCACACTCATTTTAGTTATACCAGGACACTGATGAATCTTGACAGGGTGAGAAGATAAGACTTTACAGTTAGGTATAGAATTTTTCTGTTACAGGTTTTCAGTATCAGTTATCAAGAACGTTTCTTATCTTGACACCTTTTATCTTTAACAGTCTTTAAAATGGACTTAAAAATAGGGACAAAAACATTCTTAGAGTAGATTAATAAAGTGATACATTTAAATCACATAACATAAGAAAACTCTTTTACATTTAACAAGCTTTAAATGTATGTATTTAGGATCTTTTCATATGATCTCGATGAGCAACCAGAACAGTTGTTTAAAATCCTGTCAAATTTTACCATGTTATTTCCAGAAATAAGATCATGCCATAGAGATTTAAAATTATGACTCTCATAAAAGTTAGAAGATATTTGCTTCACCCAAAACTCAATTTTCCTATCTGCAATATGGGAATAAAAATAATTAAAAATTATAAATGTGAAACAAGTTAAATAGCCCCTTGGGGCATAGAAGTGCTTAGATGTAATTGTTCCTCCATGATAATAATTGTATTTAATTAAAATTATTTAAAGCTGGCTTCATTTTCAATTCGTATTGAGTTTAAATAATAAAATTCCTTAAATATATTAACAGTGCTATATTAATCCCATGTAAAATTATTTCCTTAGAAGTGAAATAAACTATATCATTAACAGTGCTTAATGAATTTTCTCATTATAATTGAATTGATATTTCTATTCTACAGTTGAGAATGGCCTATAAATAATCACTTAATATTTATGGATACACACTCCCCATGGGAGGAATAAATACAGCTATAAATAGATAGAGATACAAAATTGCTATAAATTAATATATCTTATTTCTCTTACATCCACATACATACATGGTGACTGCATTTATAACCTTGTCTCACCCTGAATTATAAAATATTTCAGCTGATTTGGGGCCATCATTAGCCACCATTTCTCAGTGGGGGGGGGGGGAGGTTAGGGAATAGACTTTAATTGTTCTGTAGGAGAAATCTCAGACCACATTTTTCATCCCTTTTAATTCACCTCTTTACAATGTTCCCCTTTAGGCTCTGCCTCCTGCATGCCAGTTACTTTTGCTTTGTTTTTATTTTTTTTTAATTTGTTTTGCATGGACTAGACATAAAGGAAGCAGAAGCAGAGCTAAATAGACAACCCAGAGAATTCTATGATAAATGGTGTGATGCATGTTTTATTTTAGAAATTATATTGCCCTCACTCTTTAATGCCAAGCCCTGTTACTCACTTTTGCTCTAATTTTCAATGAGGTGTCAAAACAGAGTCAAGTCAGTGCACTTTTCTAATTAATTTTTAGAAGTCCTACACCTCTCCAGGCTTCCTCAAGACTGAACTCAAAAACAAGAAAGCACGTAGCTCCCTCTATATTATACTGGTGAACGCTGAACCCAGGTTTGCCCTGAGCATCTGTCTTTATTGGAGTGGGAATGTGATGAACACATTCCCAAGGGAAGGGCAGCAACATAAATGAAAGAAGCGCAATGCTGCCACAACAGTGAATGTCTGAAAGGTGAGCTGGGTTTTGCCCAGTGTCCCGCTCTTGGAGGACAAAGCCACACCTGTCGTCCTGTGAGACAGAACAGTGCTGTGACTCTGACAGCAGCACCAGGCGCCAGGTTAGATGGCAGTGATTGATAAATAGAGAAAATGATAAAAATGGCTGTAAAGGGTGGTGAGGGGATTGCCAGCACTCTCCTGCTTCCCCCATGCTTAATATAATTTAGTTAACTTACAGACCTGTGTATTGTATTAAGCTTTATCGGGAAGAAATATTTAAGAGATGTATGAATTTCTTAGCAGCAGTGTAGGAAGATACAGGATTATCCTGGAGTTTTAGAAGTGCACAAATAAAAATGGTTGGATGTGTTTTCAGATTTATTTCACTCTTCCTGCTGTGTTCAGCAGTTTTCATTTCTACTTTTCTGATGTAATATACCGAGAAAAACAAACTCGACCCAGTAAAGGGAACGGCTGACTGTTGCTGACCAAAGAAATAAAATGTATGGCTCCTAATGTTTTCCTGCTATTTTTGTGAGTGGATGTGGAGGTGAGAGATTTTATTTCCTGTAGCTAGTGCAATAGGTAACTTGGAAACAGTGATCAGTGAGGAGTTCAAATGAAAATCTAAGACTAGGCCCAAATTAAAAGCTCTCTGGGCGATTAAAAAACATATTTATCCAGTGGTGCTTTTTTTCTGGCCAGGGAAGGTGACCTTGTGTGTTGTTCACTCTTGCTCCTATAGTTAGATTTGTTTCTGTTTTGATTTATTTCATGATTTTTCTTTCAGGCTGTTGTAACTTATCCTACCTACCCTTCCTTCCTCTTCTATTTTGTTCCCCCTGAGTATTCCTTCGCATACTTTTTTCATCTTTTCAGATGTCTCTTACTCAGAGGATTAGGAATTTAACTTTGTTAATTTTTAAAATTGATTTAAAACAAACTGCCTAGTAGTCTCACCTTAGGGTAGTAGTAACCCCTATCACTTTTATCACCTGCTTCGAAGACTTGCTTTTCCAGTTGTAATTAGCAGTGGTTGATATTAGTATTTGCTTTAGCTATTTCTTAATATCCTTTGTAGAACATCTCTGAACACCATAGAGAAAAAAGTTTTAGAAAAATCATCATATTGATGCTATCAATTAGCATTGTATGTATTTTGAGAATGATGGTAAGTTACAGTCAAGATCTATGAACATTTACTGCCAAGGTCTAGTTTCTCTCAGTTCTATAGATTGGAATTTAAGTTATCCTTTTTCACTTTAAACCACTTTACTTAAGTATAAGTTATAGATCCTAAAATCCACTGAAAATTATGTGTATGATTTGCCGATTTATAGTAAATTTAAAAGTTATACAGTCATCACTTCTAAAAAATCCCTCATAGCAATTACATCACCTTGTTTCTACCTCCAGCTCATAGCAACCACTAATCCATTTTATGTTTGCTTTTTCTGGAATTTCACAAATTTCCGCCATTTCACAAATGAAATCATACAAATAAAGTCATTTGCTTCTGACTTCTTTCATTTTGAATAACAATTCGGAATCCATGACACACAATGTTTCACTAGTGTCTTCACTTTATCGTGGTAGTCTTTATTGTATGGATGTAGCACATTTTGATATTTTGATTATTCATTCGCCAGTTCCAAACAATTGGGCTGTGTCCATTTTGAAGGTGTCATAAATAATGCTACTATGAATGAGCATGTTTATGTGGGCATGTTTTCATTTTTCTTGTGTAGGTAGCTAGGGATAGAATTGTTGGCTTGCATATTCAATTAAGTTTGCCTTTTTGAAAAACTAGAAAACTGTTTTCCAAAGTGACTACCCCATTTTGCAGCCTCACTAGTAATATATGAGCATTTCAGTTTCTCTGTATCTTCACCATCTAACACTTTCTGCTTTGATTATAGTCATTTTAATGGGTATAAAAAAGTATGTCAGTGTGGTTTAATTTCCATTTTGCTATGATGAACTAATGATATTATCTTTTTATGTTTTATAGAAATTAATTCTTTTCATTGGTGAAATGTCTATTCAGATATGTACCTATCTTCTATTTAGGTTTTTGTGTTTAAATTATTAAGTTTCAAATGTTTTTTATATGCTCTGAAAATAAATCCTTTATTTGTAATGATTATTGCAATGATCTCAATTATTTTCTCCCAGTGCATGGTTGTCTTTCCATTTTCTTAGTTATGTCATCTGAAGCACAAAAGTTTTTAGATTAGTGAAGTCTAATTGTTAAATATATATTTAGGTTATGTTTTTTATGTTGGAGAACGGGTAACTTTTTGCTGTATGAGACTTAATTTCAAATGGCACCACCTTTTAGTTAGCATTTAAATGTATTTTCTGAAGTAGTGACATGTATTTTTCTTTGTAAGGGCTTTAAATTCCAGAGAGCTCCAGAACCTTCCTGAATCTTATAGGGTAATGTAAACTTTGAGCAATGTAGTTATTTGAATCACTGTTCCAACAATAGATATCCAGGGAAAATGTCAACAAGGAATTGATGATCAATCCATGGTCAAATGCTTCCCTTCTGAGCCTATGGCCTCTTCCTTACTGTCCTCTTTTGTTTAGATGGAATGCAATTTTTAGCGATTCAGAAAAACTGATAGCAATAATGGACTCGTAGAAAAAGTTCAGAAAATCTTGATTAAAGAAATATTCACACTAGTATAAATACTTGCTGAAAATCACACCTGTTCCATGTGGCTCAACAAATTTTTCACTCCTAATAGGTCATTTCTTAGAAATGAGGTTTTATAGACAATCAAACACAACAACAAAAATATTCCTGAAAAATAATACATCTCAGTATCTCCATGTCAATGAGTGAAAGATTTCTGAAAATGAAACGGCCTTCTTTTAGAACTCTGGAATCCTAAACTACCAGACATTTCAGGAACTATTTTGGCTGAAAATGATATGAGAGATTTTTCTTTTTCATAATTTTTATTACAGTGGAAATGGTTTTTGTATTTCTAACAGTTTGACAAGAGCTAATTACAATGCGCTCATCTGTTTTGCGGACTAATTTGAGCCATCGGGCATCAACACCATAGACATGCAGCAGCATTGCAAATGATACGCATGCTTCCCTTGCTCCAAGAATTTGTACTTGCTATAAAAGAAAACAGATTTGGACAGCCCTGAAAAAGTTGGGTTTGGTTTGAAGAAAACATTTCAGAATTACATTAGAGCTGGCCTACAAGTGAACTAAAAATACCTGCTCATCTCAGTGGTCTTGGCCCAGGGCCTTTCCTTTTACTGTAAAAGTCAGGCTGTTTGAACAGTTGGAGTTCGGCTTGCTTGCTGTCTAAACTAGTGTTCTCTGATAACTTCTGTTACCATTGAAACACAAGCCCTGTTGCATTTAAGAGAATGTTTAGAGGTGTGGAAAATAGCCAACAGAAATGTATACTTAGTGTTCAAACCTCTAGGTTTCCTGTGCAGTAACTAGACCACTTAGATCTGTTAAGAAATGAGAGAGAGACTTTCATCAGTAAACATTACACAGCAAGGGTAAAAGATGGAATGGAGTAAAGAAGGCTGTTAAAATCAGCCTAAGATGATTATTTGAATTGCAAAGAGAAATGTTCAGACATAGCTAGAGCTGCTAAACATAACTCTTGAAGTTTTTCCAGAACAGAGGGATTGGGGGGTATGAGACCAGTGAAGGAGAAAATTAGAAAATTATAAGACAGAATGGGAGATGAAGTTTCAGAAGCTGGTAAGATAGCTGGAATATATGATATTATTAGGTCTTAAATCTATTTATGAAGGTGATAATTTAAAAACCCCCTTTCTGACTTTGGCTCTGCAATTTTAAGATTGAAATGAAGATATTAAATCCGGACCAAAAAAATAACCAGTGGTAATCACTAGAATCAGTTTTGAAGGATTAAAAAGAACCATCAGAAATCAGTAACCCAGGACAGGTATTCATGATAAGTTGGAGAAGTTAGAGTGAGATAATTTGCATGGAAATGTATCAGAATAGTACCAAGCATCCCTCAGTTTGGCAGAGTGCATCCCTTTGCACGTCAGCTTCTATATAAAAAATGCAGTCACCATAATTGATCATCTGCTTCTTTAAGGTGTTCCTGTCAGTGAGATATAATGGGGAGTATAAAGACTACAGTACTAATTTTTAAAGTAAATTGTATCACAGACTTCACTAACATGTGTTTGGCTTGTTAGATAGCTGGGTATCCTATTTTCTGGCACAGTATATAGAACAGAGGGAGTTTCCCCCTTTGAGCAATTGAAGTGCCAGCTGTTGCCCTAAATATTGTACCTGTTCATGATGGAGATAGCTTAAAAACCAGATTTCAAGTTTAGGGAAAGTTTTGCATTTTGTACACCAGCAAACATTGGTATCAGACTGGTATGTCTAGATACAGCATTTACATACACAAAGAGGGGGATGTTCAAGAACTTACTTTAAAAATAGTACTGGCAAAAGGCTCAATTCTTTAAAACTTTCGAAGATAAATATTTTAATAAATTTTTAAAAAACTTTAAAACAATTCTAAAGCCTTATATAATATTGGAATGTCCAAAAGTCATGATGCATTTTTGCTTGTAAAACCTAAGAAAAAAAGTCATAATTTTTCCGACAACCATACACACACACACACCCCATATATTATATTATATACATATATATATAGTATGTTTGTGTGACAATATCCCTAAATAAAATATCACTTAAAAGACAGGAAGGGATATCATAATATTATATAGTGACTTAAATATCATGAAAAAAAAAAGGCCTTTTTCATTGACATTTTTGGCTTCCCTGGAAGTAAAATGAAAATTGAGATCAAATATTAAAATACCTTTTATCTATAAAATAATTACTGCATGAAATGTACTTTGCTTATATTAGTGAGATAGTCATGGGTTCTTCCAGAACTAGTTAGATTCTGGAGAAATGGGGCACTAGAGAAGGACAAACTTCAATTTGTTGAGGCTTAACAGCCTCAACTTATCCTTCCATATTTATTACATATAGTTCTTTAGTGTTTTTTAAAGCAATTGTTACATGAGGCCAACAATCTCCTCATGGATGAAATAATATCAGTTCCTCTTAATTAGTCATACGTGATCATTTAAAACAACATATATATGTTAATTTATAATCAGTTGCAAGAAAGATTTTGCAGATATTGCAATCATGATATTCAGTGAGTACAACTTTTGTCAATGATAATGTTATTTAAATTAAGGCATAACTGTGTTTGGTACCATGGTAGACATTACAAGCTACTAGGTAAAGTACTGCTTTCTAATGAAAGGGATCTCCGAGAATCAGCATTCTCCTAGCATCTTCGTGCATTTGTCACTTTCATGCTTCATCTACACTTTCACTAACATTAAACTCATCACATTGCAGGGATTTCTTATCAGTTATTCATGTGTGGTTCATGTGATGCTTAAGTTGGACATACTCTGGCTTTACATTTTGGAGTTGTCAGTATTCTCAAAGCAAAGCCACAGCCTTTCATCTCTGACTTTGATAAAAATAACACAAAATAGCTGTACAACTCGTAAGCTAAAAAAGAAACCTAAATATTAAATAAATTGTTCAAGCTTCTGGCTGGCAGGTTCTATTGATATAATATCTCCATCAAGGTGAGTAGTGTGCATTATGCTATGATTAGTTGATAGCATCATCTTTGAGGTTGTTTGGTTCATTTTGTTGTAGAAATTCTGCAATGGGAGTTTCCATGGGTCATATATAAAACATCTTCAAATGAGTCCTATTTGGTTGTCATACTTGCTTCTTTAAAATAGATGGAGTCAAGTGATGTTTTCAAAAAGACATGCATAGAATAACATTGTGGACTTTACATTTCAGATAGCAAATTCAGAAAGTTAGTTATATTTTTTAAAGTGTATAAGTCGTCAAAGTAAACTGTGAATAAACTGTGATATTGTAATATCATATGTAAATTATAGGATATGTATTCTATTCAAAGCTTTGCCAATAAATCAACAAATTTCTCAATTTTTCCCCATTCCTAACCATAAAATCATCCTGTTACCAGAACGGAGATAGTTAGTTCTCTTGACAGAATTTGCCTAATCAAATCTAAGGGCCACTTGGTATGGAGTACACTTTAATTTTTATTTCTCTAAACACACACACCAAAACACAACACAACAAAAGTCTCATCAGTTTGTCATCTAGTTGAAATTACTTAAAAAGAAATCAGAAGAAGGAACCGTTTCAGTTTATCTTCATTTTACTTGAAAGATTGGAGAGAAACCACTGTCTCTGAGCATGAGTTCCAACTTGCGGTGGTTTCTGTCACTGTGGCATGGCAATGGGAAGCAGCAAAGCAGGTTGGGAAGATCCAGTGGATCTAAGGTTGTCACCAATTTTCCTGCTACTGTTTATTTTAGAAAGCTGTCCAAATAAAGCAGTGTCTCTTCAAGAGAGCATAATATCCTACTTGAAAATCATCTTAAAGGGCTATTGTTATGATAGGAATTGATCAAGTTCTCTTGTGTCTTCTGTCGAAATGAAGTGGTGAGTGGAGTCAATCAAAACTAAACACCTTAGAATATGTAGTGATATCATCTGACTATTTAAATCAAGGTAAAACCACTCTTTTCCTAGAAAATAAAGTTCTGAAGACTCTGCTGATGTGTATAGCCTCCCACAACTCAAAGAAGAGTAAGTGAACAGAGTGAGCTTTCCTCTAGTTCTTTGTTAGGTTATTTTTTAAGAAATATGAAGCATTAATAGATGAAGAGAAGAAATAGACTATACATGCTTATTTATGTATGATTGAATTTTTTTCTACTACCTTAAATCCTTAAATCATAAATCATGCCATCATCTAGGGTATGCTTAACATTCTTCTATATACATTTGTGTATACACACACACACGCAGTTTCTTCTTTTCTAAGTGAATGGTACAATATTCTGTTGTCTGTGTGTGAGTAATTGGCAGTGTTTCTCAGAGAGGAGAGTCTTGGCACTTGGGATAGGAGAAGTTTTCATTGCAATGGATCTTCCCCCATTTTCAGTCTGTTTCACACCTTTGACCACACCCATCAGATGCCACTATCTCCCCTCTCCCATTGCAATCATCGTGACAACTACAAGTGTCCATATCTATTTCCAAGTATGTTCTGGAGAAGGGAAGTGGCAGCACATCACCCACGTGTTAGACGGTTGACCTTCTTTCCTTCTTTCCCTCTGTTCTTCCCTTATGTCAAAAAGGATTTAAGGGGGATTGACAGGATTAATTCACAAACAGTGCTTTCATCTGCTTCTTACTATTCTTTTCCATCATGTTTTTAATTCAGGAATCCTATGACCTTGATGATGGCTTTTTCAAAAAGAAAAGCCACGTGTTTTAGGTACCACTTTACATTCCCTAGCTTGCTTCTTTAAGGTCAGTCTTATCGGTAGAGGTGAAATGGTTTCCTTTTAAAGATTAATTACCATAACCACTTTTTATATACTGCTAAGCACCTTATTTTTTTTTTAAAGCATTGTCTAGTTCCTCAAAAGGCAAATGCTATTTATTGTCTTTCTAATTTGAGGCCTCTCTCACATCAGAGGATATTTCCACACCAAATGCTCTCTGTTAGGGGAAGCATATATGTATTTTTTATATACTTCCTCATTCTGTTTTATCTGAAATAGATCATATTGAATGATGAAACATGCAGAAAAGTACCAGAGGGGGAAGTGTGGGTGAAAATTGGGTTAATACTGTGAAGTTTAAGAAAAATATGAATTGAAATTAGAGAGGAAAAGGATTTTCAAAAAGGGCCATGAAATAATTAATTGTTTTGTAGAAGATGGCCTTTCCATGTAGGCAGAAAATTTCTTCTTCACTTTTTTCTGAAGAGACAGTCAGATAGAGAATCTCATCTCTTAATTAGGAAGAAAAATACTCATCAAACACATCTCATCACTGGAGAGCTAATGATCCACAGCTGTTAGTCTGAAAGGGCAGGCTTTTTTTCCTGAACAGTAGGAAGTGTTAATCATTTTGGATGAGATTTCTTTTAAAAATATACTGTAGTTTGCAAAAGAATAGGATATTCAATATTCCAACTTAAATGATTTTTGAAGTGCGCTCCCCCAGGGGTACTGTCATGTGTCCCCCTGAATGACCATTGAATGCAGGCATCTTGCACTGCACTTCAATTAGAGCATCAATTGATGGCATGATGTGAATGGCCCAGGCTTGCCTGAGACTGTGAAAACCCAGGCTCAAAGAAATAAAAATCACGCACATCTTGCACATCCTCAGAAATGGTGTTGCTATAAAATCTTAATATTTTGAATTGTTCATTCTACTTTGTATAATTTGCCTTGTTTAAATATGAGTTGAAAAAGCTTCATTCCACCTTCACTGAGCTTCTGAACAGGAAAGATTTTTTGTTTGTTTAATCTTCATGTGAAAAAGTGAGCCTTTTTTTGTCTGTAAAATGTAATTGGCTCATTCATTTTCCAATCTTTGCCTTTACAGCCACCTTGCTAACCTCTTTTAAACATTTTGGACATAAGAAAAACCCATTTTATAGAAACTTGTGAATAGCCACCTTTTGATTATTCCAGACTTTGCAAAACAGTGAGAAAAAGAAAGAACAAAATCGGTTCCACAAACCTCAAGTCGACCATTAGTATTTGACCTCTTTGCCATACCAAACTTTTACTTGAACACCTAAGATGTGGGATTCCATTTCTCAGTATTCATGCAAAAGTAGTTATCAGGGAGTGAGATGACAGAAAAGACAGAGAGCTATAGAAAATCTACAAATTGAGTCATCGGTCCCTAAATAATGTAGACCTTGAGAGTATCAACATTCATGATAAAATCCTTCGGCTTGGAGGCCACGGAGCACTGTGGGGAAAGCAGGCTGGACTCGAATCAAAAGACCTGACCCACTCAAAAGTGAGTGTCCTTAGACACGTTCAAATACTGGATCCTCACTTTCTTCCTTTGTAAAACGAAGATAACAGTCTCTGCCTTCCCAGCCCGCCTCTCAGGACTTTTTTTTTCTAATGTTCATTCCAAGGAATGCGACACAAGAAATTTATTAGGAAAAATCCTATTATTTACCTTTCAGTAAATTTATAGATTTTTAAAAGAGCTGTTCTTACAATTAAACTTTTAAATAGCTTTTGCCTGCCTGAATAGGTACCGAAGGATTGTATTTTGTGATGCTGATGATAACATCGTAGGCAAAATAACATTAACTTAGATAAAAAGTATTTGAAATTAAAAGTGAAAAAATTACAGACAGAAATTTACATTCATAAAATTGCTAGTTCAGAACAAGATTATTTTATATATAGGGGCATGCAGTCGTTAAAAAGTGTTAATGTTTAAAAAACTAATTTTTTGAGCTCCAGAGTTCACAAAATCTGTAATGTATGCTAATGCCATTTACCACAGGTGTAACGTGGTTAACCACGTTGGGCGCCAAACTGTTACAGGGTAACCCTAATATAAAATGGGTTTCCCTCACTGGGTCCTCTACCTGCATGCTCAGAAGACTTTTATAATGTTTCAAGTTCAGGTACATGTGACAAAAGTTATTAACAGGTTTTATTTTATGAAAGAAGGGGAATAAAATAGTAATAATACTAAGGGAAAGAGAGGGATACAAATCTTTACATATCCTACTAGATCTTCTAAGCAATGGCGCATTGAGAGCTGGCTCCAAGTCAAGTGAGATGGCTCTAAAGAGAGATGGCTCCAAAGGAAGAGAGATGGCTTTAAAGGAAGAGAGAGCCCAAGGCTCACCTCTCTGGTTTTGTTGCCAGCCTGGCTGCTTAACTCCACCCTCAGGTCCCAGTGATCCACTCTTCGATAATCATCTTATCGGATTTGTGGTTCTGGAACACTGGTGGTCTGGAGTGGGGGTTGGAGTCCACACACCTATCTGTGTAATTCATTCAGGACTACCTTTCTCCCTAACACTATCAATAATGAGTAACTATAAAGATATGGATTTTTCTTGTGTCAATTATTGGTAAAATTGTTAACTGCAACCCTTCTGTGTGACTCAACTTTGTTCCAACAAAGCCCTTTCTCTCCCACCACACACACATTCTCTAAGGACAATCACCCATCTTGCATAACTGCTCAAGGGCAATTATCACATGACTTATCATGGAGTGTTAGTTTATAAAGTCTCTGCTTTTTCTTAGAACAATTTTAAATATGAAAGCAGAAACTGGTAAAACTCACATTTATACAGTAACTTTGTGATAAAACATGTTCATATGTATTACATCATTTTCCCTACAGCCAACTTATAAAAATATAGGCAGGTATTACCATCTCTATTTTATAGATAATAGACTAAAATAAAAGAGAATACCTTACTTGCCCAAGGTCCTATGATGATCAAATAGCAGAAATGGAACTAAAACACCTCTCAGTCTACTGGTCAAACCATGTTTTACCCTATCATATTAACTCATTGTAGAAAGAATGTGCATAAGTTAGCTTTTGCTGTGTAACAAACCACTTTATAATTAGTTACTTGAAACAATGACTGTCTATTTAGTGATGTTTTTGTGGATCAGCAATTCGAACCAAGCTCAGCAAGATATTTGTTCTGTTCACTGTTGGACTCACTTATGCATCTCTATTCAGCTTCTGGTCAGTTAGCAGCTCCACTTCTGATTGCTATCTATCTTTCAGCTGAGGTGATGGAGGCAACTGTACCACATGTCTCTTATCCAGCCAGCTAGCTGGGCTGGACCATCTGGTGACTTGGGTTCTAAGAAAGAAGAGGACAAGTCCCAGAGAGCAAGTGCCTTTCAAGCTTCTGTCTTGATCATATTTGCTATTTTCCTTTGGCCAAAACAAGCCATATGCCCAATCTGAGTGTCATTATGGAGGCTATTACAAAAGGAGTGGACAAAGGGAGACATAAACTAATTTGGGTCATTAATGCATGTAATCACCACAAGTTAAATATAAAGATAGTGAAAATGTCTCTTATTTCATCAATCTCTCCTATTGTAATTGACCTGGCTTCTTTAGCAGTTATTCAGCTTGAAAATTTGTTATATATGGGATTTAATGCTGTAAGAAAAGTGATAAGCTGATAGAAGGACCAAAAATTATATAGTGTATGAGCTAATACATTCCTACTTGTGCTGCAGTCCCAGCTCTGGCCTGAAGGCCAGGTCCCCAAAGGATGGAATGGAACTCGGCAAATGAGGGGGGTTCAGAGTTCAGGGTTACAAAACTCGAATTGTGGTATGGTGTACATCCTCCTGAAAAGTCTCAGCAGGTCTTTATTTATACATTAATGAGAAAGGGGTGGGATCACATCAACACGTGCATTGATCAGGAAGTTAACAATGACAACTTTTTTTTCTTTCAAGAGCAGCTTGGAGTCTTGTGACCTTCAGCCAGTATAGATGACAGGTGATTACAAAATAAAGACAGCATCTTTCCACTAGTGTTAGAGTTATTATGATAAGTTAATTTCTATTATGGCAGGTATACTAGTTTTATGTAATCACAACTAATTATTCTATTTTCACTCTGAGTATTAGATGAATTATTAGCTTAAGGTCAAACTGGTGTCAGCATTCTACTGCAGGTCTGCAGGAAGAGAAAGGTACCCAAATTAAATTCTGAATAGTATCTGTACTCTTTCATTTGGCTTTCAATAGGAATCATTAGTTTCATTGTCTTTAGATTTTATTGATAATGTATGTTACTAAGGTATCTTTTTGTACTGAATTAAATTTAATTAACACAAAAGCAAAAAGGGGAAAGGAGGAGGGGTCCTGCACTAATATCACCTAAGAAATGCAGAGCCTACCTTTAACAAAAGCAGAAATGCAAGGAGGTTGTGTGTTTTGGTTTTTTTTTTTTAAGATTTACTTATTTATGCATACAAGAGCTAGGGTATAGGCAAGAGTCCAGGGAGGTAAGAGGATTCACCAGACAGAGTGTGGAGCAGAACAGGCAGACTGACTGAAACACACTGCTGAGGGGAGCAGCAGGGAAGGCAGGAGTGGTCTGCTGCGCCATGTGGGTCCCCTCCCTGGCCAGAGGCAGGGATTGAACTCATGCTGAAGTAGCTGCTGTTTGCTTCATAGTACGTTGCTTAACCTGTTATAGAGCAGGGAGAGGAGTACCCCAGAACCCCCAAACTTGTTTTTTAATGGGTTTTGTTATTTGCTGTATTAAGATAAACATATACAATTTTTAATGGAAAGGAACTTTAATACAATTAGGGTAGAATACAGAAAGGATAAAGAATATAGTTATTAAGTATTTAAAGTTATTTATTTTTTTGAGGGTAAAAACTTTAGCTAAATAGGATTGGTTTAAAGTAAGGCCCAAAAGCTTGCCACACGTCTAAAGGACCTTTCAGTAGAGACCCATAGAAAAGGGTCAGAAAGAGTCAGACAAATCCAGGAGGAAAATAGCAAAATCAAAATCAAGATGAACACTCCCATTGTTAACCTCTCCACGGGTCTCTCACCCACATATGTTCCAACCATTCCAAGACCAAAAAGCAAGCACAATCTTTACATGTCCCTCTGCTTTACGTGCCTCCTCCAGGTCTTCTTGCTGCTCTCCATCCTGCTTCTTTTTTTTCCCCTTTCTTCTGTCTTCCTCTCTGCAGAATTTTCTTTCCCTGCTCAGCTCCACTCACTTAGAGTGGAACCGGGATTCTGGAACTTCCCCCTTTCCTGGGGACCACCCTGTTACAAACCCACTGCTCCACCAGAGAGGCCCAGGTTGTGTGTATTTATTACCAAGTGACTAATGTCCCATGGAGATTTCCTGGTATAGAATTCAAATTGTAAATCACAACAACCATCTAGTGATTTAAAAAGGAAAACCAAGGCCCTCCCTGGTGGTGCAGTGGGTTAAGCAACGCCCTAGGAAGCAAACCGCAGCCACTTCAGCACGAGTTCGATCCCTGCTGCCAGCCAGGGAGGGGACCCACATGGTGCAGCAGACCTCTCCTGCCTCGCCCGCTGCTCTCCTCAGCAGTGTGTTTCAGTCAGTCTGCCTGTTCTGCTCCCCACTCTGTCTCTGGTGAGTCTCTCACCTCCCTGGACTCTGGCCTGTACCCCAGCTCTTGTATGCATAAATAAATAAATCTTAAAAAAAAAAGGAAAACCACCAAATTATTGGTATATTTTTAGTCTCTAATGAGAAAAGATAACTAATAGAGGGCTAGATCTTCTGTGATAAAACAGAATGGGGGCATGGATTTCACAAAAGTAAAAGTAGATAGTCCAAGTTTCTAATTCTTAGTATCAGAAACAAAGCAGGAAAATTGAGGAGACTGTGACTGAGAAAGAGAGGAAAAATAAGGAAAATATACCATAGTATGGAGTCAAGGGAAATTAAACATTACAGATATGTGAGTCTTAATTTAACATCAAAAGGTTCTAGAACCATGGCATCATCTTTCCATTTCCCAAAATGTAAGTATGGGTTGGGATACATGCTAAGCACTTGGTTTGCATTTAAATCTGTAAATGTGTCAGAGAATTTTTAATTATTTAATTTCTTTTCCGCCTCGTTTTAGCTTATTATCTTTCTCCCCCAAATCTACAAAATGTATAGTCAGGACCAAGGACAGATCCTGCATTGTCTTGGCCTTCCTGAGGTTTCTTTGAGCTGTATTCTGTGTTCTGATGTCCTTGTGCAACACTAAAACCCTAACCCTGACTGTTATATCATGTGGGGGGGGGGGCGTGAGGGGGCAGGTTCTAAGGATGGAGAAGGATCGATTCTATGTATGCAGGCCCCAGGAAAAGGGTAAACAGCTTCAACATGAAGAGAATAAGCTTAAATTGCATTTTTCCTCTGAGGACTCTCTCTAAGAGGAGCCTCTCAAGTTAACAAATATTAGAATCATCACATCACTAATACTATAAGTGAATGATCATTTTTTTTTAGTGATTCTTAGCAATCAGAGTCCAGAGATCACATCTTTTGCTAATTTTGAGCAATTGGTACTGCACAGCACATAGTAAAGTGTTCAATAAATACACTTTATTGTTAATCTGTGATGATGTGTATTTTTGACCTTTTGAAATCTTCAATTAGATGTTGAGAAAGAAACAACAAATGCTTTTGTATTTAGAGTTTATTCAAAGCTCTCTTGATTTTTAAAAAAAGATATTTTCAACAGCAGGGGCTCCTTACTTAGTAACCCAAAATTAGATTCCTAAAGAACACACAATAGGGGAGGGGAGACTATTTTCCACTGCCAGAATCCACAAAACTACTTCAATTTCTTCTTTTGTCCCTCTCTTCTATATCTTTCCTCCCCTGTATTCTGGTGCTCATGTTGTTAAGCATATAAATACCATAGGTATTTATGAGAAATGTTGTGTCAGTTCTGAGTGCTGTGTTTTAGGAAAACTGCTGATGCATTGATTTGAATGTGTTGAGAGGAAAATGTCCACGTGAGAAGTGCCTTGAAGCCATAGCCTGTGACAGGTGTCTTACACAACTAGTGATGTTGAACTTACAGGTGAAAAAAACTGGGTAGATGTATTGATTATTTGCAGGATTATCATTTAGAAAGCTCATTCCATGCAGCACCTGGTCTACAATTAACATCGATACCCAGGGTCATTACAAGGAAGTTCATTCTGCATAACGTCAGTAAGATCAGTGAGTGGACATTACAAAGGGAAATATATATGCTTAGCAGGTTGAAATAGATCACAATAGCTGACATTTAACAATAGAATAATTTAAGTACCATCCATGAGGCCAGAAGACACTGAGTCAAGTGAATGTTCTCAGCAAAGATAACTATAGAGGAACATCTCTGAGCAAAGACTGTGGTCAGACCATGACATACAAGATGATTAATTAGTACATAGCCAGGATGAAAACAATCTTTCTAGACATACTAGGTACTTTTATCTCATAGGCTTCAGAAGGTAGTTGGTTAGTGTCATCCCAGATTGTAATTCTGAATACATTTTCTTGAAGTCCCTTAGTATTATAAGGTGGTTATATATTTACTAGTACAAAACTAAGTAGACATGTTCAGTGACTGGGAACACACTATCCATTTGTTTATTAATTCACCATATGTATTTGTCTTGGTGACCTCCTATGCCCCAGGAACTGTTCTAGGCTCTGGGTATAGAAGAATAAATAAAAGGAAAAAATCCATGCTATTAAGGAGCTTATGGTCTAGAGAATGCCAATAAGAAGCAATATGAATTCTAGCCAAAAATAATTTTCCCTTTTACATGTATTGATGTCTGTCAAACTTGCCTTAGTCCACTTCCTGAATAAAGATTTATCTTTTCAAAATATATTTAATAGAATAAGCATAACCATCTACTATAATTTATATCTCCTTTATATAGTATAAATATCAAAAATTAAATAGAACTATTTTCATTTTCTGGGAATGTTTCTCCTTTTCTGGTGAAAGAAAAGATATGGCTCATGTTTCATGCATTGAAATATTTGAGATTTTTCTTATTCAGGAACTTGAAAATATAGTTACCATGTAATTCTGCCCAAAATTCCTTTCTTAGGTTACTAAGCCATTGCTTATGCTTTCTGGTGTTCATCTGATTTATTACTATCAAAGAATTCAGTAAAATATATAATTTTAGAAGTTAATGTCACACGGAAAAAAACATGGTTCAGTCACATCAGGAAGTTGTTTAAATATTAGAAAAGGGATGAGGTGATAAGGTCTATAGAAATCTGTTTAGAAATGAAAATCCTGAGGAAAAAATGACATTTTTTTTAAAAATTGAATATCATTGTGTATAACATTACATAAGCTTCTGGTTTTCATGTTGAGAACCACTATGTATAATTACTGCTTTCTAAGGCCTCAAGCCTTTCTTCTGGCCCTCAGGCCAGGGGTCTTGCTACCATTCCCCACAGTTTCATTTTCTCTGCCATTTGAATAGGCTGTAAGCTTGGCTGAGCTTTATTAAAAGGGCTGCAAATGACCTGTGTCTGCTTTGCCTGATGTGAGTATTCTTGGGCTATTTCCCCTAGTCCCTCTCACCTATCAAATGTGAGATCTTTGTATACCTCGAACAACTGGTTCAAATTCCCAGTTTTACTATGGGTTCAGCTAAAGCTTAGCAGGTAAACAACTTCCTAGTGTTCACTATTAGGATTTGTATTACTTGGACTGTCCAGTCCATAATTAGTCAACTTCCTTGAGCTTGGTAAGGGTTTGATAAAATTTATACATTTTTTTGGAAAGTTATTAGATACCAAACAGTGTGTTAAATCCTTAACCCATTTCAGCTATTTAACACTCATAACCTCTGAGTTGGATATTTTTAACATCTCCATTTTATGGTGAAAGAAACTGAAGTGGAGATATGTGGGTTGCCAAAATGGTACAGAGCTATTGATACTCAATGTCAGCAATGGAATTCACCAATTAAATATATAGTTTTCAAAATTTAATGTCGCATAAAAAAAAAACAGATGGTACAGCAATGCCATGCAGTCATTTTCTTGAGTTAATGTTACCTTAATTTGACAGCAGGAACCACAAATTCTCAGAATTTAGATAATCTGTCCAGGATTACAAAAGTCTGGTGGGGGACGAGGAAGAATCAGACTTTACCCAATGCTGCTTATATTACAATGTAGATACTTTTAGAATGACTTCCATCTGCCAGTTTGGGTGAGTTCTCAATCTAACATGTGCCTTACAATTAAAAAAAAATATTTATATACTTCAAGAAGTGGGTAGTTCTAAAAGATAATAGAAATAAATGTCTAAAAATTTTCTTTGACAAAGGTATTCTATCTTTTTAAATAGCTGTTTGATTTCTATGGTAATGCTGAATGTTAAGCCAACCTTTTATTACTCTTGTTGATGACATTGCTTTTATTCAGAATGTGAAATCTTTGGGGCTCTTTGGTGTAGACTTAGTATTTTCATTTGCCTATTATACACATTACATTGTGATCTCCAAGTGCGATTTTTTTTAAAGTCCCTGACATTAAATAGTGATTCATTCTTTATCATTAAGTCAGACTGGCTATTTCTGACAATGTAGTGAAGCTCATTTTGCTACCTTTTTCCAATTTACTTTGTCCAACCTAACAATAATTTCACTGGAGGAGAAAAATTAAAATTGCCTCATTGACAATGTAATGATACCAGTTTTTCCTTCATAGAAATTAAACAAAGTAAAAATCTTAACAGTGACTTTCCAGGGTTCAGTTGTGCTTTTAGAAAAATGCCTACCAAATTCTTAAGGCTTCGTTTTCAAGATAAATCTTCCTGTTCTAAAGCATTTAGTTTTGTGCTTTTTTGAAGTGGAGGGTGGATAAGAGAGTCCATTTAATGAAATTCAGAGTTGACTCATCTTTTTTTCTCTCTTCTCTCTCCTCCAGCTCTTTCTCTTTGTTGTCTGGAACTTTGAGCTCTACATGATACCACTGGTTTTGTTGTTACTACTGACATGGAACTACTTCTTGATAATATCAGGGAAAGATAACAGGCAACGTGATACAGTAAGTCTCTACTTTCTTATTTGCATGTGTTTTTGTTCTTATTCCCTGCCCCCCTGACAAGATCAACATTGAATCTGCTTTTGCATACTAGAAATTCAGCTATAAATGCACAAGTTTGGAGAAAAGTTTCATGCGCTCAAAACTAACAATTCTTGGTTGTAACTCTATAGAAACTCTATTAACACACTCTGCTTTATAAGAACTAAAGTCGGGAACACACTCAAGAATGAGCTCTGATTTTTAATTATAAATGGGTTCTTCTAAATGATTATTTCTTTATTCCCCTAGTTTCTTCTTGTGTATCAAGGAATCCTGAATTAAGACTTAATGTTGCAAAATTATTATTGATCCATTCAAACCAATGTATTTTATTCAAGGCAATTTTCATGTTCTGTCATTGAAAGGAAAGAAGATTTGATGGTTATTGGCCTAAAAAAGTGCATAAAGTACCTAATTCAATAAACATTCACTCACAACAGCAAATACCCTTCTGTACATCAGGGGAATATTAACAGACTGACTCAAGGATGAATAGATTTCATTTAACCTAGGAAAAATGATACAAATCCACCTGCCCTTGCTGGCATTTTTGAAGGTTTTTAGAATGCATGAGACAATCTGCTTTCTCTCCAAAAGAGTTTTAGACTGAGAAGCAGATGCTGGCTGCAACATAATCACATTTGTTGTTCTCTTGCCAACTTTCACCCCTCTCAGATGATCTCCATCATGGCATCCTATCAATAATTAACTTCAAAAAGTATTTATATATATATATAAATAAATGGAACTGGAGTTGTCTTCTCTAAATAGAGCATTTGCAACTTGGGCCTCCCTGGTGGTGCAGTGGGTTAGGCAGCACACTGAAGCAAACCGCAGCCACTGTAGCACGAGTTCAATCCCTGCCACCAGCCGGGGAGGTGACCCACATGGTGTGGTGGACCTCTCCTGCCTCGCCTGCTGTTCCCCTCAGCAGTGTATATTTCAGTTGATCTGCCTGTTCTGTTCCCGGGTCTGTCTCTGGTGAGTCCTCTCACCTCCTGCACCTCTGGCCTGTACCCCCGCTCTTGTGTGCATAAATAAATAAATATTAAAAAAAAGAACATTTGCAACTTAATAACATGTTAAACAGCTGTTGAGAAGACTCTAAAGATTGTTCAAACATGAAAATGTATTTGGTGGCTCTATGTCCTCATCAATTGACATAGATATTTCAATTTACATTAAGATTTGTCATTTTAGTATATAATGAAGACTTTTTGTCAACTACTATGCCCATACTGATGCAGAAAAAGAGAGAATTATTTGATCATCAGTTTAATAGTACCATATAAAACTTTATTTTAATAGCATGATAATCTTTGCATACAGACATGCCGAGGACCAAAAGAAAAAAATCCATTTGGAAGTAACACAAGTAAAATACACTTCAAATAGTAAAACAAGCAAAATAAATATTTCTTCAAAGTAATTAAGTTTATCTTGAAAATAAAAGAAAAATGCTGATTTATTTCCCTGTTATTTCTGTCTATTTTTATCTCCTCTCTGGATTATGAATTTGAAGGAGGAATTGGTTCATCTTTTACCTACTTACCACAGTCTCTAGCTCAAGTTACGCAAATTAGAGGTGTTCGAAATATTTTTTTTGTAAAGTTTATCAAGTAAACATAGACTGCTAATAGAGATTTTAATGGTTAGACAACATGAACCCAAAGAAGTTATTACTATTATTGGTAAAGATTTTTATGGATGTATATTTAAGTTGCACATTGAGAGACAAGCCCCAAATGCCATAAGCTTTTATGTCATTGGAACTAATAGGTACTTTTTTCAATTAATCCAGGATGTTTTCTTTTAAAAAATAAGTCTCTCAGACAATTGCTTTCTTGTTCCATTTATTTCAGGGAGATCCTCAAGAGAAAAAATACCTACTTTTCATTCAGTTGCCTTGAGACAAATTTGCAAGTAGGATTATTTGCAAATAAGAAAAAGTGGTAATTTAGGTTCAGCTTCTTAATCCTATGAGAGGTTTTATCACCAATATTTAGTCATTGGTTTGAGAGTTCTTAGTGAAAACTCCTGAAACTATAGATTTTGCTTATTATCTTCTCCAGAATATGCTTACTTTGATTGGAAAGGTCCATTTTTAGAAGGGAAATAATAGTATATAATGTATCCCCTTCTACTTCAAATTCTCTGAAAATTTTTATTAACCTATTGAAAAGTTACAAAGGATATAAAGCTTTCTAGTGTCCCTTTTGCCCCCAAAACATAATTCAAAAAAAAAATCCCTTTTAGGGAGATCTCTAAAAAACTTCCCCTTCCCCTTTTTAGTTATGGACAACATTTTATTCCCCAGTCCAGCCCCTCTGTGAAACATTCTATAGTTTAACTTTCATGGAACGCCAACTACACTCTATAACTCCCAGTAATTGCCTTTTATTTGCCCAAAACACACATATCCACAAATTCTGTTCTTTCTAGGCACCAGAGCAGCAATCACAACGTTTCATTCAGTTTCTTATTCACTGGCTCAGTTGAGACCTTACGTAACTCTTAAATCCAATTTGTCTAATTATGTGTTTTCTGCCATACCCAGCTGTGCATTTGAACTGGTTGCTCCTTTTGAAAAGAAACCTGGATTATACTTTGCTGGTTACACACGCGCACACACACACACTCACACACTCATTCACCATACATATGTGCACATATATATTCACATACACATATATCTGCATATATGTAAATTAAAGGGAAGTGCCATGCAGTGTCTAAGTCTACTGCATAGTTTATAGCACTGGAAAAATGGTGTTATTTAATAAGTCCTTATTGGTATCCTATACACACTGCAGAATCCTCAGCATATATGAAAACTTTAAGGTCTTTCTGAGGTCTGTTAATACACTATTGTCTGATACAAACCACAAAACTTTCTATTTAGAGAGAGGAGAGAGAAAGAGAATTTTCTGCCTTGATTAAAAAAAAAAAGTTCACATTCTGCTGAGAAAATTTCATTAAGATAGGAATTGTAAAAGAAAAACAAGTCAAAATGATCTTTAAGAAGAGAGAAAATGAAATAATATTTCCATGACATAAAAAGGTGAAGTCTAAAAGAAAGTAAATACTGTGAAAGAAGAAATGTTTGCAAATGGGTTAAGATGTGTCTTTCAAATATTTGTTGATAGTTGAGACTTATACTAAAATAGGAAAGGATTTGTGTGTGTTTATTGTTTATAAAGGAGAGCATTTGTTTTTTCGGAAGATGACAGGGAGTGAAACCCCTTATGTCTTCCCCACTGTAGTGCCTCTTCTCATTTAATAAGAAAAAATGAAAAGTAATCATTTTTGAGAAAGTTTTGGGCATTTAATGCAATGAACCCAATGATAACAGGATAAGGAAATAGCCATCCCAAGGCTAATGTTGTAGACTCAGAGGTACACACGAGAAAGAGGTATGGGTTAGAAATGATATTTCGCCCTTGCTGTTCCCAATTCGACTTGTTAAAGAGAAGCAACCCTAGATCTGATTATCCCTATACTAGGACCATGGCATCAAAATTTCTATCCAAAGAGTTATTAGACTTTTCCAGAGAAAACTATTTAATAGGGTTTGAAGGGCATAATAATAGAGGATTGTCATACTTCTTTTGGTTTGTGCTGTCACTCCAAAACTGGAGGAAAATTTCCTCCTGTGCTGCTTACAAGGTGCTAACTCTCCACCTTAAAATTAACCATGGATAGAAATTCCATAAGTGGAAGAGTTGATAACAGAAAGAGGCCTTTACTTTGGGTTTAAGAGTTACTGAATCCTCATTATAAGCTGGGTGTTAAGCTCTCTTTTATCATGTCATTTGGTCCTTTCCCAGGAGAGAGAAGCTGGATGTGTCAGTCCAGCCAGTGGGTCTCACTTCCTTTATCTGAGGCAGGTAAGGGAACATACGCAGGTGTAATAGCATGGCTGTAAGAATTGAGAAAGAGAGAGAGAGAGAGAGAGAGAGACCAAGTCTCAGAAGAAGAAGAAAATGGCAAATGGCAAAGCAGGGAAATAAGGCATTAAGTAGTTTACCTAAAGGCATAGAGAAAGTGGTAGAGAGGGTTTTAGAGCACATATCAAACTAGTCTGAGGTTTGTACTCCTTACTACCAGTTAATCACATCTCCTCCTGAGGTTATATTTTTGATACATCCACCTCTACATTGGCATCATTTTTTTAAAAATTTATTTTTATTTATTTATGCATATAAGAACTGGGATGTAAGCCAAAGGTGCAGGGGATAAGAGGATTTACCAAACAGACTGGGGAGCAGAACAGATGGATATACTGAAATACACTGCTGAGGGTGAGCAGTGGCAAGACAGGAGAGGTCTGCAGTGCCATGTGGGTCATTTCCCTAGCTGAGGATCAAACTCATGCTGCATTGGCTGCAGGTAGCTTGATAGCCCTGAGCCTTTAACTCCTGTGCCACTAGGCAGGCCCTTCACGGGTATCTTTGAGGACAAGTGTCTCCCCTGAGTTTCAGAAATTCAAATAACAGACTCTACAGAGTTAGTTACTTAACAGATTGATGGAAAACACTAATTTCCCCTCTCTTTTCCACCATGTCCTCTTTATCTCTCATTCAAGGGAACAGAGCAGATATTTATTAAGTAACTTCTATATATCGAGTATCCTGTTAAGCCTTTTGGAGGCATCATCCTTTAAAATATATTTACAATAACACTATCAAATAAATTTTCCTAATAGTATTATCTTCATTTTATAAATAAGGAAATTCAAAATCAAAGAGAATAAATAATGAATGAATGAATGAATGAATGAATGAATAGGCTGTGAAGCCAGCTCATCACTGTTTTGAATCTTCCAAATACTTCCACTATACATGTTTGGGCTTGCCTCACCCAATGGACCACTATCTAAGTGTTCAGGGCCCTACATGGAATCCCAGGTGTCCCAAGTTTCCTTCTTCTAATATAACTAGTGACTCCCTCAGAATTGGTGCTCGTTACCTGTTTGATCCCACGTTTACCCCATTAATATCAAAAGCAGTCAGAGGCTAGTGGATGATCTTCTATCCAGCCAGTGAAAATGGGAGGAGCAAATCAAATCTGAGAATCCTCCATACTAGTGAATTAAGTCTTTGACTATCTTTGACATACAAAAATTCTTTAAATATTTTTTTTAAAATTACACTTTAAAAGAACATTCATTTCACTGTCATGATATTCCTCCCACATAATAATCTCAGTTGCCTAATCAATGGAGGCATTAAAAGACTGAAGAATGGGGTAGAGCATCAAATTATTCTCTGACTCATGATCTGACTGTCACACAAATTGGGCCAAAGTCTGTCTTGCTAAAATACTTTAGTAAATACTGAAATGTTTTCTTAGTTCCCTCAAATGGCAAAGCTCTCAATGCTTCTTTTCCTCTGTAGCCTAGTATTGTTTCTTACTGGGTCTGTTCTAATTAGGAACAGAGAACTTACATCCAGAAATAAAGCTTATGGGCCTCCCTGGTGACAGGGGTTAAAGTCTCAGCACTATCAAGCAATCACTAGTCACTACAGCACGAGTTTGATCCCCAGCCAGGGAGCTAACCCATATGGCGCAGCAGACCAGATTTCTCCTGTCTCATCTACTGTTCCCCACGGCAGTGTAATTCAGTAGATCTGTCTGTTCTACTTCCCAGTCTGTCTCTGGTGAATTGTCTCACCCTTAACTAGGTCTCTGGCCTAGACCTAGTTCTTTTGTGCATAAATTAAAAAAATAAATAAAGCTTGTAAGAAGAGAATTCTTTCCTGCCATCAGTGCTGCTGATTAGGTAGTTTGGGATGGTTCATCAAACAAGTCACCAAGAAACATGTTTGTTTGACATGAGTGCCTATAAATTACATGTGTATTATTTTCCTCAATCAGAGCTTTCAGTTTCAAAGTCCATAGAGGAGTATTTGGATAAGTGGTATATTGAATAAGTGACAGTCCTAGCAGGATCTAAATAGACTGTCCAATGCTGAGTGAAAAGAGAGGACTCCATATGCAAAGTAGCATAGACCAGAACCTCCTGTGTTTGCATCTCAGTACCAAAAACGACCACATACTTGTTCTTAACAGAAGCAGCACTGAGTCATACAGCCTGTAAACACATCTAAAAATGGATGATCACTCTTTTCTTTTCTCTGCTTATTTCAACAGCAATTTTCTCAATTTTTCAGAAGGTCACCAGCTTTCAAAATCTGAGGAAGATCATGAAAATGTACCAGACCTTTAGTTTTCCAACACAATCACTAGCATAAAGAAGCAGAAACCAACAGCCAATCAGACGTTAGAAAAGTTCATCCTCTATAATCCCTACCAGTGCTGTTTACCACCTGCTTAGCTTTGCCAAATAATCATTCTTTATACTGATTGGTATCCCCAGAAGTCAGTGACCTATGTTATCAATAACCTCATATGTTTGTGAACCAATAGATTTCTAAGTTTCCCCCACACTTTCCAAATGCCCCACCAGGTCTTCAACTCTGCAGATTCCTCTCAGTCTTCAGATCCCGGTGCCCTCTGAATTTGTCCTCAGTTCAGGGTTGCCAGATTTAGCAAATAAAAGTACAGATGCTCAGTTAAATTGGAGTTTCAGATAAACAACAGGAGATATTTATGCTAACAAAATAATTAGTATTTATCTGAAATTCCAATTTAAGTAGATGTCTTATAATTTTCTGTCAACTTTACCCAAATTATACCTTCCAGTCTTACTTCAACACTTGTAGGAAGATAATAATTCTGAAATAAAATTCTGATCATACCTCTCTACTACTTTGGTCTTTCTACAATCTCTTCAAGTGTGACATAGAAGATTCCTTGTGAGCAGGAATCTTCAAACCATAGCTTTGCTTTATATCCACTGTATTTCAACAGGATTGTCTATTTGCTTGTATGCCTCTTTGGTGTGTGTTTCTGAGTACAGAATGTTTATTTAGCAAAAGATGAAAGTAGTGGACAGAAGTGGGGAGATAGAAACCATATCAGCGCTCCTTAGTGATCTCTTCCACCCAGAAAACAACTGTTGACCACTTAGGAGAGCAAGAAACCAAGACTTAGAAGAGCGATGCCACTTGCAGCTTCACAGCACAGGGGACTGGACCCAAGTTCTGATTGGCTCCCAGGAGGTGTTCTCTGCCCTCCTTCCAAGGCACACATTGCCAAGGCCAGGGGAGGGCAACAACTTGATCTGCTTAACAGTAGGAAGGAGTGAGGGGAAGGAAAGAATGATGTTTCTCCTTTTGGACAGATGGGCTCTTCCATCCAGGATAAGGGGGTAACATGTCAGTCAGCGCATCTGTGTGGGAATGTCACTGTGTGGACCTGAGAGGGCAGTGCTGGCTGGATTCAGGCAGGCTGGGAGGCGTGTGCTGTGCCAGCATGCAGCATCCTGAAACTGCGTGGGCACCAGGGACAGATGTGTAGCAGGCCATCCCTGGCATGTGTATGGTGGGTTGCTTGAAGTCCTTGCCACAGGACCCATGCGTGGGACACAGCAGCTGCAGAAGGCTGTCCAAGATTCAGGTACCTCCCTGTTAGCACTGGCTGTCCTGAGGCACCTGGATCTGGGATACCTGTGAATGAGCAGATGGTGACTCAGCTGCAGGAGGTCAACGTGCTGTAGGAGAAAAGGGAATGGACCAGAACTATCTCACCTTTGGGGAAAAGTGAAATTTTGAGAGATTAGGTATCCTTAGCTTCTGGACAGGGAGAACCAAGGGTTGGTTGGGTGGGTTGGGTAGCTTCGGTGGCAGCTGGAGCAGTATCTGGAGCAGAGCATATTTGTGGTTTCTCAAATAGTCAGTACACTCTCTGCCTTTCAGTCTTCTTAAAAATGTATTTATGAATGCAAATGGAATTCTTCTTGCTTATGATACATACTTTGTTTTTTACTAAAATTGAGTCCCATTAAATCTTTCGTTAGTGCACCTACATTTTATATTCAACAACATATCTAGAAGTATCCCTCCAATTAAGGGAGAAACATGATTCTGAATGACTGCATAGTTCTCACCAGAATGAAATGCATAGTGTATTTTTCTTAATCTTTCATTTTTTAAATGATTGCTTCAGTTGTTGGGTTTTTTTTTTTTTTTTTTTTTTTACCATCTCAGATATACTATAAAGAAAATCCTAAACAAATCTTTCAGCAGGTCTCTAGTCCATCTTTGGCAAAATCCTTAAAGGAGCAATTCTGAGTGAGAGTTTATGCATTTTGAAGATTTTTGGTAGTAGTAATTTGTAATTGATCAGGCTTTTAATATTTTATACATTTATGCTTAGGTAAGCACAAATTATCATTCTTCTGAAATGCCACCTCTGACTTCACTGTCATTCTTGCTACCTACCAGCAGCCCACCTCCACCAACACAGACTCTCAGAAATTCCACGAACCCACTCCTCTCAGTTCCCATGTCCCCTCACTGTATTTTGATACAGTGATATCCTCACCCGCCAGAGAGGGTTCTAACTGTCTCATTCATTTGTGTATCTAATCCTGACACAAGTCAAGGTGTCTCACACATAGTAGCATAATAGTTGCTCAAGAAAAGTTTGATGAATAAATGAATATTTTAGCCCCATTTTTCCAAATTAAAATATTGCCTAATTTTTATGCATAATTATAAACATTTAGCAAAACATATTGCACATTTACAGGCACTGTGCTAGCTGTTGTTCAAAGATGATTAGGACCTAGTCCTTACCCAAGATGGTTTGTGTTCTAGTGAGGTGAACGAACTAAATTGAGTACATGAATATAGTAGATGCCATGACAGAGACTGCTGATAATATGCAGAGTGGGCAGCCAAGACACATTTTGATCAGCTTGGATGTATATGTATGTGCTGCACTTGGAAAGAAATGGGGGTTTGGGCCTCCCTGGTGACACAGTGGGTTAAGCAACGCACTGAAGCAAACCGCAGCCACTGCAGCACAAGTTCGATCCCTGCTGCTGGCCAGGGAGGGGACCCACATGGCGCAGCAGACCTCTCCTGCTGTGCCCGCTGCTCCCCTTCAGCAGTGTACTTTGGTTGATCTGCCTGTTCTGCTCCCCGCTCTGTCTGGTGAATCATCTCACCCCCCCATCTCTGGCCTGTACCCCAGTGCTTGTATGCATAAATAAATAAATCTTTAAAAAAAAAGAAATGGGGGTTTACTTGACTGTGACCACAGCTCTTATTATTTTACCCTCGATCTGTCCCTTTCAGTCAGTAACTCCATGTTTGCCTTTAATACTTCTTCAGTTTATTGGTTATCTTTTTACTGTATTCTGAAACTGCAACTAAACTTCAAATTGGAAAGATAAAATTGTAAAATTGTGGGAGATAAGTGTTACCTGTACGTGACATGTCACTGCCTATAGAGAAAGATGTAAAGAAAAACACTTCTATTTTTAAGAGTCAATTTACTAAAGATCTTCCTCACTGGAAGGCAGCCTTCTTGCTTTCGATCTATCAGGAGAGAGACTTAGAATTTAAAGTTGGGGGTAGTTGCCAGAGTCCATCTTAACAGCTACTCTCACATGTTAGCCTATCAGCATCTTTCTGAATCCCCCTGCCTTGTTCAGAATCTCCAAAGATGCCTGAGACTGGGAAAAGGGAAAACATAGTCTTCATTATGAGAGAGGATTTCTGCCCTAGAATCTAGCTGCTTTTGTACCAAGTGGATTGTCTTAACAAGTTTGAAGGAAACTTGAACATCTCACCCCCTGGTTTTCTCTTATTTGAGCCCCAGTTGAACCCTTGGTACCTCAGAAACTCACTGAAAAACCAGTTTCCTAAACTCCCTTCAAAGTTTTCCATGGATTCAAGGTATTCACTTTCTAGATGGTTCTCCAAAGTGTCCAAACCTAGCATCTCTAAGTCAACTCAATGACTTTATTTCTGTTTTTCATCCAAGAGGTCTGCCCCCAAAATTTCTCATTTCTGTAATTGAGGAGTGAGACCTAGGAGAGAAAAAAGGGTATCCACAGTTGTGGTCTCAGTTCTCAGGGTGGGTGTGTTTATTCTACCTATTTCTAGTGGTGCCCTTTTTGCACTTTCTCAATCATTTTGTTTTCTCCTTAAAACATTATGATGAGGGAGGTAAGATGTAGGACCAACAGAAGCACCTTCTGGCTGACTTATGACCCAGTAACTAGTTTGTATTACTAGTCTTGATCATTGTGCTTTGTGTGGTGGGTGGTGTTGGCAGAGGGTTTCATACTATATTTGTGGAGACTTATTGTCCCTGGTTCACAAAGGCGACAGGAAATTGCAAGACCTCAATTAACAAACCAAAAGTAGAAACAAAATGATATATCTTTATCTGCTTGTGAAAAATGTTTATAAATCAGAACTATTATTAGGAGTCCAATAACCCTGAGAGTTTTGTAGTCATTATTTTTTTCTTTTTTAGCATTGCATGGGCCACATTTGTCAAGAACATGTCAGCCTGTACACAGAATCAGGATAGTACCTGTAGGTGACCAGACTGAAATTGCCTTCAAGGGCATATTTCCTCATGTGTTACTGACTTTATTTCATCATAGAAGAAAAATAAAACTACCATTCATATTATTTACTTCGTATCTGATTGAGTATTCTGCAGTATACTTAATAAGGGAGGACAAGTCACCTAAACCAAGTTCCCAAATGAATTCCACTCCCATGGCAACAGTATAAACATCTTTAAAAAATAAGTATTGCCTGGACCTGTATCCAGTTGGTAGAGGTTAAGAGCCCAAACTTTGAAATGAAGAGACAGGGATTAAATTCCAAACTGTCTACTTGGCAGGTATATGGATTTGTTGACATCCCTAAGCGTCAGTTTCCTCACCAATAAAATAGTTGTATTACTCAACTTGTTGCGGTCTGGTGGCCATGAAGGTGACATGTGATAAACATAGTGTGTGATCAATAAATGACAATTAGGTAACTGACCATGTATGAAAAAAGGACAAACCAGTACAATGAAGGTTTAAATATTATAGAAGTCACTATCTCTCTTAAAGAGTTTAAGGGCCGTTGAAGAGAATAATTTCCATGACCATGACTCCTTTATTTTGAGCTTGTAGAGAAAAACAATAGCATTGCCACAGTAAGATTTTCCTGTTTATAATCCCCCTACTAGGCACTTGGAAGCCCCACAGAAATGAAAGCTCTATTTTTATAAACAAAATAAGCAGATGAAGAAATTCGATCAATCCTCTACAGATTAAAGCTTTGTGGCAACCAAACTTCAAAAAAATACTATAAACATCTGCTGTTCTGCAGACCATAGCCATAGATAATTGAAAGAAATATTTTTCTCGATTGTTATAATACAAATCTTCACCATGCACAGTGCAGATAGGCAAAGGCCAATGGCATTAGGAGCAAAGAACAGAGCATTTCACAGAAACCATCACTGAATCCAAAAGCAAAATATTGATTCCTAACAGCCTTATGCTAGATGTCGACTAAGAGAAAGAGAAAGGTAAACCTATACTAGCATACCCTGCCTGGGCACAGGGACTAATTTTAATAAATCAGAATAGAACATGAAAATGTCAACTTAATCAAGCATTTAAATTTTATTAATCAAGCCTAATTTTTATGAGTGCAAATAATCACTGAAGCTGGACAAATTTGTTCTCGATTGCATCAGAAACATAATTTTAATATTTAATGGACTGATGAATTTAAATGGAGAATTATCTTTATGAAACATGCTCTTCATAATTTGCCATTAAATGAGAAATAAAAAAAAATCAATATAAATCTTACATAAAGGTTATTTAACTAAATGTTGGTACTATAAATATTATAAATGCATTATGCACTAATTTAGCAATCACACAGTACACTACATAAAGCAGAAATGATAAGTGGATGAAGCAAGCGTTCCCTAGGATATGTAGCTCTTATGTGATATTGTAGGAAGCTAATGATAAAATGGTTACGGAGGTTTTGTGTGCGGTTTCGTGAACATTCTTTTCATTCAGGCTATTATGCTACAATTCACCATTCACCACAGATATTCTTTCCTGTTCAAATGTAGGTCTAAACCAACATGGGCTTTGTGTGTGTGTGTGTGTGTGTAAGAGTGAGGTGGTTATTCTTTACAAAAAGAAAACATTAAAAAGTGTTTTATCAGTGTTATTTATAGAAAAGTGGTAGGAGGGAAAAAACTGAAGTTTTCTGACTATGATTTTTTGACATTCAAAACATGCTCCATTATTAAAGTTAGATTTTCTGACATAATGTTCTCAGACCTCAAAATATTCTAGGCACAAGGAAACAAAAAGAGAAAGTAAATGAAAAAAATCAAATTAGTGTCAGAATAGTTTTCTCTATAAATGTCTACCTATTCCCCTTAACTCCTCCTCTAATCCCCAACATATTAAAACAGTGAGGAGGAGTCAAACATAACAAACCAGTTTGGTCCAAAAGTATGCTAACATCTCCAAAATAAATGTTTTTAAAATTTTTCAAAATCTATTTTTTAAAGATCCTTATTTTTCTGAAAGTGTGGCATTTACCTGTATGACATGCACTAAACTATACTTTTATAGGAAAAAGAGCTTCTTGCCTATTACAGTTTTAATGCTCCCAAACATAATTCATGGGGTTTGAGCAAATTACATTTCTGAGAAGATTGGACAAGATTGGAGGACATGGTTTTCTTGCAGAGGTCATTGTTGCTCCCTCCTCTTGCTCTGCAGAAAATGTTTTAAATATATATAATGTAGATACTTCATTAAACACTCAAACAAGACAAATTCCTAAGATAAATTGTGTCATGTTTGTAAGAAATGTATAGTTCTGGAATGGAAATTTGGTTTTATAGAGAGGATTAACTGCATAGTTTTCCTTTTTATTTGATGTACAAGATTATAATTTTATGCTTATTATCAATGTACAAAAATGTTTTGCTTTTAGTACATTTTATGAAAATAGGTAAGTGTTAAGTTACCTTTTAATCTCATTTGCAAAGCACATTAAACAATTCAATTTTTTGACCTCTTGTATACTTTTTTTTAACCTGACAAATAATATAGTTCCAAGAAAGCATTATTATTTATAAAGCACATTGTAGGTTAATAGTTGACCTATTTTCCCTACTCAGTTGGATTAATATGCAATATCCTAAAGATACCAAAATTAACATTTTCCCTGAAAGCAAAAAATACAATACATGGTAAAGCCTTTAGATGGAGACATAGTTCAAACAAACTCCAGAATTCTGTTCACAGTGCTTTGTGTAAGTATAAGAGTGAACATTTAAGAACACTGAGAAGGAAATATGAAAAGAAATTCATTTTAGATGCTTATGCTGATTATAGAATTTATATTAGATATTGTTTAGCCTTTTTTAATGGAAGGGTTTTTCTGCATATTAAGCCAGAACTTAAAAAAATACAAGGTTACATACTCTTGACCAATAAAGTAAATTTACTGTCCTTGCACCTTACAGTAAACCATATTATACTGCAAATAAGAATGCTGTTGTTGATGATGCAAAATGCAGGCAGTATGTAATCAGTGGCATGCATCAAAAGTCATCTGATAGCCGCATTAAAGCCACATTTCCTATTAAGAATCAGACTAAATTACAACATGGCACTTCCCAGAATGAGTGGAGGAAATGCATTCTGCAAGAAGAAATAATTGTATTTGAGTGTCTCAGTAAAAATCAGGAAGTCTTTTAGCAATAAGTAATAATGCTTTTCTTTTTAGTCTGCCTTCTTTTGTATTGCAATATATTCAGCCTCACTGGCAAGCCTATCACACTAATTATTATTACATCTAGTGGTTCAGTTATCTTGATGACTACTGTAGCTGAAATACTCCAAGGTCAAATTCTTAATAGCGTGAATCAAACTAAGCAGCCATCATACATACAGTTGCTTTTGAGATACACTAGATGAAGCACTGGATCCTAGACTTGTTTATGAGTCTTATTATTCTCACAAGTGTGGAGTAAATTATATGTACAGTTTAATTGCACCATTCATTTTGCAAAAATTCCTTCTTAAAAATCTTGTAAGAAGCAGGTGTCCTGTTGTGAAAATGACAGCACAAGCACACCTATAATGATCTTGTTGACACAGAAGTCTTCATCCTGACCTTTATGACTTTCCAGTAATTCAAAATAATCTGAGTGATTATATGCACTTCTCAATCCACAGGCATTCACTGATTTCATATTATACTTACTTGTGAACTACCCGAGTGGCACACAAATGTATGCTCTGCTTGGGTTTTGCACATACAACATGGTATAAATGAACTCCAGACCTTGTTGAAGAATAGTGTTCTCCCCAAATTCCTCCATATCTCTAGGGTGGAAATAGGCATTTAGTTTGTAATCTGTCCAAATTTAAGCATCTGTACACATTTCGATGTTCCATGAATATGAAATCAAATATGAAACTTCTTTCTTTTGTGACAATTTTCTTTCTTTAATTTTTTAACATTGCAGTTGCACATCTGGACAGCAGTGATTTCTTCTTTAATTTAAATGTGTTGCTTTTTTATAGACCATGTTTGAGTAAAGCAATTTGAATTGTGCAACGATTCATTCTGAACATAGCAAAACATCCATTTAATTTGAAGATTATTTCCAAGGGAAAAAGTAAACATACGAAAGAAACTGGTTTGTGTCAGTTTTGACTTTCAAGTGCTTTAGGCTTTATGCTCAATACTTATCTTACAAGGGTCACATGACCAAGATCTTTTGATTCTTCTTTGCTTAAAGAGTTATAAGTAAGTGGGAAGTTTTATCCCTGGGAAAGTAATAGTATGAAGTGGTTTAAGAATTATTCATAGACCTTTTAACACCCTTTGTTTCTTTACTTTTAAAATATGAACCCATAACTTAGTATTAAAAATCAATAATTACTATTCACTCTATCATGATGACTTTAATAATGAGGCTTACCTAAATCCACTTTTCCCCATGCTTTCACTGTCTTGGTCTTCCTTTCTGTGTCCTTTTGGTTCCCTCCCTCATACATATTTTCCTGGTGGAATAACATGTTACTGTATTTTTATTCAGATTACCAACACCAGTATTATTATTTTCAGATAAATAAGATTTCATTTCCTTGAAGATCATAGTGTTTTGCTGTGTTGAATTATAACTAAAAGTCATGACATTAAAAGAGCTCCTATACCACTTTATAAAATATATAGATTAAGTGGATGTAGTTTTACTCCATTTTGAAAGTAGAATTCTAAAAACACAGACTCAGGTGATATTTTTTATGTTAATGACAAATGTTCAGCAAATACTGAATATGAAGTAAATATTAAGCTTTTTAAACTAATGTTATCTGCTTATTCTTTGGCTGTAATGTGACTGGCATTCTGCTTTTGGGGCTGTCTACGTGTGTTTTTTAAAATGTCATCTTTATTAGTATTACATTCAAGGAATAGTACCAAGAATCAGTTTCTTTCAAGACCTTCCTCCAGTGTGTGGCATATAAGTCTGTGACGAGCGACATTACAGAAGGTCATGTCACTTTTAACTGCTTGCATTACATCTTTCTGATTTCCCTAGTGCCCTTCCTTTGTTTGATTAATACTACTTGCTTTCAAGCAAGGTATCAGAAAGCATAATTTGGAAAGAGAATTCTAGAGCCGATTGGAGATATGCCCCCTCAAGAAAAAAAGAAACAAAAAACAAGTTTGTAAAAATACATCTTTTGTGACACATGCATTTTCCTTCACTCATTTTATTTTCCTCAAGGAGATCCTACTTTTTTGTCATTAAATTATTACTGGCCAATGGTGGGACAGCTGGACTTGTGCACTTGGAAACAAACTATGTAGTCCTTATTTGACTATTTGAAGAGCAAAGAGATGGTTCGAGATTAGATACTCCTTTATTTTATTTGTTTTCCTTAGTTAAGTGTTAAAAATTCCAGCAGTCTCTTTCTAAATAGTAGGTGTTATTTGAGTTCTCTGGGAAAGGTTGCAATTTTGTGCCGTCATGAAATGCACTTCAGTGTCATATACAGTTTGTTTTTAAAAGCAGACTTTGCAGTTTCTGTGAGCATTACATTTGGTTAGGTCTTATGTCTCCAATCATGGCCCAGATTCTGAGACACACTTGCTTTCAAAGGTATCCCTTTCATTAGACCATTAAAGTTTGGAAACTAGTTGTGAAATAATTACCATTTTAATTGAGAAGCTCTATCCACCCCTCTACCTGTGTCCTTCTATGTGTTTCTTGGTGTCAATGAAATATGGCCCAGAATTTTGTAGGTTATTAAGAACACTAAATATTTCCCAAGAAATATATATATACACATTTACATATATATTTGTATATTTGTAGAGGTTTAAAATCTTATTAAATTGATATTTTTGTCAATAGTCAATATTTTTGAGTACTTACTTCAGTGCAGGAACTGTGCTAAACAATTTAAATACATTAATCAACACTGTGGGGAATGTGCTACTATTACCTCCACTTGCCAAGGTACCTTAAACTTCACCTGAGCAAAACGTGGTAGTGGGATGCATTCTGAAGCAGCTTAACATTATCAATAGGAAACCATCTGTATTATAAATCCTCCTTGTAGGTGTTTATGATGTAACATTAAAACGACAGTGGAGCAGGAGGAAAGCTCTCGCTAGAGCTCTAAAACACAACACAAAGGCCTCCCTCTAACACAACACTTTTCTGCCAAATGTAAAAGCAAATGGTTGTATTGGGTGGTTCCGGCTGCACATTTGTGGAGCAATTGTGCGTAGCCAATTACTGGTTTGTGCGGGCTAAGAACGATTTGGGTTTTGCAAATGAAGAATCTGATTCTGTACATCTATTTGAATCATTCTTTTTCAACTTCAGAAAATTAACTAGAAGGAGGTAGAGACCTTTAAATCCTAAAATAAAGCTTAAATATTTATAGTTTCTATTTCCAGGCAAATATGTGAAAGCATTTTGAATATTTGCTTTTATTAATCTGTACCTTTCTAGCTGAGCTAGTTCAGTCCTGCAAGAGAAATGATAGACACTTTACCAGAGTCTACTCAAATATATGAAGAATAGGTGATGCATTTATTCCATCAACAAATGTTTCTTGAGCACCTATTTTATATACACACACACACACACATATTATATGCAATCTGATAGGCACAATCTGACACCATTCTGCTTTTCAGCATATACAATATGATGATAAATTCTGAAGAGGAGAGGGTAACTAGCTAAAATACTGAGTTTATGCATAGGGATAAAAGAGTAGTGATTATCTCATTTTCTTTGACCCGGTTAGTATATAACTACTTTGGTCATTTGTGCAAAATATCATTTGTTCTAAGGTTTGTCAGTTCTGACATTTTGTATACCTCCAATATGGGAAAGTGTATCATTTATTAAAAATAAAATAAATAATAATGCCTGCCTGAATTTAAAAATTAAACTGAATATAAAATTTAAAACATATTTTTAGAGATAGAAAATTATAGTCATTTAAAAAGTATTGTGAGGGTTAGGTGAAATCTTTTTTAAAAATTTTATCTTTAAGTGTAAAATACACATGACATAAAATTTCCATTTTAATCTTTTATTTTACTTATTAAGATAACATTGGCTTACACAATACCATACATGATGAAAGGTATAGGACCATACCCTTCAGGTAGTTGTTACTACACACTCAGCACCAAGGCTCTAGAAGTCCTCCACCACAAACCATTGCACTCCCTCATGGCTGGGCTCCCCCCATCCCATAACTTCAATTCCACAGTCAGATTTCTAGGGTTTGTTTTTGGTTTGGCTTTATCTTGCCCTTTGTTTTGCTCTCTGCATTCCACATCTGAGTGAAATCAATGGTGTCTATCTTTCTCTTTCTCACTTATTTCATTGAAATAATCCCTCCAGTTGCATCCAAGTTGTCACAAAAGGCAAGTGTTCATCTTTTCTTTTATATAGCTGTATAGTATTCCATTGTGTGTATGTGCCACACCTTCCACACTCATCTGTCCTTGGGCACTTATGTTGTCCACAACTTAGCTATTATAAATAGTGCTGTGATGAAAATATGAGTTCATGTATCCCGTCAAATTAAAGTTTTGCATTAATTAAACAGATACTTAGGAGTAGAATTGCTGGAGCACATTGTAGATTTGTCTTTAATATGTTGAGAAACCTCCATAGTGTTTTCTATAGGGGCTAGGCCAGTCTACATTCCTGCCAACAGTATAGAAGAGTTCCTTTTGCCACATCCTTACCAACACTTATTGTTTCTTGTCTTTTTGATGTGTATCATTCTCACAGATGTCAGATGGTATTTCATGTGGTTTTGATTTGCATTTCCCTGACAATAAGTGATGAGATTTTTTTCATGTGCTTGTTGGCCATCTGTATGTCTTCTTTGGGAAAGTGCCTATTAATCATGTTTAAATGTACAGTTCAGCAGTGCTGAGAATATTCATGTTGTGTAACCAATATCTAGAACTGGTTCTTGCGAAAAAGAAACTCTGTAGCCATTACACAAGGTGAATTATTTTGATGCAATAAAATATACCAAAATATTGTGGCTACTTTTCGAATCAAAACTTCTATCACAAATGGCCCAATCTGAAATAACCTGACATATATCACCTCAATTATACATTGTCAGCATTAGTATCTGCACATTTATAATGTGAATACTTCAGAATTTGAGCAAATTCAAAGTTTAACATGAAGGGTTATCAGATGGTCCCCAGTTAGACGCCACTGAGCTTTAACCTTCTTGAGGGCTAATATGAGTATAGATGAACTATCTGTGCATTACTCATCTTTATATTCCAGTACCCATCAGTATGTGCTCTGGCAGGGGTTCATAATAAATGCTTATGGAGTGGTTGAATATATTATAGTTAGAATGTCAACTATGACTGAATTGCTTTGTATATTCCAAAAGTAGGTGTAAATTCTGTGAATCACATTACTGTACTACTCTGGTTCTTTTGAAATGCTGAATATCCAAATGAAAGATCACAACATCGGACCATTTAATAGACTATTTAAAGCATGACATTAAATTAGGAACAATCTCATAGGTTGTCAGATGCTTTTGGTTATATATCAGCTCATGAGACCTGGAGGTTTCTTTTAAGTTCTTCTTTTCAATCAGTGAATACTTTTAGAATACTCGAGAAAAGGGCTTCCATGGTGGCATAAGGGGTTGGGCACCACACTGTGGGTCTTCCGCAGCCACTGTAGTGCCAGTTCAACCCCTGGCCAGGGAAGGGACCCACATGGCACAGCAGACCTTTCCTGCCTCACTCGCTGTGCCCCTCAATAGTGTATTTCAGTTGATCTGTCTGTTCTGCTCCCCACTCAGTCTCTGGTGAATCCTCTCATCTCCCCTGTGCCTCTGGCCTGTACCCCAGCTCTTATATGTATACGTAAATAAATAAAGACTTTAAAAAAAAAGAATACTGAAGAAAAATTATTAGAAAGAATAATGGAAAGTACTGGTGGATCAGATGTAATTCTTTGTGTAATAAAGTCTTAGTTATTAAAGTTTTTGCTCATAGTGTAGTCCTGTCTGTATCATTAAGCTACATGAAAGAAGGGCTTCTGTCTTCAAAAGTTAAGAGTTTTGAGAAAAGTTTTTTAAAAAATTTTGATAACCATGTTTATCCAAAGATACAGATGTACACTAGATAAAGAAATAAAATCAACACAGAATTATAAATTATTTCAAACGGCACAAATACAATCGTAAACTGATCCTACCACTATTAACAGTACCTTCACCCCAAAGTTTTTAAGATTTCTGGTTTCCATGGAGTGTATATGTGCCTGTACACATGTGTATATGACTTTATTTAGGCTTTTTAAGCCATAATGAAATACTCAAAGCAGAATAAACTCTCATTTATGATACTTACAATATTATATTGATTGAGGCAAAAGGAAGTTATTTGGCAAATTCAAAATGTCTAATCTATTCTACTGAAGTAAACTAGAAACCAATAACAAGCTACATACATATCCACCTACATGGTTTATGTGTATATATTAGTATTAATTAATGAATCCATTGCAATTCTCTTTAAATAATGGTGTCCATTCTTACCATTCTCAAGTAATCCTTATGTAAAATCTCAGAATATTAAAATTAGTTTCAGGAAATCTACAAAGTCATAAAAATCATACAGAGATTATCAGGAGTTGACATTTATACAGAAGAAGTAAAATTTTGAGCCAGGAAAGCTATTGTTTATTAGTTGTAAAGCTGTGAATATTAGCAGTATTCACAGACAACCAGTGTGAATCAATGAACACATATAGATTTTTATCTTAGAGTTTGGCAAAATGCAACTCAGAAATAGGAGAGCTGGGGGATGAGGGGGAAGAGAAAGAAATAGCAGATCTGCTTTCTGCTTAGTTATCTGGCTCCAGACTTAAAGTGCCTGATTAATATAAATGCTGGAGTAGTAAAAAGAAATGTTCTGATTTACAACGAAGCCGCAAATGAATGTTAGTTTACCTTATCCATATTTCACATTCTTTAAGTTGTCACAGAACATTTCACACAAATTGGGTTCCCCTGACTGGGATTCAGTTCCCTTGTTTAATCAATTAAAGGTACAGCATTTTCCTAATCTCTATCTCTAGATCAAATATTCCCTCACAGCGCATCTGTTTTGAATGTTAATAAAGTTTTCATTTCCAAAGGTTTAAAATGACAGAACAAAATTCTCTCCTTTAAGAGCATGAAAATGACTTCTGTTTCTGTCTGCAGGTAGTGGAGGACATGCTAGAGGACGAGGAAGAAGAAGATGACAAAGATGACAAGGTAATTATCTTTCCCAGCACTTGGGTACCTGGGGATGGGGAAATGTAGACATGACACTGTTTTCACAGACAGTTAAAAAAAGGAGTTGAAGTGTTTGAGTCCAGAAAATTGGACAGTGCTGTTTATCATCCTAACAATGCCACTGCATGTTGCAAAGAGGGAGAGAGGGCTATAAATCCTCTCCGCTTTTGTCCAGAGCTGGGTCAAATATTTTTCTGCCAGGAACAAAAAAAAAAATAATTCAGCTTGTCTGGAACTTGATAGCTCTCGTGAAGATAACGGCAGTGACAACTGTTTTTGAAGGGCAAAAATTTGTCCTATCTTGAGTATTACAAATCAGTCTACACTTTGGGGGAAGAGAGAAGTGAGAAAATAGCAGCCTGCATGTTGAACATGGAAATTGTCATCTGTAAGTTTTGAAGAATTTCTCAGCAAAGCAACGCATGTGTGCAGAGAGCTCCGGAAGAGGAGATTTAAATAATCCCAGTAGTCCCTGTCCTTGGGTAGCCTGGGAATGGTCTTGTGGCACCTCAGTCAGGAAAACACATTCAGAAAGGCTCATGTTTCGATTGTTACATGAGGATGAGGCTTGGGGATGGCGACCATAGTAAATAACAGTTTCTGGAAGCCCTTGGAGTGGTTGTCCCCTGGGGAGATGGGACAACTAGAGGAAAGAATTAGATGACCTTGCACCAAAGCAGCAGTGGCTGGAATAGGAAGAATAGCTTTCTATGGCAAGACAGGTAGCGATGTTGGTTTATTATCATTTGGGGACATTTCTAGATCAAAGATTTTTAAAAGTCCTGGGATGAGATTGGAAGGGGGAAGGAGGGAGAAACAGCATTCATTAGTAACACACTGTTTGGCATATAAAACCAGAAACTGACCTTCACCAGAATCTATCTGACTCCTATTATAGTAATAGTGAAAATTTTGAAAGGAAAAAAATAATGATTCTTAATTTATGCCCTTGACCTTTGATTCTAGTAGAAACGCACAATTATAACACTGTAAGAATCTGTGTGCTGGAAGCAAGCACTCGAAATGACCAAAAATAAAAACAACTCTACAGTGATTAGTTAACTTCCCAAATCACTTTTTCCCATCTAATATTCAATGCTAGAAAGAAAATTAAAAACACACATGTCACACACACACTTTCTCTTTCTCATCCTAATGCCATTTCAGACATTTTTTAATGAACAGAGATTTGGTATGAATTTTCTCCTATACATCACTTAGTTATTAACAACATTATCAAACATACACTAACAAAATCATCTCCCTGCAAAAACACATATGTGTGCTTGTTTTTAAATGTTAAATAACATAAGCATACACTTCTGGCAATAAATGATATGATTTATTTTTAAGGTCAGTAGTAGAGCTGTAGAGAGCTTGTATTTTAACTCAACATGCCAGCTCTGAATCATCATTTCTCTGCTGATAAACACTGAGCTGCCATCCATTTATGACCATTTTCCCGTGCTTGTTGCTGCTTTATTATTAAAGCCACCATAAAGATCCATTCCGGCAGCAGGCATTTCCCCAGAAATGTTAATAAATGGAAGCCCTTAGTGAAGTCTAGTACCTCAGTGCCTCTGCTTGAAGTCAACCTCTGTTTTTTTTTTTTTTTTTTTGCAGTTGTTTTTTTGGGTTTTGCCAGCTTGTTGATATTCTATACCACTAGTCTCCCCTTTCTGGCCAATTTTTTTAATAGGGAGGATGTTAGAAGTGGGAAACAAACAGCACACCTGTTAAGCCAGCTCACCAAAATGTAGATGTCAGGTAAGACACGCCAGGGTGGAAAGTCCACCAAAACCCTGGAGTGACATCTATTGTGACCTAATATTTGGTTATCTGAAATTGACACTCTTGTTTTAACACATTTTCAGACCTAGTTACCAAAGTTGACTAAAAGTAAGTGCTTGAACTACTGTGTGAATTCAACGAATAGGAAAATCTCAAACGCAGTAATTTACAATACACTCTTCAGAGCTTGCATAATAGAAGAACAACTGTTGAGTGGACTTCTTGAACTATTAGGTTTTACTATAAGAAGTGGAGATAAGAAAGATCCTTCAAGCTTCCATTTTTTCAGCTTCCATTTCTTGACTGGCTCCCCCAGCAGTGTTACAAGTCTTGGCTATCAGTGTGTCTGAATGGAAGAAGGGTAATTTCCTACTTTAAAAAATTCATTGGTTCCTCTATTTAAAGTTTGTGTATAGAGTCATGCGTAATGGAATTTCATGAGAAAACAAATGTGGTTTTTGCCATACGAGCAGATACTGACCTCTAGCTCTCATTATTTCTCTGTTTTCTCATATGGTATAATAGTGGGGTCAGGTCAGTGGGTCCTCTTATAGGATAAAAGTAAAAAAGATTAATAAATGTGCCAAAGCCTCACTTTAATTGAACCTGAAGCATATGTTGCAAGTATGTAAAATATGTCCCAGATGTTTCACCAGGGCGAGTGTCTTGGCTTTCCCTGATTACCACAAGGCAGCTATTAGTCCTATAACCTTTGGACTTGGGGGTAAATGGGGTATTACGTGGCTCACAATGAGAGCACCTGTTTTCCATTCAGCAAAGACCCCTGGCAGGCTTTGCCTAAGCCTGCCCATATGTTTTCACTTAGCAGATTGTTGGGCGATTATGAAAAGTGTCTTTCTTTAGAGCCAGCATTGATATTAGTCACTCACAATGAAAGGGCAAGGCATTGGCTACTTGACAAGGTCCGTGTGGGCACCCACTGAAGTTGTTTATTTCATTTGAGCTTTGAGTGTTTTCCTTCAGCATAATTATAGGATGGCAAAGACACAGGTAGACAAAGTTGAAGCAGATAGAGATAATTACTTAACATGATGGTTTAGCGATAGCTTTTCTTTAGTGTGGATTTTAGCACTTGGGAAGACTTGGGTTAAAGTTGGCAAAAGCTAACTCATGATTTACCTGGCTCCTCAGAGTCTGCTTGTCCAGATGATGGCCTTTTGAGTATCTTTTTTTTTTTTCATGAGTTCTTCCTTTTTATTAAAGTAGCTAATCATTATTCAGGCTAGAGTTTGTGTGTGATATTCAGACTTATTCTCCATTCTAAAATCCATTGTCCACATTTGCTTGTATCTAAAATAAGGTGACTTCTCTCTTAATCCAACCCCATGGTTTTCACAAAGACAGAGGATGTGAGTTTTAAATGTCGAGTCATAGTCATGAATCGTTGACTTGTTAATATTTTCACTTATCTGAAGTATACAGTAGCACTTAGTTAAGCTGTACTGGGATGAAATTTTTCCTAAACTAAATGTTGAAAGATGTCATGCATGTTTTCATTCTCCTTTGTTGGAGAGCATTCTCTCGGTCATCCCCCTCAAAGTCAGTTTGATCTGAATTTTGATCTGACACCAAATCCTGCCTTTGTGGATAATACAATATCTTAGTAAATAAGGTTTAACTAAATTGCCTAAGTGGGGCTGTCAACAAGCTCTATAATAGGGTTTTTTTCACCATGTTATATATAATAATACTGTGGGAAATCTGCATAATCTGGACATCTAATTTATGAAGATCAGCTTTTGCTTTGTAGCTTAAAAACTTGAGGCGTGCTTCCCATGGTGTGGCCTACCCTTGTAATAGGATCCAGCTGTGGTGTCAGGAAGCCGAAGATAGAATGCAGGTTTTCCTCAGGAAAAGCATGGATTCAAATGCATGGCATTCTAGTAATGTTTATTGATAAAAGATATTAAAATGTTCAGGCATTTATGCTTACATTGCTTCTCCTTTTTCTTCAACCATTATGTCAAGGTTACTGTGTTTCAAGATAACTAGATGCAATGAATGAAACATATCTGAGTTACTTCAAAATGCACAGCTTGTTTGCTTTAATTCTTGAAATCTGTGTTTTCTAGCTTGAGTCTCTGGCCCTAAACCTGTATATAATATACCCAAGATGCATTCATCTCTACATCTCAAATCAACTGTGAGGGGGGGATAAAGGAGATAATGCTGATATGTAATATAGGAGAAGATTTTAATCTGACAAAATGGCATTTTCCAGTTACATTCAATGAAAAAAAAAAAAACTGCATGGTGAGAAAACAGATCAAGACTTCGGAAAAAGGCGGAGAGACAGGAGATAGGGAAAAATAATTCTTTTACATAATCCTAATTCATGTTTAACGAATTCATTGTATTAGTTGATTGGTTTTCTATTGCTGCACAACAATTTGCCATAAATTTAGAGGCTTAAAACAATACATATGTACTTATTCTCAGTTCAGTAGTTCAAAATCCCAGGCACAGCTTGTTTGGCTTTCTGCTCCCAGTGGTCACTTTTCATGACTCCCTCAATGGAGAATTTTCTTGTGTTGAATCTCTTTCACAAGCATCAAGTCAAATCACTCTTCTGGAAGAGCCCATCTCTTTTAAAAAAAAAAAAATTATTTATGCATACAGACCAGAATCATGGGAGGTCAGAGACAGGTTGGGGAGCAGAACAGGCAGACTGACTGAAATACACTGCTGAGGGGAGCAGCAGGCAAGGCAGGAGAGGTCTGCCACACCATGTGGGTCACCTCCCCCAGCCGGCGGCAGGAATCGAACTTGTGCTGCAGTGGCTGCCGTTTGCTTCACAGTGAGTTGCTTAACCCATTGCACCACCAGAAGGGTCCTGAGCCCATCCGTTTTAAGAGATCACCTGAGTAGGTCAGGCCCCCTCCCCTCCAGTATTACTTATTCATGGGGATAATTATCCCATCATATTCCTAAATCTCCCTCACACTCAAAGGGAGGAGATTATACAGGATATATGCTAGGAGATGAGAATCTCAGCAGCCATCTAGAACAACCCATGCTCTAGGACAAAAAAAAAAAAAAACAGTTTGTGTTCCTTGTTTGCACCTATTGCTAAGATGTGACATAACTATTCTACAAAAAACAAATTAGGAAAGCCTGCCTGTCTAGCCATGTCCTTTCAAAGATTTAACAAACATCCTATACCAGAGGTATAATTTACAATCATAATACAGTATATATTGCACTTGCTTATTATCTAATTCTTCTCTGAGTTGAGAGGCGGTTGGTCAGGCAGAGAGCCCAATGGACTATTTTCCTTTCTTGCCTCCCAGAGAGAACAGGAAAGAATAAAATTGGCAAAAGGCCAAGGGCATAGTTTTACTCCACCTCTTGCTGCTTAGAGCCACTGAGTCCACTGTTTGGAATCAGTAGAAATTCCACTTCATCTAGAATAACAGCAACATTAAAAATGGAGGATACTCAAGATAGTGCCCACTTTACCTGGTAGCTGCCCTCAAACTGCACATGTGCAGTTCACTCTCCCAGGATGGACTTGGAGGTGCCACTTCTGCAAAACTTCAGGCCAGAGGCCATATGGGTCTCATCATTGGCTGAGAACCTACCACACCAGCCTTCCTTGAGTAAGAGTCCATTGACTGGTCTGACTAAGGTGCCTGGACAGGTATATACCAGAACAGGGTTTTCTTGAGAGGTAGGATTAGCCAGACTGCTTACTCAGGAGTCTGGGACTAGGGGCCTGAGGTATAAGGGCAATTAGGTATTTTTCATCCGTGGACTCCTTTCCTCTACGGTAGAACTGAGATCCTGTGTGATCCACCCTTCTCTGAGTAGTCTCTGATGATCAACACATCCCAGCCCACTCTCTATCTACTCCTGCTAGTTCACCCTCCTCACTCGAAAGTGAGGAGGCTATGGGTCAGCCACACTTAAGTTAGTCATCAAAGGTGAGATAGAGACTAAGGGCCAAAACTAAGGCTAACACTCAGATTATCTAAATTTCACGACTTAAGACTTTCTTAAGACTAGGATTTCCAAGAAGAAAAAAAACATTAAAATACAGATTAAAAATTACCTCAGACATGATCTTCAAATTTTTTGGTAGCACAGAAGAGGAATATATCTTTTGTCCCTGCTAGGGGCTGTTTACTTCAATGTTTCCACTTCTCACTGTTTTCCTGAGTGGTAGGTTGATTAATAGCACAACCTGCCAGAGATGTCCCTGTTCTAATCCCAAGAGCCTGTCAGTGTGTTATGCCACATGGCAAAGAAGAATTCTGGTAGTAGAAGATGGGATCAAAATTTCTAATCAACTGACTTTGAAATAGGAAAGTTATCCTGGATTATCTCAATGGACACAATAAGATCACGAGAGTCCTTAAAAATAGAATATGCCATCAGAGTGTGGTAGCAGCTGGCAGGCCAGAGGCCTGCAACTGAAACCAAGTCTTAGGACCTACCTGAGAAGAAAGAAGATATGCTGCAGCATCTGGACAACCTAAAATGTACATTTTAGGTACATTTACATTTAGGTACATTTTAGGTACTTTTACAGCTGTACATTGCCAGAGTGACAGGCATGTCTGGGTACGGGTACTAGCTCTCCAGCATCAGAGCTGTCAGCACATCTGTGGTCCTTGTTCTGACCATCATTAACTAGACCCAGAAGGAGAACATTAGGAAGTTTTATAAACGCAAGGGTCCCAGAATCCCCAAGAAAGTGTATGTCATGCATACTCAACAAATATGAGAACCTGAGATCAAGACATGGTAGAGAAGGAGCGGGCATACCTGCTATGGGAGTGCAGGGTGAAGGCTGGGGAACTGACATTAATAACACACAAGCTGGCTACGGTTGGGGCAGGGAGTGGCAGCCTCTATTACTAGCCTTGAGAATAGAGGAAGGAGTCAAAGCCCAGAAATGTGAAAAATCTCTGGATGCTGGAAAAGGCAAGGAAATGGGTTCCCCTATAAGGCCTGCAGAGGGAAAGGCAACCCTAGCTTTATCTTGATTTTAGCTCAGCATGAAACCCATTTCCAACTTTTGAGCTATAGAACTGTGAGATAGATTTGTATTGTTTAAGCCAAAGCACTTCTGACAATTCATTATAGAAGCAAGAGGAACTAATTTCGATGCTTTCTGACTACATTTTCTATACTTCTGCAAATAGATGTGTATATACTGTATTTTATTATTTTTGACTATCATTGACATATATTGTAAAAATAACACAGATGAACACAACTACTTTAGTAGGTCTAGGCGATAATTTAAAACTGATTTTATAAAAGGATTTTAACCTTCTTTAAGATCTACAGAAGATTGAAAAAGTAGATTAAGAAAGTATTGAAATCTGTGCTCTGACAATAAGCAGGTAAGATTCAGGACCAAGACAGCTCTCACCTTAAATTACTATTTTTCATGTCCAAATAGCATATTTGGATCCAGTGTACCAAAATCCACTGCCAATGATGATAAACTCCTAGATAGAAATTTCTAGATGCAAATAATCCAGGCTTCTGCTGTCTTCACAGACCTAATGTAGAAGCAACATCATGATGAAATAGAAGGATATACTGTATTTTAAAGCACTAGATCCAAGCTCCTAATTTTTTCTTATTAATTCAGACTTATAAATATAGCTATATGGCTCTTTATTATGTATGGAAATAAAAGCACTAGCCAACAAAACAAGTATTTTTATGCAAATTACCTTAGTTTTTATCACAAAGCAAGAGTGGCTAGTGCCTGTCACTAGTGTAAATGGTTACTTTCCTGTCTAGGAGCCTATAATACTCATTGGTGAATAGAGCACCAACAAGGGATAGTTAACTTCATTTTGACAGAAGAATTTCACTTCCTCACCACCATAGTTTCATTCCCTAAGATGTTTCCCTCTACAAAACACAAGGACAGAGAGGTCACAGACCTTTTGAGAATTTGAAGAGAGCTATAGAATTTCGCCCTAGCAGAATACATATAAACACATATGCAAAAATCTTTTTCAAGTTGTTTTTTACAATAAAAATTGAATTATTTTACAGAAGCTATAAGTATCTTTTCAAAGCTATATCTCTCTTGCTCTCATCATGTTTCTCTTGACATTTATGCCTATTTTTCTCAAACAACGAGACAAATATAAGTTTTCAAATAAAAATACAGTTCAATTCAGCTAAATATTAAACTTCTACAAGAAGACTGAGGTTTGGCTTCAAGATTGAAATTATGAAGTGAAGTGGATTTTGACATAGCAATAGGCTTGTTATTTTTGACAATTATTTGACTATGACTTCAGTTTCATAGCAACAAATACTTAAAACACTAAGTTGACAAAACAGTAATAAACAAAATGGGAACCGCCATAGCTTTATTAGACAAAGGTTAAGCAAGCGAAATTCCTAGACTTCTCCAGAATCCTTGCTGGAGCCATTTTGTTTTGCTGAGAGGATCTTTTGAGATGTCTGCAACATTAATGCTTCATCAATTAACAATAAAAGGATCAAATATTCAGATTAAGGTGATTGGAGGCAGAATTGGCTTTCAGAATTTTTAATGATTCCAGCAGTCTATGGGTTTCTACCTGTAAACTAATTGGTAAGTTTTGTCGCTCTTTGTTCCAGTTTTCACAGTAGTTTTCCAGCCTTGGAATGTTTAGGTAGATGTCTGCCTTCAATGTATTCTTCCAGGGGGGCAGCTGAGCTAAAAGAATTTAAATGGAAACATTTACCTAGATGATTTGGAAAGGGTATTCATCAAGTAAAGCAAACTGTGAATGATCTGTTTCCTGTTGGATTATTCTAATAATTGATTTTCTTTGCCTCAAAAAAAAAAAATACAACAACCTAGAATTTTCATTTGAAGGTCAACCAAATGTTTCAAGACACTTCCTCTGGAAAGCTAGTTAACTTCTATATTGCATCGGTGAACTTCCTCTTCTACTCCCATTTCTTGACAAAGTCTCTTAAATAACAGTGTGTCAGCCCTGGCTCTCAGGAGGGTTGACAACATTTGTAGAAATAGACATGATTTTTTCAGGAGAGCTGGCAGAGTCATTGACACTGGCTGACACCACTGCATGTTGAGATGAGGACATGTTTCTTCACCAAAGCAGCAGAACCAGATGTGTTGCCAAGCATCACAGATGCTCTATCTAAACCTAGAGTGCCAAGATTTTTATTCTGCCTGAAAGTTTGTTTGGCAAAGAAATTCTTTGCCATGTTAAAAAGACATTGACTCTGCAGATTCTAAAAGGACTTCAAAAGTAGGAAATTCTTCCTTTATTTCAAGTACTTGCCAACGGAAGTCGGCTATGCAATAGAGGTATCTATTTTCATTAGGTTTGGACAAAAGAGAAATATTAAAGATATCTCATAAAAGTTGTAGTGTTGACATAATTTGATGAGAACTAACTTCAAAAAATGTGTAATTTCATCAAACTATATGAGTTATTTTTCTTGGTGACACAATGAACTCAAACAATGTTTTAATACAAGTCTTTTTTCCTGGGGCAATTATATAAAGGAAAAAATCCACTGTGTCTGATAGATTTTTAGAGTAGTTACTTCCAACCTGACGTAACGTACTCCTGTAATTTTATGAGTCCATGTTTCCATTTGCCAGAATCTTGCCACACATGAAATACTATACCTTTTAGTGTTTCATACCAATCCATAGTTAATATCAAAACAATAGATATGGAAATTTAATGGTACTATTTGTTTCACTGATTTTTCCCCCAAATTAAGCTACTATCAAAGCAAATAGAGACTTCTAGCTATAATCATGTCAGTGAGGTGCATTTTCTTATATTCCTATGAACAGGAAACTATTCTGTATGTCTTAACATGGTAGTGGTTAACATCACCTGTTTAGCTGCAATAATCTCTATGTTAGATTACCTTCCGTTCCAAATATACTTCCCTGTCTTATGATCTCAGCCTTGGACATGTAACTCACTTTGGCTGACCATGCCACTCCCCAAAAAAAGTTCAAGACTCACAAAGATGGCATGATGTCAACCCATATAGACATAGTTTGAGCAAAAAAACACAGAAAACCTCATTATTTAATAGACCTCAATGATATTGACGTCTTTATCTTACAACAAAACCTAATAGATACAGCCTGATAGATACAGCATCTCATCCATACTACTCTGTGTGCATTATTCTTAATATTATAATTTCCATAAACATAAATTTCTTCTTTTAAAATACGAATCTCTTAATAAATGTAATCAAAGTCTCAGAAAGGAAGCTTAAACTTCCTTTTTTTAAAATTTTATATATATTTTACATCATTCTTCCTCTTTGTATGTTTGTATTCTTTCCTCTCAAGTATAGTCTCCATAAAATTCCCACCACTGATTCACCCATGTACTATCACCATAGTCCCATATGCTTGTCCCTCCCTTGTTTTGTTCCTTCCCTCCTCTCTTCCCCTACAGAATGTCTCTGATTTATAGTTGCCTGTTAATTTTATTTTTTAATTTATTATAAATTTTTTTCCTGATCCCTTATTTGGTTCTCCAACATTCCTCCTATAAATGAAAATATTCCTTTCTCAATTCATAGCTCTACCTCATCTCTTGAAGCCCAACCTCATATATAGTTTGAACAATTTTGCTATTATGTCTCTCTCATTGAAAATGATCCCTTTTCCCCTGTATTTGAAGGACAAACCACTGGGAAGACAAAGATAAATATGACACAATATTTGCCTTTCAGAAATCAGTGCGGGATGGAACCCTTATGGTTATATAAATAGTAATTATAATACAATGAGAAAAAGGTTTATAATAAAGTTATGAACAGTGTTTAAGTAAGGAAACACAGGAGGATGACACTCAGAATTGTCAGTGAATGTAGCACAGGGGAAGTGGCATTTAGTTTGGGTCTTGAAGGATAAATAAGAATACAAGAGGGATGTGGTATGTAAAATCAAGGAGTGTACGGTATAGTGGGAACATAAAGTGCAAAGGTAGAATTGGAGGCAAACAACACTGAAAAGACAAGTTTAAGATTGGGAAGACTTTGGCTGTCATCTAAGGAATCTGAGTTATTTTATCCAAGCAGTGAAGAACTAAAGGCAGTTCTAAAGTAGAGAATTGTCCTGGTGAAACTGGCATATTACTTTGTATATTGGAACACAGCCCAGAGAGTAACCTTGAAAGTGCTCATGATGTAACTGTCCATGGTGGTGCGTGTTAATTACAATTATTATGGTGACACTTACCAATGCATACACATATAAAATCATTATATTGTACACCTAAAACTAATACAATGTTATAGGTCAACTATATCTCAGTTTTTGATGACATACACAGTATATATTCAATTTATATGAATAGATTTGACTTATATAAACAACTAGGAATAGGATGATGTTTTCAAATACTGTAAATAAAACATCTCATCCAATATCTTTGTTTTATGTCACCACAAAAATCAAGTTAACAAGTAACAAAAATAAAACCAAGAGATAATTAAAAAAAAAAAAATCTTTGGTGATGGGACAGAGAATAGAGTAAGAAGGACATGAGAAATTAAATAAGGGAAGATGACAGGCATTGCCACAATAGTACCTGCAAGAAATAATAACATCTTGAACTTAAAAAAGCAGATTTGAGAGACATGCTTAATAGTAAATGCAGTAAATTTATTGGGAAAAAATTATGTCAAATAAAATAAGGGAACATTTAGAATTATGTTTGACTGTGAGATATCTAGCTCAGATAACATTGTATTTTTCACATTCAAATTTCACATGTTGGGTGCTCCCTGGTGGTGAGCACCATACTGTGAAGCATCTGCGGCACAGCAGCATGAGTTCAATGCCCGGTCAGGGAGGGGACCCACATGACACAGCAGACTACTCCTGCCTCGCCCGCTGTTCCCCTCAGCAGTGTGTTTCAGTCAGTCTGCCTGTTCTGCTCACTGCTCCGTCTCTGATAAACCCTCTCACCTCCCTTGCCTCTGACCTGTACTCCAGCTCTTGTATACATAAATAAATAAATCTTTAAAAAAACAAATAAACAAATTTCACATGTTTCAAGTATTTACTCTTACTTACCCATTGAATGATGGCAATGAAAGTGTGTTTGCCTGTAAAGTATTATTCCCATGCTTCAGTATCAGGAAGATTAATTTGGCTAGTGGATAACTAACTAATTAGATTAAAAATCAGATAGCATGACTAAAATAAAGAAGTAGCTGAGCACAGATAAATTAGGACTAAGAATTAGGTAACTTGTCTAATGATGTAAAAACTGAGATCAGAAGACAAACCCTCTAATTTATTTTCCTTACTGGGCATGTAGCAAAGCCTATTGATTCACCCAAAGATGCTAAGCCATTTGGAATGTAATTTTGCATTGTCATTGCCTGTTCTGTTCAGTAAAGACAGAGTAAGTTTCCCAAATGCCTCCCAAGCCCTCTTTTCCCTGGCCCTAGGTCTTAACAGCATTTGAACTTATGGCAATAAATCTGTATGCTGTGCCTTCTATTCATTCAGTGTGCTCTTCCTAAGTAAGCACAGGCAGTGTGGAAGTAAGAAGTAGCAATGTAAAGTAAGGCAAAATATTTTTAAAAGTCAAAAGTTGAGTCAGAACAACTGGTATATAGTGATATGCTAATTCTGGTTTTTTATTTGTGAGTTATTAGTAAAATATGATATTTGAAGAACATGGATCAATTGAGAAGCAGCTTCTATTATCCCTAGTTTCCTGGTGAAAAGCCTGAAATTTCTGAGACATAAAGTCACTAACCAGCATAAAATAAATGAAGCAATCAAACTTCACTTTACTCTGTCTGCTTCCAAAGTGCACCATTTTCTGTGTAACAGACCCTCCACTTCACTACCACCACAACCTACCACACACCTACCAAAATGAAGTTATATATCATCATTTCATTATTCCACGTGTCCACTAGTTTCCCCATGGAAGTTCTTGCCTGAATCTCTCACATAGGTCTAAAAGACCCTGGATCTGCCATCATCTAAAAGCTTGCATAAGACAGAAGTTCCAGGTGGGAAGTCCCAGAAAGGCACTTCTGCCATATTTTATTAGCTAAGCAAACTTTGAAAAATAAGATAAGTTACAATTTCCAAAGACCCAAATGTTCTAATAAATGCCTTATAGAATTAAGGAATATGGAGCTTCCCAGAAGACTCTTTTTAATCTTTTTTTTGAAAAAGGATTTATTTATTTATGCATACAAGAACTGGGGTACAGGCCAGAGTCGTGGGAGGTGAGAGGATTCACAAGAGACAGAGTGGGGACCAGAACAGGCAGACAGACTGAAATACACTGCTGAGGGGAGCAGCAGATGAGGCAGGAGAGGTCTGCTTTGCCATGTGGGTCCCCTCCCTGGCCCGGCATCAAACTTGCGCTGCTGTGTGGCAGATGCTTCACAGTGCTGGGGCGCAGGCCACTGTGCCACCATGGGGGCCAGACTCTTTTTAAGTTTGATCCGTGTGTAGAGCTAGATAAAGTTATCTCAAAAACTAAATCAACAGCACCTTCAAATTGCCAGGCATATCCAAATTTTACCATCCTGTATATTTTTATTTGATTTTTTTGTTTTTTATGTACAAAGTGAGATGCTCCAAAAAATATACTGAATTGTCATTCTCTACTTCACTAAAAAAAAGACCACCTAAAACTCTCTTCTTTTGCTTTGCACACAGGTTAGGATTCAGTCCAAAAGTTTCACCTTCTAGCTAAGCCTTCCTTAAACCTATTTGGGAGTTAGGAAGGAGCTGTGGTGAATCCTTTAAAAATTCCTTACCCGAATTGGCTGCCAAAACTAAAATGCAGGGGGCAAAAGCAACTATAGAACATTTTTTTAAAGATTTATTTATTTATGCATACAAGCACTTGGGTACGGCCAGAGATGTGGGGAGGTGAGAGGATCCACCAGAGACAGAGTGGGGAATAGAACAGACAGATTAACTAAAGCACACTGCTGAGGGAAGCAGGGGGTGAGGCAGGAGAGGTCTGTTGTGCCATGTGGGTCAGCTCCCCAGCCAGTGGCAAGGATCGAACTCTGCTGCAGTGGTTGTGGTTTGCTTCATGGTGGGTTGCTTAACCCACTGCACCAAAAGGGAGGCCCCTACAGAGCATTTCTTTCTTTCTTTTTTTTTTAAAGATTTATTTATTTATGCATACAAGAGCTGGGGTACAGGCCAGAGTCCAGGGAGGTGAGAGGATTCACCAGAGACCGAGTGGGGAGCAGAACAGGCAGACTGACTGAAACACACTGCTGCGGGGAGCAGTGGGTGAAGCAGGAGAGGTCTGCTACACCATGTGGGTCCCTCCCTAGCCAGGGGCAGGGATCCAACTCATGCTGCAGTGGCTGTGGTTTGCTTCACAGTCCATCGCTTAACCCACTGCGCCACCAGGGAGGCACGAGCATTTCTTTCTAAAAACAAGATTTTCTACTTTTAAAAAAGCATAATTTGAAATTGCAAACAGTTCTTATCTGGTATTTTACTAATTTGTTAAAGAACATTTCTCATAGGATTTAAAAAGATCACTAATAGCTTTAAAATTTTTGTTATGGGACCTGTAAATATCTCAGTCAAGACTCTTGTCCAGAATCCTTAGGGTTAATGTTTCTCTTTGCTGTAGCAAGGTGGCATTATGTGGACATAAAAATCAATATTTGGCACATTATGCACATAAATACTGTTTCTTGGTTCTGGTGTCTTAGCCAAGTATTCTGATCAGCAGTGATTTGGAAATGGGAACAGCATTTGTATTCTCTGTGATTCCACACCTGAATATTTTAAAGACACACTAGGCAATATGATAAACGAATATACAGCTGTTGCAGTCTGATAATGTAAGATTTTATTGATTATCCAACAGTTACCACCCTGGGTATTAGGTTTGCTTGTCACAACCTTCAGTGCCTGGGGTAGTTGAACAAGTTCTTTTTTTCCATTAAGCTGACCTCAAAGTCGCATAGTTTCTGAATCAAGGTCCTCAGATTTCATACTTTGGCAATTTCTTTCCTTTCTAATGGGGTGTATTAGAGAAAATGTGTCACCTTTTGCACCATGTAATACCAAATCAGATCAGAATTCATGCACAATTTTGTCAGTTGGAAATCTAATAGTATAGGCTAGCTTATCTCTAGATAACACATGGAAAAATAAACTTCCACAATTGACAGATTTGCTTGATTTTTTTTTCCAGATAAGTTATTTGTAAGTAATCGAGCAAAAGAATGTAACTGGATTATTTTTAATACTATTTTTAAAAAACCCTTGGCGGTAAAATGACTGCTAAGTATTTGAGCTCTTTGCTCTGTCTTTTCTTCCCCTTTTTCTTTGAAAAAGTTCTTGGATAATGAATGCAAAGAAAGTACAAAAAAAAAAAAAAAGAGAGAGAGAGAGACACTCCGCATGGAACTGTATTTATTAGAACTAACAACCTAAGGAAAACAAAATTTACGTAGAACACTTAGGTGAAAATAACATCCGTTGATGGTTAATGGCATTTAAGTACCACAGGTTATGTGGTAGTCTACCTGGGGGTGATATTAGGCTGCCTAAAAAGCATTCATCTGTGTTTCTCTTTTATAATCAGAAAAAGTCAAAGCCCATCACTAATCTGAAGTCTTCTTGAAGCCAATTAAAATAATTTAAGATAAGTTGTACTGCAAATGTGCTTTTTAAGTGGTTTAGACTTAGGATATCTTAGGGATGTTGTAACCCCTTTTAATGTTACTATTTATATATAACTACCATGTGTCTAGTATTACACCTTAAATGCACTGTATTAGCTGTCACTTGAAATTAAGTGCAGGCATGTACTTTTTTGGCCTTCAGTTTCTCCTACATTAAGCATTTAAATAATGATACCAGTAGTAAAAAGGGTAGGTATCATTCCCAGTGGAAGCTTGTTTCTGCACCTGGTTGGGTTGTGTTCTAGTGACTACGTGAAAGATATTGTAATATCAGAATCTCTTAGTGTTTACACACCTGGTCTCCAGAACTCTACCTGATGTCTTTTCTCAGGGAATTAATGGAATCAAAGCTTATGGTAGGCATGTTTGATAGATATGCCTTGTCTGTAGAAATCTGGTGATAATTCCATCAAAATTTGTCCCTGGTTGATCATATATCTATGCATTTTTATATCTTCGTGGTTTTCTTCACCAACTCTGTGCTTGCATCACTGCCTTCATCAGAAGGTCAGGTTTTGAGGATTTAGTAATTCACCTTGAAAATGTACTTTACATTGAGTGTATCAAGTAAGTTTTCGCCACTCAGCATGAATTTCATAGGATTAGAAAAGGCAAACTGTAGCTACAATATTTTCTTGATACATATTTCTAATTTATATGGGGAAAAGTTAATAAATGCTTATTAATTTCAGGTGTTTTTTTCTGTTCCCATAAGTCATGTTTACTTTTTATGTTATAAGGATATTGTGCAGACTTTCTCCATGATGATAAAATTATACATTTTCCAAACATACAAAGTAATTAGTTTTGTAAAAGGAAGTTATCCAAATGAGAGTTACTTGGAAGGATTATAGCTTGTACTTAAACAACTGATATAAAAATTAAAATCCCTATATTTATTCACAAATAATACTCTTCCCACAGTCTAAATCATCATGATTTAGCTTCCTGTGTGGGTCTTTTCCCATAACAACAAGCAAAAGAGTAAAATGTTAGAAAAAGTGACCAGATTTTATCTTATAAGGGTTAACCAACTTTGTCACCTACAGGTGCTTTTGCATTCTGTTTACACACTTGTAAATGAAGGTAGAAATTTCCTAATTAGGAAAAAAAATCAACATGAATGATCATTCAGTTCATTCATTCCTTTGCCTATTTGTTCCCGCGTGCACCTAATAAATATTTGAGTACCTATGACAAATATTTATTCTGTGCATAATATACTGACGCATTTTAAGAAGGAGTGTAGGGAGTTTTCTTTTCCTTCATTCACCATCAATCTCAGACTTGCTCCGCATCTGCTGCCTCCATTTCCTCCCAGCTTTTGTTCAATCTTAATTCTTTCCTTTGTAGCTTCCATCTATAATGTTTTACTAAACTTGTTCCCCAAAGACTTCAATAACCTCACTTGGAATTCCATCTCCTCAATACATTTATCCTAACGTCCTCTTGACCACCCTTTAATATCCCGTTCTATCCTGATGCACTCATGATTTTTTACAGTAAAATCTCCATTTTCATTTTTTGTGTCAAGTGTTTAGATACTTCCTAGTTTTGTTCTCCTTAAGAAAAGTGACCTGTGTTCACAGTTTGAACTATCACTTCAGTGAAAATAATGCCAAAATCTTTACTTTCACTCATCTATTTATTCATCTATGCAATAGTTACTGATTGTTTGCAAAATTCAAATCATTATGCTAGGTGTTGTGAGGGATACAAAGAGAAATGTTACCCAACGTCTCAAGTTTCTGAAAATATGGTAATGTTTACCTTCAAACTTTGAAAATTTGTCCCTACTTAAACCCTAAATCAGTATATTTCAATCTAAACTTATATCCTTTCTCTAAAAAGGGCTTTGTTTCATGACTAATGAACTTTTACCAGTAACGCAATTATTTTATTAATGGAAACTCAGTAACACAAATCATCTGTGGTGGCTCTCTCTCGTATACATAATTAATATTCTATATATTTTATTTTTGTAATATTTCTTAGTTTATACCTTCCTTTTAGGTTCTCTGATTTAGATGCTCTGTCTTGCTATTGACGTGAAATAACCTTTTTGCTTATCTAGGATCTGCTCATTCTTTAGGACCCACCTGGCATCTACACCCATCCCCAACATTAAACTTCTTAAAACAACAGGAAGCTCTTGTTCATATATAATAATGCATTTGTTCTCCTCAGTTGATATCTTTCTTTCCCCTTCCATTTCTTTTTGGAATTATGTTTTAGGCTCTGTGTTGAATATTTCATGTGCATTATCTCATTTCTTCTCCATGACAGTTGTATTAAATAGGTCCTATCATCCAAATTTTACAGATGAGAAAAATGAGACACTGTTAGGCTGAATTCCCAAGGTGACAAGAGAAAAGCTGAAATTTGAACCCAGTTCTATCCAGACATCAAAATCTAATATTTAAGCCTCATTGCGTTATGGCATTTACATATTTTTAACTCATGCTCTTATTTAACTTTAATTGTTTTGTCACCACAAAAACACTATAAATTCTAGTGTTCAGAACAGAGTACTATATAGTACATAATATGCACAGTGGTATACAAATAGTAAGCATTTGGTTAAATGTTCAATAAATAGAATGCTAAGTATGACTGGAAAATAGCATTTCAGACATCAGAGTACCATAACCATTCAAACAAACTATATTGTATACTGGATAGCATTGACTCAAAGAAATGTGACTGTCAAGCTGTTTTCATTTCCCAATATCTTCCTAATCTTTTGTCTAAAATGTATTACTCCCCATAAGAAACTAGAATTGCATAGTATGCTAATGCATACTTTGATGGTATGATAGGAAAAGGAACTTTCTTCTCCTTGTGTATATAATTCATTCCTATCCCCATTCACTCTATCTCTGATACCATCTACTACCCACTGCGCTATAGGTGAGAGAGTGGGGTGCATTTCCTTTTGTTACACAGCTACAATGTGTCTCCATCAGTAAGTTTCCTTTGCATTCCCATAAGCACCTAGATTTGATGTCCCCCATCCCTCAGAGGAGGGCTGACCTTTCAGCCACTCTCAACTATAATATGCCTAAAAATGCTTCCAACAATCACTGAAGATTTCTTGAGGTAGGTTAACATAGTGATTAAAATGATTAATGCTGAAAACAGGGTGCTATGTGGTATTAGGTAAGTATTTCACCTCTACTGCTTAGTTTCCCCATCTGTAAAATGGGGTTAATAATGATTCTTGCCTCATAGGGTTGTTATGAGGATTAAATGAATAAATATGTCTAAAACTTAGGACAATTCTAGGATATAATAATATTCTCATAATCATAATATATCATTAGTATTATTATTGTTAGCAACATTATGAGTTATGAGTGCATTGTATTATTAAATAGAAAAGAAAGTTTGAGTAAGCATAGATTTTAGAGGAGAAGAAAATTAATTCTGGTTCTAATATGTTGAGTTTGAAATGTCATCAGACCATAAAATTAGGTATTTTAGTAGATAATAGAAATAGAAATCTGGAATCAAAGTAGTTGTGGCCAGAGACTTCAATTTGAGCAGTACTCTTTAGAGATAAAAGTAATTGCTGAAACAGACTGCTAAGAGTGAAGGGAAGAGGGCCAAGGACAGTTCTGTGGAGAATGCCTCTATTTAAGGGGCAAGGAGGATGAAAAGCAGAGCATATGGCTGAGAAGAAATCATCAAGTAGTAGGAGGGAAATCAGAAGGATCCCTGTCATGGCAACTATGAATTTTGAAAAATATATCACAGAATTAAATATGGCAAATACTCATGAAAGATGAACACAAAACAAAAAGTCATGTATATTAGTAATTAGATTAGTCATGACTTCAGTCTGAGTCTCCCTGGAGTGGTAAGAACCAAAAACCAAGGGCAAATCAGAGGAAGCAGCATGAATACCCACAGAAAGGTTTGAGTCTGAAAGGGAGAGGAGGGAGAACAGGACCTTACAAGGTTGGCGAAAACTTGACATCTATTTTAGAAATGAAGAATTCACACTCTGTTAGGAGGAACAAGGGGAGAAGGTAGAATTGCCGACCTGGAAGTGTGGAGGAACAAGTTCTAAGGAGAGTGTGGGATGGGTGGAAGGAAGAGCACAGGATAAGGGATGAAACTGTGGGAGATTTGGGCTAGAAGGGTAGGTTTGAAGAAACACATGTGGTTTCAGTTCTTTCTGGAAAGTGAGAGAAAAGGCACCTGTTGTGAGTTGAAAGTTGGGATGGAAAGCCATGAAGGGAGGGGATTGAAAAGTACTTGGGAGAAAATGAATTCAGTCAATGTGAGATGAATGAACAGATCATCAGGCCCCACTGTGGCTGCATTAACATAAAAAGAGTACATAATAGCTGAAGCAGGCAACTTAACAGCTCAACATCCCAGATGAAGTCCATATAGGGTGCAAAAAAAAGCAAGTGAAGTCAAAATTGTCAAAATTGAGTGGATGAGCTGGGAGAATGGTGAGAAGTTGGAAGGAGGATACCTCTTAATTGGTGGGATAGGGAAGTTTTGTCCACGAAATGAATGTTTAAGTGAAAGAACTAGATCATGCTAGACACTTTAAGTCACTCCCCTCCCTCCCTCCCTCCTCCCTCCTTCTTCCCTCCCTTTTTCTTCCCTCCCTCCTTCCTCCCTTCCTCCCTTCCTCCCTTCGTCCCTTCCTTCCTTCCTTCCTTCCTTCCTTCCTTCCTTCCTTCCTTCCTTCCTTCCTTCCTTCCTTCCTTCCTTCCTTCCTTCCTTCCTTCCTTCCTTCCTTCCTTCCTTCCTTCCTTCCTTCCTTCCTTCCTTCCTTCCTTCCTTCCTTCCTTCCTTCCTTCCTTCCCTCATTCCTCTTTCTCGCCATCCCTCCTTTCCTTTCTTCCTTCCTTATAACAGGAAACTAGATAATAAAAGAGGATATATTTTAAAATCAAATATACTTTGACACTTTTCAAAGCATCAGTCACCATTGAGTAAAAAATGGGGAATTTTGTTCTCCATCTCCTTTAACTTTTCACCTATGGCTTTAGATGAAGTCTGCTTTAAAGAAGAAAAAAAGATGTCAAAGAGTTGTAAATTATAGAATGACATCTACCATGTGATTCTTCTGTCATGCTCACTAATATTGCTTAGCATTCTGAGTTTTAAAAATAACACAGTTATTGAGATTTAAAACTCTGTGGATACAGAATACATTTTTGAAAATAAGACTTTTTACTATGCATAGCCAATTATAGTCCACTGAGAAAATGATGTATTTTTCCAATACATTTTTATAATGTACTTAACTGACGGACCTTGCCAGGTTCTTCATAGACATTCCACTCCATCAGCCACTGTACATAATATACTTCTTAGGAATCTACTTAAATTTGTATTTACCTGTGAGGCTAGATTGGCTCCAGAGGACATAGTCCTTCTTTTCCTTGAGTAAATTATACATATTTTAGAAAACTATCTAAAAACATATTTACCTCATATGGAATTCAGGTCTCAAGGGTAATTAAGACAAGTTTTTGAAAAGCATAGCCAATATACTTTAACTCTCTCAGGTAAATAAGATATATTTTATAATCATCTAAGAACGATTTCTCTCTTCCTTTCCTTCTCTTTCCCTTCTCCTGTAACTATCAGCATGCCTCTTTTCTACACATATTTAGTAATTATTTCAATGTTTCCTCAGACATTGCTTTTCTCTTGGGGACCAGCACACCAATTATACTTTCCTTCCATTCGATGTACTGAAAACTGTACATGGAAGAGGGATAGTCTACCCTAAAGATAATTTCTAGAAAAGAAGTTTCTTTGTGAAAACCCAGATTCTCCCGCATATATATTTTGTTTGGTGTCTATATTTTAAGGAAATTCCACAGTTTACCCACAGAGCAAAAAGTCGAGTTTTGCTCACTAAGAGGCAACTAATTAAATGAAAACTGTATTTTATAGAGCTTATTTTAAAAATGGAAGTTAATAATGAAGTAAATAAGCAGTAAGATCTTTGTAATTATTTGTAAAAAAAAAAAAAACAAAGCAACAACTGTATTCCACAATCATTAAAACCAAAAAAGTAAATGAGATTTCCTAGAAATACATGCTTTCTCCTTTAGCTATTTTGCACTGCTAGGACATTATTTACACAGCGATTTGCTTGCATACACTGGATAATGAAAATGCACCACCCATTCTTCCTTTGCCTTACAGGAATATTACAATAGTTTCTCCAGGAAGAAAGCAGTAGAAAATCCTTATGGCACCTAATTTTTAGGTGGTTTGTGTGAACCACATGAAAACAAAACTAAAAACTTAAGACAGAAGGATTACTAAAGATGAGTATAAGGAATAAAATAATGCCCAGTGTGTTTCTGTTCTTTTCTAGTTTCCAGGGCTGATCCTTTACATTTCATGAGACTGTCTGCTACAGCTGCTGTGGATACATGTCACTACTTGTGTTCATTCATCCACTGTACGGCCATGGTGTCTACTAGTCTCTTTCTAGTCAGGGGATCTAGGAATTCATCCTGCTCTGCTCAAGCCAGTTTGAGCCTCTGAACCAGATTCTCTGGTTTTAGGGCTCATTAAACCCTCCCCATTAAAATATCCAAATCCATTCAGGATTTGGATGAAAAATTTCTATTGGGTTGATGGCCTAAATCCTATCAACTATTCTCCCCAGATTGGTGTTAGAACTCAAATGACAGTTTGCTGAGTTCTAGTTTGCTGTGTAGGATCCTACTATTCTCCTCTTACAACTGTTAATAACTTACCATTTCATGTTCAAAAGTATTTTGGTTTAAATTATAAATGGTATGATCTCAGTCATATATATTTGGATCGAATATTGTTTCCTTGACTGTTTTAATTTTGTGCTTTTTATGTTTATGAAGGATTATACTTCCTTTCTTTCCTTGTCAAGTGAATTTGAGGAGACTTCCTATAAAGGAGAATCTAGTTTTCATCAAACTAATCGAGGAACTATGTTAAACCATAGATTCCTTAGCCCTACCCCAAGAGAACATGATTCAAAAAAGATAGGGTAAGACTCGGAAATTTTTTCAACTAGGTGATTCCTAGCCCCTTTAGAGTTTGAAAGCTTTAATTTCCAGCATCTGCAAACTCAGCCTAGCTATTTGACCCCTAACCTCTGAACTCAGATATATACATAAGGTTATAGCTACCCCAAAGTACTTGGGTGAACATTTGGTCAAGCTGATTAGTTATAGTCTGGCTGTGTGGTACTGACAGACTCAAAGTAATACTTCTTACGTTAGTTCAGAGCCCTAGTCTTCACCTTGTCAACATGGGAACTCCAGTGATCATTTTGGAAGAAATTCAGTCAGAATTCTTTCCTGATTCTCTAGCCAAATACACAGACACTGCATCAGCCAGTTTAATTAATCCACATACCTGAGGAAGCTATTTTGAATATCTTGCGAGGTGAGTGATGAGTACTGACTAGAGTGTTTTTTTGTTTTGTTTTGTTTTTTTTCTGGAAGGCTGATTCTAGAACAAAAGACAAATCATTAAATGATTCACCCTCCTCCCCCCTTGGATCCTTCATGCAGCTGTGCTGTGTGCCATCAAGGACACATGTCACTCAACAGTGGTTCCGCTTTGCTGACACTTTCAAAATCATCCCATCCTTTCCAAGCTGTCAGGGTGCTGCACACTTTCAGCATTCCTTCTGGGCCCTGAATCTTTGCATTTCACCAGGCAGGAGAAGCAGGCCCTTGAGTGAACCCAAGGAAGCAAAGGCCCCGGACCTCTCATAGATCAGGGCTACTGGCCTCGCACATATTAACCAGCTGCCCTTTACATCCTCTCGGTCATTTTTATTAGCTTCTCAAGGACACCTGCATTGGAGGGTCTTAACATCTTTTTCCTCTTGCTCTCATCTTCACCCTATTGCTCCACCCTGACTTGCTCCTTCTTTTACACACTATCTCACATGCCTGGGCTCTGTAGAAGGAAATTAAACTGTGATTTGGTATGCTAAATTACCTGAACTAAAAACTATAATTTGCAATATTATTAAGTCATCACTGTCATGGATTTCAATTTCTTTCTGTTTAAACCCCTAACTCACAGTGTCGCTCCTTTTGATTATTACTGAAAGGAGAAAGGAGAGAGAAAAGCCCTTGGTTGCTCCACTGACTCATCTTATCCATCAGGAGAGTTAAATAGTATATTCTATGTGGTTACTTCAGCCTGGCCAGTTTTTAGTTAAAAACACTGCTTTCACAATGAGCTAATTTGGGCAAATGGAAAAGATACAGGCTTTTTTGAATGCTCTGTGACAGGCTGGGGCAGCAAGAATTGGAAAACTCACACTTCTGCTTCCAGAGAAATCCTGACTAGGCTTCAGTTCTGAATGATGAGGACTTTTCTTTTCTATTCTGTAATTTTCCATCCTTTAAAAGATACCTGGGTATTTCTTGTAAGCTGACTGCATCGATGCTCTTCACAATAGCTAGAGTCTACCCACTTCTTCTCTAGGTATCCCCATATTTTCTATGTTGCTGCTTTAAATTAGATTTTAATATTTTCTGTAGAGTGGACCAGCCAGGTGAGGTGAGGATTTGCTAAAGACTCCAAATCTGTGTGTTTTAACTACAAAGGTTTAGGTCTTCTTTTTACTACATGTTTGTCAGGGTCATGCAGGGGCTTACTCTCTACCTTCACTGTCATCCTCTTCTTGGACCCTTGGTTGAAAAAAAAACAGATACTTTTTGAAATATTGCGAGTCACCATGTCAGGAGTAAAAAGACATCACATGCACTAGCTCTTAGAGCTCCCTCCTGGAAACAATACAGACCACGTCAGCAATCATTGGCCAAATCAGGTCACTTCTAGGGAATGGAGATATGCACTCTTACACATGGCTCCCAAAGAAAAACCAGAATATTTACACATGGCCTTGATGACTATTACTAGGATGAAGTAGGTTCATGATTCTAAAATAATAGAGGCAGAAAATGACTATTAAAAATTACTTTCATGTACCCCCAAAGTGTGATTTGAAGTACTAAGAACTTAATGCTTCCTACTGCACTTCCTAATATTATAAAGGCACGATGCTGACTTTTGTAATTTTTGGAAAATAGCAAGGTTAAGATCAGATCACAGTTCCTGTGGTTGTGCTCCCCTCTGAGGCTGCCAGGCAGGACAATGACACAAGGTGGCATGTGCTCTGTTAAGTCAGCAGTGAGTAGGGGGGCAAGGAGACTGGGATATGCTATTTCCTCTCTGTCTCTATCATTCAGCAAGCCTCCCAGAAGGCAAAAAGTTTTATCAGATGATTGTACAGATTTAGATTAATGGTGCCTTCAGGCTCTGAAGTCAAACTTGATCAGATCCCAGCTCCATCACTTGCTGACGAAATGACCTAGGTAAATCACTCAACCTCTCTGCAGACTCAGTTTCCTTATCTTTATAATGGATATATTAATAGAATTTATTTCACAGCTTTTATAAATTATTTATATCTCCAGGGGCAAGGTTCCATAAATGTTATCTTATTAATAGAGCCACTTACCATATTCTAATATAATTTCTTTCTTATTTTTAATGAAGTACTTTTTCTTACATCCTTGTTAATTTTTCAGCAGTTTAGGAGTTTTCCCCTCAGCCGTGGTCACCATAGTTCTCTTACCACCACAGCAACCTCATTTTCTTTAATACCAATACTTAAAGATGCTGGAATTTGGGGAAACTTGCTGTTTTTCCACTATTTTGTTAAAATATTTTTAATACTTTACATTCTTCAAACGTCATTTTCAGGGATTTCATAATGCTAGGAGGAAACCCTTAATAAGACACCATTGTAGTTATCTGTTGCCCAATTATGTCTACCCAAAGAAATTTTTTTCTTTAGTCTCCTTGATCATAGAGCAGAATAGCAAGACTTATATAGGCTGGTGAGGATTCTGAACTTCTTTCAAGGTTGATCTCAGTATTTAAATATGATGCGCATAACCTAATAAGACATGGATGCTCAGAAGCAAAACATAACCCTGGGTCATGACATCAGTCAAGGACAATTGTGGGGCCACAATTAGAGCAGAAGCATAAAAAAAAAAAAAACAACCCTGTATTTCTTGACCTTCTAGAGTAAACTCACATCCCAGTCTTCTAATTGTGTTGAATAGCCTTGCATAGGCTGGCCAGTCTATTAACGGCTAGCCCACTGTGAATAGTCAAGGGAACAGCAATTGTGTTTACCCAGGAGGATAAAGTATATTAGGCATGGCTACTCCTCTCGCTTCCTCTGAGTTTGAGGGCTGGAAGGCCCTGAAATATAGTGTTACAGTGCTTCTGATTCCAAGAAATTCTTCTTGAAATCTGTTAGTATCATCACACAGTTTTAAGACAATGATCCAGAAACTTAGAGTGCTAATAACAGTACTTAAGAAGTAGATATGCAAGGGAATGTAATGTTAATTATATTTTCCATGACATTCCAAGCCTATTAATAGAAGGACCAAAGGTCAGAGAATAACAGCTTGCCCCACAGAAATTTTATTTCCTGCCAAAGATTTGAATCAACAATGCAGAACTAAATTTCTTAGAGATGGGGCTAAGAAAGTCAAGATATCAAGGGTTTTATCCTGTAGCCACAAAGGGTATTCCTACCCCATGCCGGAATGACCCCTGGTAAAATAGGAGACCAAGTTAGAAAACTGGCAGAGAGCCACGTATATTCAGAATCACTCCACAGGATCTTGTCAAGGGACTACCAGCCATCCTGTTAAGGTTTCAGTGATTCCCCAAAACCAACAAGCCCTGCTGCTCCTTAACAAGCACTAAGGCCTAACTGAACATCCAATTGTGGCATTTGTTTGTCTAGTCTGGGAAATATTTTTCTCTGCAAGATAAACGAGGAGAATGACTCTTAAAGTTCCAAAGTCTTCCCTTTGGAAAAATGCAAAGATGAAATAAAATCCACTTAAAATTATATAGACCACCAAACAACCAATCAGAAGATCTGCATGCGAGATCTACCTCTGGTGCAACTGGAGCCTTGGAGCAAGTGGCTTTGCCTCTCTTGGTCTAATATAAAAATGGGCTGTTTGGACTAGAGCAGAGGAAAACAAACTATAGTCCACGGGCCAAATCTAGCCCACTGCCTGTTTTTGTTTTTGTTTTTTTTGGTGGGGGGGACAGTTTTGGTAAATAAAGTTTTATTGGAATGAAAAATCATCCATTTCTTTACTAAATGTCTGTGACTGCTTTTCTGCTATAACAACAGAATAGATTAGTTGCAACTGAGACCATATGGTCTGTAAAACTTAAAATATTGATTTCTTTATAGAAAAAAAATTAACTCCTGAATTAGAAGCTACAAAGATATATTTCTTCTATTCCTCATCAGTAAAATGGGAATAAAAATAGTGCTTCATAAGATTACAAGTATAAAATGATAGTTCTTATAATAGTTCATATATAGTAAATATTAGCTAGTGTATTATTATATAATTGTTAATTAAATTCTGAGCATAATCATAACAGAATTCTAAGAATCAGCTTCTCATTACAAAAGAAATTCTGCTGCAGCACCCTAATTAAGTAAAATGTCGCTTGGGAGGGAAAGAATAGTTGACATGAAAATCTTGGACTTCTGGAATAACAAAACCCAAAATAGGCAGAAGATATACCATCGACAAACTGTATTTCCAGCCTGTAGAAATGCTGAATATTCACATTACATAATTATCAATTTGACAATTGAGCCAACTTTTAAAGACTAAGTCAGATGGAGGCAAGTCAAAAGAGGAACCGAATGTGTCAAGGAAAGCAGAATGCCCAAGAGACATTGAGGGTCAGTGAATAAAAAATATTTGGCTAGAGCAAAATACTCTGATACAAGAGTTATGAGTTACCAGGCTGGGAAGGTCGGTTGAGACTGGGTTGTAGAATTTTGAGCAATGGAGCAAGGAATGTGGAAAGTATTTTATGTGCACTGACGATTTCTGAACCCAAAAGAATTAGTATTTCTAGAATAATTTATCATCTTTATGGCACAGAATGCATTAGAGGACAAAGAAACAGGAAATTAACTTCACTTTATAGAGATGAATTTCAGTTTTGTCTGCAGTGTTGTTACAATTACACAAATGTTTTATATTTGTTGTTTATATTTATTCTTATACTCCTTTCTGAAACTTCACTTAAGCCTACTTTACCTAGTGTGTTGAAATGGAGTTGTAGCTAATGCACAAATGTAAAAATGAACCCATGCTTTTTTTTTCTTTTTATAACTACTTTTAAAAGCATCATTTTACACGTACTTTTAAAATACATTTATAATATTTTCAGTTTATCAACAACACTTATGAAGGGCCTTTTGTGTAAGAGATAGGGGGAAATGAGTAAATCATGGGTTTTGCCTTCAGTCTCAGGCAGGATATGGGAAATGAGTGACATTAGTAAGTTAAATACAAAGTCATTAGTAATTTGAATATTCAGAAACAGTAGGGGGTGGCAAGAGTTCTACAGGTGTGGCAAACACTGTTGATTATATGCTTAATGTCTATTTTCCCCTTTCCTTTGCTAATAGGCTGATTTTATACACCCAATAAAGAATCTAGCTCAATACTCATTTCTAAGGTTTAACTAAAGCTGTGGATACTTCTAATATAGTGCTGGCCAAAGACCTGGGAGAGGATATTTTCTAGTGTGTTCTAGAAAGAGTTCTGCTTTCTTGAAAAGAGAAGAACTGTTGTCTCCATCCTCCTTTTCATTTAGTCTGAAGAGACTCAGGGAAGTGGGACAACTGTCCTATTACTCTAAGTAATAAACGAAAGGACGATAGAGTGTAAAGACAGGTCCCAAGATGTCTTTCAGCATCTAACACAGCATCAGTGACCACTAACTTTTGAACTCCTAATTACTATAAGGTGAAAATTAATTGCATTACCCAGTTGAATATTGTTATGTGCAGCCAAGTACTAGAAGATTCATGAAGTAAAATTGATTCCCTCTTTATTCACCTCTACAAATACTTATTTTTTCCATAAATAGCTCCTTATTTAACACATCTATTTCTTCAGATATTTTTAAGCACCTACTATGTGTTAAGCTCTGTGATAGGTACTAAGAATAAACATAGTTCTGTCCTAATTTCACTCTGCAAAAATCCCTGATTATTTTAAGATACTCAGATGGAGAACAATAGAAAGATCTCTTCTATTCATTCACCTCTATCTTTCAAAGCACTCTAATTGTCCTCTCTCCCTATCCCCCGAAAAGAAGTAGAAAGGGACAAGATGAAAATAAGTCCGGAGGATTTAATATATTTTTAGATATGGTACACATGCCTCTTCCCACACCCTCAGAAGAAATGCCCATTCTGTAAGAACAAGTCAGGAGAACCAGTACAACTTCTTTATTCCATCTCACATCTTATAACAAAGAACACCCTCTAAGTTCCGTGGTGATTATGGGATATTTATCTGGACATTTGGGGAAATGGTTTGTTCATATGTGGGAATAATGCTCCAAAATGGAAGGATGTTCTTTACACATGTTCTCAAACCCAAGCCTCTAAATTACCCCTGAGACCTTTTTTGCACATTTTCTGCACTTATGTCTCATCCTTGAACATGAGACAATGGCTGAGAAACATTTATTCTAGGCTAGGTGGGTGGAAATATGTAATAGGAAATCTTTGAATTCCTCTTGTTTTTCTCGTGTTTACTGTCAGTATCAGACTTCTGGATGAATCAGTTAAGACTTAACCCTCTGTTTTAGAAATGATCATTTGGCTAAGAACTGCAACTATGGGCCATTAACAATAGAACAATATACCATTTATCAAAACTCTACTCAGATAAAGTCACTTCATTGTTCTTGCCACAAACTGTTATCTCCTCTTGCCTTTCTTATTTCTGCTAATGGCATCAAAACGAACTCACACCAAGGCTCAAAAACCTGATTCCTGTCAACAACTTATGTTGTTATTCTCTCCCTCCCATTTCTTGACTCATGTCCACCCTGGCCATCTCAACTGCCTTAAATAAGGCCTGTGCTGCCACTTCTTGGAACTAACAATGGCTTATTTTGTGGGTTTGGGGAGTTTAGAGGTACAAACTAGAAACCAAGAGGTTGAATTTAGCTCTGGACAGGATTTTACAACAATCTTAAAAAATCAGGAAACAACAAAAGTGTCTCAAAACAGATGACTCAGTCAAGGAGATGGAATATTACTCAGCAATCAAAAATATAAATTCTTGTTATTTGTGGCAACATGGATGGAGCTGGAAAGGATTATGCTGAGCAAAAATAAGTTAGAATGAAAAAGATAAATACCAGGTGGGTTCACTTATACATGAAATACAGAGAAACAAAACAAAGGTTCAGGAAAAAGATAAAACTTACAAGTGATCATAGATCTGAGGTATACAGCAGGGGGAGGTAAGAAGAGAGGAGAAAACAGGAAAAGGAAGAGCACAAAGGCCTGTGGTGATGGATTACTGGTGCTCTGGTGGTGGCAAGGCTATAGGAACTGTTCCTGAGGAAAGAAATCAAATACTGTACAAAAATGAACAACAATGTAAGAAAATTAATTTAAAAAACAGATCTCATAGAAAAATTTGCATTTTCAGTTTCTTTCAAAAAATGGAAAGTTCTAGCAATGTTCGATATGGTTTCCCAAATGGTCATTAACTAGAAATTCTGGGTTGTTGATGCCCTCTCTCCATGGGGCATATATTCTAACCCAGCCTGACTGATGCCGGCATTTAAGTTCGGGTCCTTGTTAGCGATTTATTGGCACCTATCATAAAGCACTTTTCAAATTCTCCCTTATCTCATTTCACCTTCTTGAGGTTGCAAGTTCTCTTTATTTTAGTCTTCTCCGCTATGTTTTTCTCTCCCTATCATGAAATCAGTACTTGGCATGTCACAGACCGTTGATTATCTTAAAGTTGAATTGCACACAAGTAAATTTGTAAATTTTCTAATAATTTCAACTTTTAATACTTCTTCAAATGCAGCTTTTGGGTTATTTTTAGTCTAGTCGATTCTGACTTAGGTAGAAAAATAGGTGGAGTGACAAACTAGTGAGTAATCCCCCTTATTATTACATTGATGCTTTTTATTACATTTTCATTAGGCATTTGTTACTGATTATTCTCATATGTGGATGATAAAATCATTTTGCTTTCCCTGTGAAGTCTCCCCTGCTTCTACTGGTCAGGCATCCTCTGCCTTAACATACCTCTAGTGTTTATCAGATGGGATTCTTAGGATTTGTTTACCAGCCTTGTCTTGTATGCTTAGGGACTGAGTATTAATCATCATTGTATCATTTGCACTCAGCATACTGCCTGCTAGATAATAGGTGTCCCATATGTTTTCAATAACTGAATTATTGTCTGAAGTACATGCAAATAGAAAGATGCTCTAAATTGAAGTGTCCTTAGTCTGATGTGAAGGGGACATAGATAGTACTTCCTCAAGTGAATCACTAATATTGATATTTTAATATGGCTTTTTTGTTCCTTCCTTCCAGTTAGAAGATACAATTGATTTTTAATATTACATAAATCTTAGGAGTATATTCACACCTCAGCAACTGTATATAGCACACTACTTAAGTTATTAAACACCAAAGGAATATTTTGTTGTTGAGTTCTTGGCAAAGCCAAGAGACTTCAGAAGTTCCTTTTGGCTTCTTCTGAAATCACCTGAGTGATAACTGGGTTCACTGGCTTGGACTTCTCTGTGCCACTGCCTTGGGAGGCAGGCCATAGGACCCCACGGACAACTTGGGTGTTTGATCAACTGTCAGCCATCATAGTTCCTAGCTTAAGCTTGGTGTCATTGACCAAAACAAAGGACAATCATGATATTCCATTTTCTAAGTATCACCAATTCTAAGAAATTAAAAACCAGTTGAAATATTCAGACCTAATAAAAACGATGTCCCTGTGGCCTCTCTTTTATTTTCTGCTCTTGGGCGATAGTAGAAGTGTCACAGAGTAATTTCTTCTTACAGTTTTCCACTTTCTGGGAGTTTCACCCTGACATTTTATTGCTGCAGTGGTACTCAAAATTTCACTTTAAACTTTGCAGTATATGTGATGTCATTTAAACATCCTGGAAATAAAATAAGGGCTAACGTTTATGGAATATTGCTGTGGGCCAAGCACTGGGACAGAAGCATTTTAATTGGATCATTATATTCAGTCCTTACAGCAACCCTAAGAAATGGGCATTACTATTAATTCAGATCTTACATTTGAGGAAACTGAGGTTTAGAGGGGTTAAGGAACTCATGCAAAGTCACAGCTAGTAAATCAGAATGGAATTCCAATATAACTCACATAAGCATTTGCCCTCTGCTATCCCAATATTCTGCTCTCATAAGCCACTGTGCAGAAATCCCTCATCCAAAATGTGCTAGTGACCCATTAGCCGAGGTCCTGACTTGGTGGCATGGGCTGCTATTCAACTATTATTGAAGCATCTGAGAAGCAACTAGACACAGGATCAATTCATTTTGAAATAATGCATATAGTAGCAAAAGTGGAGCTTCTCAAAGTAACTGTGGTTTGAAGTCCCTGAATTTGCCATGTTTCTCTTTAATCAGTCAGGATTGCTTTTGCATCGGACGTCATCTTGAATTTAACATCATAATTATTAGTACAGGAGAGAATAAAGTCACTGTATTTGCTAAAGGCTGATGCCAATTGGGGGTTCCTTTTTTATACTTCTATTATAAGGGATTATTCTTTTTCTTCGCTTTTTAAATTAAGGTACCGATTTACAAGGATGATATGAGATTATCTCCAGAAGTCAAATATTTTCTGTGAAATTATAAGTTTTGGCAACAGAATTGTAAATAAGACATTAATTTACCTACCAGGGTTCTCTTTCTCTCACATTTGGCATAGATTAAAGATGAACAGTGACCATTGCACTTCAGGGGGTAAGGCGATTGTACTAAGATAGCTGAACAAGTCCCCTTGGTCTTTGAGTCTTTTGGCAACTCCCCTCTGCCTTCCTTCTCCTTTGATGTCAATTATTGGCTTTAATTCAGCATATTGTAATCTCTGCGTCCTGTGTCCTCACCTCTGAGAAGTCTTTTTGGATTAATACTACCTACCTGGATAATCACTCTTTGTTCAAGTTTTGCCCTAAATTAATGGATTTAGGATCTTAAGTATGAAAGGTATTTTCACGTAGGGACTATTAAACTCCTCAAGGGCCCAAAAGTCCTTTCAAATATCTTTGCAAATATCTAGTTTAAGAAACTCTGCACCTAGTGGGAACTCAGTAAATATGGAAGGATGACTAGATAAACAGAGGTAGGGCCTCTCACAGAATGAACTATGTATACTTTGCATAAAAATTGCTAAGGTGTCAGGCATAATGTTTCCATTCATATTAAAATTATGAAAGCCAACAGACAGAGTTTCTCCCACTTACAACCACATAGGATTTATTCCCAAGGGACAGCCTGTTCATTGGGAAAACCTGACTCAGCAGGTTTAAATTATTCCTTTTGAACCACTTAACTTCTGAATTTCCTCATTCAGTGGCTTAAACTTGACTTTAATACTGCATGCACTCAAAACATTTGCATTTAATTGCAGAGGTAGTATGTTTTCCTGTTGCCATCTGAAACATATTCATTATCAGTGTCAGGGTAACATTGAGAGAGTTTGGTTATTTATATCTAAAAAATCAAATTCAACAAAGATAACTGAAGGCATGTAAGTAGATTTTTCTACTTTTTTATTGTAAGAATATGCAGTCTGTAGATACAAAAATTCAAATTCTTGGCAAATCATATTTTCAATGACTGTTTGTCTAGAGATAAATGGATATGAGTAGAGTAAGTTATTTTAAGGATGATAAGTCAACATGAATTTTATTTTTGTAATGTATATATACATATATTTTCAATATGTGTATGATTCAAGAAAATATTGTGTCTGGCAAGTAATTGCTGTAGACTTCATGTGAGGAAGAGATTTGAGTCTTATAAAAATGTATTTAAAACTGTCTTAAACCTTATTCCAAATTAAAGTACATTAAAATCGTGTTCTGTGCTCATAACTACAGGGTTAAAATGCAGGTTACAGATGCCAGTGGGCTGAGTGTGTACTCCATTTTATTAAGGCCAACATGTCTTCCTATTAGAATGTCCTGCTACAGGGCACACGTGGAGAAGTTCAATACCTTTTGTTATTCTGAGAGATATTTAAATTCACTTAAGAACAAAGTGTTCCCTTGGATCCCCAGTTGTTTTTGCAGTAGTTTTAATCAGAACCAGAGGAGTACTGGCAGCCTCAGGTGATGTCACATGAATAAATGTTTATTTTATTAATCCTGTACCCTGTTGATCAGACCACATTCTTGTCGAACGTGTTTGTGAAACAGTGAGTTTCTCTCTTCAAAGTGGAAGGTTGCTACTTAAGATTGATGTATATTAAAGATGGATAGTGACCTTTGAGAGGTATTCATAAATCACTTACAACTGACCTGCAGATACAAAGTGAAATGGATAAATGAATCAAATCCTTGCCAAAATTAAAACGAACTTCCACCTTCAACACCCATGTAATCAAAGAACTGGTTTCTTGGCCAAAATGACTAGGAGCCACTAAGCCAGGATTCCTCCTCACTGAATATGCAGATATGGTGACATGATGCTACTGCTGCTGTTGAAAAGATCACATGTGTTTTAACTAAGGAAAGATGACAGGGTGATCAGAAGCCACACCTGGGAATCATCTGTAGTCTAAAAGATTAGCATAATGAAATGCTGTTAAGGATTGGGCCATGCTGCCCCTCCCTCCCCCCCCCCCCACCTCAGCCTCAGTATTTATTGAGCTTTGTGTTCTTTACCAGGCTGGGCATAGTGAAGAAGGGGTATTTAAAAGCAAACAAAACAACGGCTGCCTACCAGGCGTTTTCCTACATCAGCTGAGAAACTGCCCTCTAGTCTGTAAGCATAGTACATGTTAATAAGAAGGCAACAACAGAACAAGGGTAAATATTGAGCTACGACAAGCATCATTCTTAGAATTCATCACAGGGAGAGATGGATGGACTGCAGTTGTCAAGCAGGCCTCCTGCAGGCCGTGAGCTTTGAGCTAAGTCTAGAAGAATGGGAAGGAAATCCCCAAGTAGAAGGGAGTGAGGAAGGACACGTTAAGTCAGGAATTCCACACAGGGCAGGCTGGGAAGTATGATGTGTTCTTGCAGAACAGTCACATTTGGACATTTTTCTAGAATTCAGTTTTCTGAGCAAATTCAGAATAAGTCACTTTGCACTAGGTGCTTCTACAGGATATGTTTCAAAGGAATCTGTTTCACATTTCTTAAGCAAAGGAATGATATAAATGGTAGCATTTGAGAGGATTAGGAGGCTGTAGGCAGAGGGCTGGGACCACAATGCCATTTTAGGATGGGTGTGATCTGGGCAAGACAGCATAGCGGGAACTGATACGGGATAAAAAGAGAAGCCATTCCACTAAATTGATAGAGGTTAAAACATTAAATTTTCCATAAAACGGAAGTTGCCCGCCCTCAAAGTTCCTGATGTTATTCATGAGTTAAGTTAGCAGAATATATTGTGTGATACACCTGCACTTTGTGAAAAGGGCCGCTAGGTGGTGAACGTGCATTATTCGTGGCTTTAGCTGTTTCTCAGTGGTGAAAGGGGTTTAACTAATTTTGAGAATTTAATCAAATCAAGTCAGATTTTTTACTCGTAAACTGTAACTTTATAAATTTTGTAACTAGTTATTGATAGAGGAAACTGAAAAATTGCTCAGTGGTGTTTCTGTCACATAAAAACCTGAGTACAAAATTGGAACAATCTAAATAAAACGTGTACAAAACTCCCTGTCTTATTTTACTTTTTCCTATTTTATGCTAACTCAGGAAACTACCTTAGTTAGTAGTCAAATAGTAACAAGTATCTATGGTAATAAATGACATCAACCTATTTAGGTTCTTGGAGATAAGGAAACCATAATGAATTCTAACAGCTGAAATGAATGCTCTGTGTTAGCTTGTTTTCTCTAATTAATGTTAACACTAATGTGTTATCTAATACCCTTCACTGGTAGTGATTCTGATACACCCAAGAAGCCCAGTGAAGGTCTATCTCATTTGCACTGTCTCCCTCACAATATTTTACATGATTGTAGGCACCAGAAAGGCAAGTCCGTGTTGGTTAGGTTTAACTCACAAACCCAGTACCTGGTATGATGTCAAAGACAGAGTAGACATCCAGTGAGATAATGAACTTTTTCTGCTAGTCAAAAAATAATCCACTTGATCTCAGTCAGTTAGGTATGTTGTGTTGTATATATTTGCCAATGAGGGTTTACCTCTGTTACCTTCTGAGAATGAGTCAAAAGAAGTACACACGATATGTTCATATATTCTTTATTTCTTGCAATCTTTTATTTTAAATATTCACATGATATATGTGTGTGTGTGTAAAATAGGAGACCTGTACTTTATTGATCTTTCTAAATCAAGATTGACTAAAAGAGATTATGATTTTTACTATGCTAAACTCTCAGTTAGTTTATATTTATCTATGTAAACATGAGAACACATCTTACAACAGGATAACATATTTGGATTTGGAACTGTGCTTCCAGTAGTGGTATTACAAGTGGTAGTGGTATGGGTGGTGGCATTTATTTGGTACTTATTATATGTCCTTTAATATTTCTACTAGTTAAGTATTATTCAGTCATATTTTATAGATAAAGAAACAGAGGCTCAGATGGGATAATGAGGCGCACAGGATATATAATTATAAAGTCAAGGTCAAAATTCAAGGTTGTTTGAGTGTGTGGCCTGTGTACTTCACCAGAATGCTGTGTTGCCTTTGTCAACTGCTGTTGAGTTTTCCTGTTTGTAAATCCATCCAAAGCAGCAAAACAAAAACATTTATTCAAATATATGTATGGGGTCAAGTGCCTTGAACATAATTTATAAATAACATTAAAATTTTTCTCAGTAAAACAAGTTTGGCAGAATTTTCCTTTTAGCAAAAATAATTCTGCTTAATCTATTAAAAGTTTTGAAATAATTCATGACCTTTCTATACCATAAAACAGTCAAATGATTTGGCCATTTCTATAGCCAAAGTAGAACTATCTTTTTGTCTAAAAAATATTATGTACACAATAGTTCTGTTAATCACTGTGATTATCACTTAATTCAGTACAAAATGTAAGTTAAAAGTATAAAAACTAGCACTATTGAGCCCCTGCAGCAACAACACATGGCCCAGAAATACTCTTGAAAACAAATATTCTTGCAGAGAAGAGGCATGTTTCTAACGCAGCCTGGCAAAGAATCAGGCTCCTCGTGTCCTCCTGGTGGGAGTGGAAACTGTACAATCTCTTTTGGAAAGTGATTTGGCAGTAGGTGTCAAAATTACAAAAACACAAATCCTGTGGCCAAACAGTTACACTTCCAAAAGTTTATCCTAGAGTTATACTTACACATGCGTGAAATTATCATATACACAAGGTATTCTTCTACTTTTTTATAACAGAAAAATATTGGTAAAGAACATAAATATCCAATAGAGGAAAACTGGTTAAATAAATTGTAATATTTCACTACAATAGCACTGTAAGAATAAGGAAGTTTTATCACCAATGTAGACCCTATCTATCTTGCTACCTAGCTATCTAGGTATCTATCTTTCTACGTCACCATCTGTCTATCTCTCTAGTTAAGCAAGAGTAAAGGGCACGGCAATGTTTATAATATGCTAGTTTGAGCCTTAAGAAAAAAAGAAAAGGAAAGAAAATGATACACACATACTCATGACTATATATATTTGCTTGACTACACACAGAATTATCTCTAGAAGGATATATAAGAAATTGGTTTTTACCAATTATTTTTACTTTCAAGGAGGCAAGCAAATTGGCTGGGAGCCAGAGAATAAAAGTGACTTTTCCATATAGTTGGGCATGTAGTATCTATTTTTTAAAATCTTTTTAATTTTAAAAATATTTTAAATATGTATTTTCCTAGTCTGCATTTCAAGTTCTAGAACTTTAGCCTGAGGATATTCTAAAAGATGTACATGTACTTAGGTACAAACATATTCTTAACATCATTACTTATAATGATAAAATCAAGAGAGGAATCAGTAAAATGCTCAGCATTTAACAATTAAAACCAAGAAATGTGTGCGTTTTATGTGCACAACTACATATCTCCTAGGTAAAATGCAACAAATTTGTACAGTAATATCAGGGATACCAGAACAAGCTTGCCTTGTTCATTGAACCCACAGCATCTAAAATAATGCCTGACCCATTATAATCAAATGATTAACAATTACAGAATGATTAATAGAAAAAGAAACTAGAAGGATATACTTTAAAATACTGACAATGTTTACTAGAGATGTTCACTTTTATGCTTATTTTTATTTTCCAAGTTTCCACAATGGACACAAACTATCCTTATGATTGGAAAGAAGTACAAAAAGTTTTATAAGACTGCACCTAAAAAATGCTTATTTTTCATGCATGTCTATCTATAGAGGAATGAACAGCTATTTTAATGAACACTAGTGAGTGTTTGCATTTGATCAGTAGTGCTTACAGAAATTCTGGAAAGGATGGTGGTGGTATGTAAGTGGCAGCTGGTACATTTAGTGAGTATTGGAGGTACAAGAGGGGATAATTTGAATGCTAATTACAATATCACTCAGCACTTAGGAGGGATCACAGAATAAGGATTGGAGCTATTTCACTGAATAATAACATATACATTGAAATCTTTTCAGCAAATTAGACCTGATTTCTGGTTTTTCCCTGTTTTCAACTACAGACACATCTAGGTTCTGATTTCCACTCAGCAGATAATATGCTCTTTGATCTTTCTGAGATCCTGTCAATATGTCTCCATCTGTGAGGGTGGTCTTTGCGGGACAGAGCATATTTCTAATGCAAGTAGAGTTTAGCACCGTACCTGGCATGGAGAAAATTTTCATGAGCCCTCCTGTTCATTTTGCCCTTCCCACATCCATCACCATGGCTGGGTGTGAATGGAGAACTGTTGGTTTATAAATGGGGAAGGAACTAATTTTTAAAAAGTTTTCATTTATTTATTTATATATATTTGACATCAGTTGTAGTCCCCATGGAATTCCCACCACCATTTCACCCGTGCACCCTCACCTCAGTTCCTTGTGCTCTTTCTGCCCTCATTCCAGTCCCTCCCCCCTCCCTACCAGGTGCCTTTGATTTGTTTTGGTCTTTTGGGGGAACTCATTTTTTAATCAAATATTTTAACCAACCCTACTAATGATCTTTTAAGATATGATACATCCCATCTTTCTCTGTGGGGAGGGAGTATTGCCAGGGGAGTTGGTGCCATTCTAAGACCCAGTGATTAGCACCTATGATGTGCTGATACAAAATAGACACACACCCTCTCTGTGACCTCTAGAATTTTGTTCTAAGGAAAGAAGATGGAAATCCTCTATCGATCTTTTGCCATGCCTGAGGACACGAGAGAACTTATTACATTAGTCTGGGTTTTGGATGTTTGCCTAAAGCCACAAACCTTTTGATGTACACCTTCTAGCCCTGAGAAATTCCTCATCACTCACATGATTCCTGAAAATAAGATAAAGCAGGACTTTTAATAGGAAATTCTCTGGTCCTCCTTGCTCCCTGACTTCTACCACACAAAATTTTTTGAAAATATTTATTTTACAAAATGATTTTTCAGTGTCTTACAAGTACTTTTTAACATACTCTCATGCAATGAGCTTGCTTAAATAACAAAGTAGATGAGAATGATCAAATCTGTCATATTTGTAATAGATAAAAATTACTTGATAAGTAATTATGCAACACTCAACTTTAAACACTCTAAACATCAAATTTCAATATATAAAAGCAATTTTATAAGCCATACCTGGATGATTTGACTAATTTTTAAGCAATTAAAATGTTGATTAAATTTTTTAATTAGTTAATAGCATACTAAGGAGAAATACAGAAATCTTTAAGTGGGTGAACATTTTAACTAGCATAAAAATATCGTAACAATAGCAATCTTAAAAATATTGCCTGTCAATGAGTTCTTTATTTGATGTGCTCATACTGCCTTTTAATATTTCTTAAAACCATGTTTTTTAAATGCAGTTCCTGAAACTGATTTCTTCCCTGTACTGATAAAACTCACAGGACATTTGCCACTAGGTGGCTCTTCCGCAGAATGACCTTACAATTGCCACCTGACTGTCGATTTCACATTATTAACTGATAATGCCTAATATCTTTGCTAAGTTAAACGATATCAGTCTCAATTTACTTATCAACAGTATTTTAGTGATTCTGAGAACAACAAAAACAAGTATACAGAAATTAGAAGGAAAAAATTGGCATTTGGACTAATAAAGTGAATAACAAAAATCCTCTTTTCTAAATGTCAGTTTATAATGTTGTCTGTTTCCCTCAGTTATTTGTCTGTCTAAAAAATAATACTTCTATTTGTATTTCTGCATAGCAGCAGTTTGGCACAGATAAAATATCTAACTCAGAATACTAGTAGATGCCAAAAAGTCACACAAACCAGAAGGTTAAAAATAATTTCTATCAACTCTGCACAGTGTTTTTGAAGGAGAGCAGATTGTTGTAACTTTTAAGCTCACAATCAGGGTGTATTCATAAACAGAGGCATTTAAATATTTGTGTATATCCAATATCATAGAAACATTCAAAATCAGGTAGGAAAAATCAAGATTTATTGCATCTTGTCTTCCAACACTTAATGACAGTAATAAAATCATAGTGATAATATTAGAATTATATTAGGGAACATTTTAAGAACTTACTATATACCAGGAAATAGGCAAAACACTTTAAAGTTTGGGGTTGAGTTTAGACTCAGAACAGTTTTGAACTCTACCAAGTATGTAGTGACTTATAAACTTTGTAAGAAATGTATCCCCCCCAAATTTATTTTAGTGGGTTTATTTTCTTTGTCCTCCTGAAAGGAATACTATAAAAAGAATTAGAAGTAATCACTCCTTCTTGAAGGTGCAATATTTCTCAAATCCCAAAACCTCAATTGAGGTTCCCCTTTAACATTTTTACGTGGGTACACAGACCTTCTCTTGATGTGGTCAAGAACCTGTGTAAAAATAGTCAAGTTAGTCAAGTTCTCCTGCAGTTAGTTCATGTGCAGGTGTACATATGTGTCTTTGGCTGGAGTTGCTAACATTAACTGTGATCCACAACTGCAAGTGTTTATGCTTTTATTATTGACATTCCCAAATGGTGGTGAGTGTCTATTTCTAATTTCCTACTGAAACATGTTGGATGGGGTTAGTGGGGAAGAAGGGATGTCACAGGATGAGCGGAGTGCAACTACTGACAGCTGACAGGAAGATGCCCCATGAGCTCCTCCTTCTGGAAGGTGTGGCTTTAAAACTTCCTTCTGTACAGATGGTATCACTTATATGTGGAATATGGAAAAACATAACTAAGGGTCAGTCAAAACTCAACCAGCAATAAATTCTTAACATCTGACTGCAAAACTGAGGCAACCAGAAGGGGGAGGTGGCGGGTGTGAGTCGGGGAAGGAGGAGGCCCGAGAGCATGAGGGAGGATTATTGAGGCTTTGGTGGTGGGCATGGTATGAAAATATTCATTTGTGGATGTTTGAACCTATAGCCACCAAAGATACAATGATGTAAACCAACTTTACCTCAATAAACAAAATTTAAAAACAAAACAAACTTGCTTCCGGGTCACCACATGTATACCAGCCCTCTCTGTTACCTACTCTTTTGCAATTTACATCAAAAGTAATTTCTTATTTGCTTTTTTTTTAAAGATGGGAAACGCAAATTCTTAGTTGCTGTTGAAATCTCCAGGACAAACAAGAATGAGGAAAACACCCACACAGAAAATAAATTAGAGGGTGTTTATTTAAAGAGTCAGGACAAGGATACTGGAGTTTTACACAAAGAACAATATAGAATAAGCCAATAGTAACTTTTTTCCCCTTTAATATGATCAGTTGAATGTAAATAGATGTAGAAGTCTCCAAAGTTTCTAGTAACAGCAAATAACTTTCTCTGATAGATAATATAAATAAACCTAGTGGGCTGTCACATACTTTAGAAACTGAATCCTGCCATTCAGCATAATGAAATAAACTTAAATTACCTGTGATTAGCTAAATCGTAAATTGTCTCCTTAGAAATCAGAAAAGCCAGGTCTTCCCTGATGGTGCAAGGGGGTTAAGTCTCAGTATTATGAAGCATCTGCAGTCACTGCAGCACTCAAGTTCAATCGTGCCAGGGAGGTAACCCACATGGCACAGCAGACCTCTCCAGTCTAACCAGCTGCTCCCTTCAGCAGTGTATTTCAGTCAGTCCTCCTGAATTCTGGGAATTGTTCTTCTCCCCACTCTGTCTCTGGTGAATCCTCAACCCTCCCCCCCCCCCACACCTCTGGCCTATACCCCAGTTCTTGTATGCATAAATAAATAAATCTTTTTTTAAAAAAGAAATCAAAAAGCCAGGAATAAAAAGTAAGAATTGGTGAGAAAGGAAAAAAGTACAGCCATATCTTATTGTTCCCAGATTTTGGTTTGTATACAGGTTGACTCCCCTCTGTTCTGGGCCAGGACCTACAAGTGTGGTGATCTTTATCCAAAAGAAGGCTCCTTTTCCTCTTTATAGCAGAAAATCTTAGCTAATAAATATAACACTGATTCAGGCATTTGAACAGGAGGGCATGTAACATCATTTAAGCTTTAGGAAAAGGGATTAGATAAAAGACTGGTTAGGCAAGGTGAATAAAATTCTTCATTAAGACAGAGAAGGAGACTGAAATGCAAAATCAATAACAAGTCGGACATGCGGTGCTTATACTAACCACCCAGTAGGGCCTGTGATCAAACTTGAGGACAGTTTATCACCCAGTGAAGACAGTCTCGCCCCTGTGCTGTCTCCTCCACCCTTTTGCACTAGCTGCTGCTCCTGCTCACTCTCAATTACTGATTTTGCCTCCTGTATCATTGAGAAAACAGAAGCAATTGGGAACTCCACATGTTCACTTCTTTCTACTGTCACTTCAAGGTGTACTTCATCTGTACTGTTCTCTTACCTTTCCTCAAGAGAAGAGGTGTCCCTGCTTCTCCCCTTCACTTGTGCTCTGTCCTATCCCTTTGAAAATACATTTCCCCTACAGTTAGTCACTGTTTCCTGCACCATCCTTTTCTCCTCTCTTTTAGATCATTCTAAGAGCAAGTAAATATGCTCTAGTCTAGCCCTGTTCAAACTTTAACCTGCATATGAACCAGTAGGGGTTTTGTTAAATAGATCATAATTTGAGTAGTAAAGCTGCATTTCCCACCTTTAAAAAAGAGATACCTTCTTTGACCCACACCTATACTCTCCACTACCTTCCCAAACTTTTTAGCAACTCTTTCCAGCACTTTCTGATAGTGGTATCTACAGTGTGTTCACTTTTTCCTGACATTCTCTGCTCATTCTATCTCAGGCTTCTCCACCACTCAACTGAAATCACTTTGTCCACAAATTCCATTTCCTGAGTCCACCAGCATGACTCGATGTGTTAGCAGAGTTTCAGAGAGGTTACCCCTTCTTTTTTCTTGAAATATTTTCTTTGAAACCTTTTCTTTTGATTTCTAATTTTTTTCCTACTTTATCTCAGTCTCCTTTGCTGGTTCCTCATCATCTGCTAAACAGCTAGGATTTGTTCTACCTTGGGGCTCTGTTTTGAGGCCTTTCTGTCCTTATTCTTTTCCTGGGTGACTCTTCCGGTTCCTGTGACTTTAAGGGCCTCTAAATGCCAACAACCTTCAATTATGTATCTACAGGCCTGACCTGTCACATATTCATCCACTTATTCCTATCACCTCATGGCTATACAACAGCCATCTCATATTTTTTTATGACCCAAACAGTTTTCATTTCTTTTCTGAAGCTTGCTGTTCTTCTATTCTCGGATTCAATAAAACCAGCCTTATTTACCTAGTTGTTCAAGCAAAAAATATATGTTTCCTTGATTTCCGTTTATCTAACCATCCAGAGCTAATCTATTGACACATCTATAGTAACTTGACTCTAAAACATTCTGTACATACCCACCCTGGCCTATGGTATCATCCTCTTGTGAACTATAACAATACCTGTTCTCAGGATTCTCTTCTACAATACATTATGTCTAATGGTCTTTTAAAAATGTAAGTTAGCTTGTTATTTCTTTGGTTGAAACACTCTAATGGGTTCCTATGAAGCTCAGAACTCCACATTCTGGTGAGCATGCTACCTTCTAATGACACTCCTCCCTTTACCAGGCTACCATGTTTTTTGTACCCTCCAGCAAGGTACATTTGCATTACCATACTTATTCCCTTACTCTCTCTTCTTTTGACTAGCTCCTTCTAGTCATTAAGATCTTATTCTGGTTGTTTGTTGTTAGCTTTCAGGTTGACACTACCTGTCCTTCTCCTGCAAAACACATTTCCCAGTTCCCTTAACAAAGGCTTTTGGGAGATTTGGGCCATGGGAGATTCTGTAAGGAGAATAGAAAAAGGATGAAGGAGTAAAAAAGGACAATTTCTATTGGATTTTCCTCCCCTTTCCTTTTTCTCTTCCCCCCACCCCACTTGCCACTTACACCCCCCTGTTTCCGGGGGCATTTTCCAGAAATAACTAGTGCTGGGTCTTGATAGTTCAGTTTCCCACCAGAGACACCATAATCCCAAATACTGCCAACCAGCCCCATTCAGGGCTAGCATCTGCGTTCCAGTGACATCACTTCCCTCTGGTAGTAGCTTCCTGCAATTTGAATGTCTGTCACTCTGAATCTCAGTTCTTCCATCATCAATGTAGCTATTTCTCTGTACTAAATTCTATTTGTTTAAAATACCTGCAGTAATTTCTACACCCTGACCAAAATAGCTCTCGACTCTGAAGAACATCTCTGACACCCCGTCTACCTGTTTACTCCCCAGCACAAACACTTATTTCAAGTCTTTTCATTGCAATTTTCTCTTTCTATTTTTCCTTCTTTATTTATATTTTTGGTACTATCTTTTTAGCTCTGTCTCCATAGCCTAGAATAGTGTCTGAAATGTAATTGGCATTCAGTTAATAAATATTGAATAAATGAATGCAAGGAATGAACTGAGATTTTGCTAAACATACTATGGCTCAAATATGGAAGTATTGTGAATAATAATCAGGCCTTGAAATACAAATTCCAAGAAAAATAAAAGAATATAAGAGAGCGAGATTAGGCAAAAAACCAAGAAATACAATTAGTGGGAAGTAAACATATTAATATCTGTGAATGTGCCTGTTGCTTTATATACATGATTTTATTCTGTTCCCACATAAACACTATCATGTAGATATTACATTCATCTTATTGATGAGGAAACTGAGAATTTGAGGGTTTAACTTATCCATGGTCCCACAGCTGTAAAATGTGCACCAACTGGCATTCAAGCCCATATCTGTCTCCCTGATTAGGAAAAACCTAAGAAAGTACATCATAGCCTAGAACAATGCCTTTTCTACTTCATTTTTATGTGAAGACATTTTAAATGCAGATACACAAACTACCATTAGAAGTACCAATGGTACTGAAGGATTCATTTTCTCCTATTAATGACCACCCCAATGTAAGAATTTATATTCTTTTCAGATTCTTAAGTTTTTCTTACCCTTCCCTTCTCTCCTCTCCAAATAAACTAAAATACCATGTTCCACAGAGCTGAGTAAGTCACAAAATGGCCATCAGCTTAATAAAGTGGACCTTTGGCATTTTCTTATAGGTTGACCTCAGAATGAGCCTGTTTTAGTGATTTAGTCTGCTGTGAGGAAGAGGTTTGGGGGATAGGTCCATCCCATATATCAACAACATCCCATAGAGCATGAAGTTGTTATTCAGGTATGTGGTACATATGGCATCAATAGAGAAAGATGGCTCAGTTCCCTCCAGATTCAACAGGCCTGTTATTTGTACCCACATCACCTATGTTGGATTTCATGGAAGAGCCTTATTATCTTCTTACGGGACACAGTTGAGTCCTTAGTGCTGACCTTGATTTCCCTCATTATGTCAAGGTCTGAGAATGGTAGGTGATGTCATCATTTTATACAATTTATAGGGAAACTGAGGAAGAAATACCCAAAATGGTGAAGCAAGTTGTTTTTTCTCTAAGGTTAATTTCCCTTGTTTGGTAGATTCAAGTCAGGCCATTAACACCATTTTGACATTTTTCTTAAGAATTTTTGTATCCCCAAAAGTCATGGTCTTAGAACACTGAAAACTTACAGCAAACAAACAAATCATGGAAACTAAACAGCAATAAAACTGTTGTTGGCTTCATATAAAAAATATTATCCAGTATTTAAATGGCGATTATTTCCAGAAAGTTGGCAATTGTAACCATACAAATGATGAAATTGATTCCAGTCACAGTCCATCTTTGTTTGGAAAGGAAATACCAGTAGTGTTTGAAAAATGGATTATTAAAGACCTTGGTTTGCTGAAGGTGGCTCATATGTTCTATTTGCTAACACAGCATCTTGTTGGGGGAAAAAAAATAATAAGTGTAGCTTTTCCCTACCCCAGATTATTTTCACTACAGATCTTTAGAGCAGGAAATAAAAAACAGCTAATGGTTCATGGGGCATGTGGAATTAGTTTAAGCAAAGCCGAGCCCTGGCCCTGCTGACCGCCTCCTCTTTCCTGTGCTGTTTTGTCTATGCCGGCCTTAGAATATGTCAACAAATCTCCTTTAAGCTCAGATAGGAAGAAAGGATGGTGATTCTTTCTCTTTCTGTAAGGGATAATTTACAACAGATGGGATTTTTTAGAAAGGTACAAGTTTGTCTTGTAAAATATTTGTAAAGAAAAATAGCCTCCAGATTTCACAAAGTAATCCTTACTTGGTTTTGGAGATGTCACAAAGAGCATTGTTTTTATAATACTAATATGATTCTTTGCTCACACAATTTGATTATAATTCAAGGTTAGTTTTAGGAAAGAGTCAAGTTTAAATATTTAAAACAATGGAGTGAAAAAATACCATATGTAACTTGATGGCTTTTTGACAGTGATCTGAAAGGGGCCCAATTTCAGTTATAGGACACGGGTTAAAATCCCAGGAAGTCTTTCTGACTAGAAATAAAATATGAACTCCATGTCTCGGTTTTCTTATCCGTAAAATAGGGAAACCACCTGCCCTGGCTATCCAAGTAGGAAGCTAAAAATGCTTTATAAACCAAAATGCTTTAGAAATTACACAAACAATTATTTTATAAGAGATCTATTCAAGGAAAAGAAATCTATTCAAATTTCCACATCTTCTTGCCTCTTATATATATATGTGTGTATAGCTATAATAACCTTTCTATGAGTAAATCCTAGTCAGTAGAGTAGCAACAAAGCTTATGCTATTAAGATTAAGTAGTAGGGCTTCCCTGGTGGCACAAAGGGTTAAGTTTAAGCACTGAAGCTATCAGATACCACTGTAGCAGGAGTTCAATCCCTGGCCAGGGAAGTGACCCACAAAGTGCAGCAGATCTCTCCTATCTCACCGTCTGCTCCCCTTAGCAGTGTATTTCAGTCAGTCCTCCTATTCTGTTCCCCAGTCTGGTGAATCCTCTCACCCCCACACTTGTGGCCTGTACCCCAATTATTGTATGCATAAATAAAACAATCTTTAAAACGATTAAACAGTAAATTCTGACCTTAATTTAGCCATGAGGCTTGTTGAAGAACAAATCAATTCTAACAGGAAGTTCTACCTTCATAAGCAGAGACATAAAAATCACAATGCATGTCTTATCTTACATGAGGAATGTGGGTGTCTTACATGCGTCTGACTAACACTGGCTTTCAGAGAACATACAACTTCAATGAGTAGTGAATGCTATAAAATAGATCAACTCTGCAAGGATGACCATATTTCAAATCCCATATCAGGGATATGAGCAAGTGAGGTCGGAGGGGCCAAAAGAGAGTGGGCATCAATTGACATAGAAGTTTGAGTTGAGACTTCAGGCAGGCAACTGATCACCCTCGTGTGACTTTTGTATGGATGGTATAAGATCTAATATCATCCTTGAGCCATAATTGAATTAGAAGACAAAGAAGTTACACAAAATTATCATATAAGATATTCCTGAGGTGATATATATCATAAGTAGGTGGGGAGGACAATCTATCCTTTTTTTTTTTTTTAAAAGATTTATTTATTTATGCATACAAGAGCTAGGGTTCAGGCCAGAGATGTGGAGGGTGAGAGGATTCACCAGAGACAGAGTGGGGAGCAGAACAGGCAGACTGACTGAAACACACTGCTGAGGAGAGCAGCGGGCAAGGCAAGAGAGGTCTGCCTCACCATGTGGGTCCCCTCCCTGGCCGGCAGCAGGGATCGAACTCGTGCTGCAATGGCTGTGGTCTGCTTCATAGTGCGTTGCTTAACCCACTGCGCCACCAGGGAGGCCCCAATCTATCCTTTTTACTAAATTTCAATAAAATTTAACATTTAAAAGTTGTAGCAATTTGATTCTCTTCAACTTATTAATGACAAATATAACTGAGTACTTCCTAGATCCAGGCATTTGTGGTAAATGTTTCAAACGGATTAAACTACTTAATTTTATAACCATCACAAAGATAGGTTCTGTTTACCCCGATTTTACAGGTGAAGTTAAGTCCATTGCTCAAGAACACAGAGTTGAGGAAATTATGGAGGTGGGATGGGAATCACTCTTAGCAATAGAGACAGTGGGAAATCTAGGTCATCTAGAATAATAATAGAATAATCTCTAAACTTTTAATTGCTCTCTCAGCTGTGCATTTGAATTCAAACCCTATTAAACATACTTTGAAAAAAAAAAGATTTCAAAAGTCTTTTTTTAAAAGTTTTTTGTTTGTATGTTTTGCATAGAAGAAATTGTGTGTAGATCAGAGGTGCAGGGCCGGGAATGGAGAGGACTCACCGGAGACAGAGTGGGGAGCAGAATAGGCTGATTTACTGAAACGCACTGCTAAGGAGAGAAGCAGCTGAGACAGGAGAGGTCTGTTGCACCATGTGGGTCAACTCCCTGGCCAGGGATTGAACACAGGTCATAGTGGTGATAGCACTGATGCTTAAACCCTAGGCCATCGGGGAGGCTCTCAAGAGGTTTTTTTAAGACACACAACTTGTTCATTCTAAGCTTAGCATTTGCTATTTGGATTCAGAAATAAGCTCAATCCTCTATTTCCTTTTCTCTGTTAAGTTTCAATTACTGAACCCATAGAAAGGGTAGGAGAAATTTTGCCCACCAGCGATGTCCTCAAATAAGCTTTTAAATGGCTCTGAGGAGCAGAAGCTATTTCACAGCCCTTGTTATCTTCTCTGCAAAGTGGTTAATTGGAACCAGAAGGGATTTTAGGACACACCTGATGTAACATTTTCTTCCTCAAACAGGGCCTAAAGAAAGGCAATGATAGGTTTTAAAGCACTGCAATCCTGAGTGTGCTCTCCCATTTTCAAAATCTTGCCACAATCTGTTCATTTTGAGTTTAAGAAAATCCTCTGAGGCACACAATTTGTCCCATATTATACCCTGTACAGTCCAGGGTGAGACTATCCTTTATTACCAATTTCCCTTCCTGGCTCCTTGACTTCTATCGTGGTTTCTCTCAGGTTAACCAGGAGCCAGGTCTGTTGGCTCTTTCTCTTGGAGTTTCTCTAAAAACACAACTTCTCTGGGACAAAAACCTGAGATAATCTATAGAGCTACTCTCTGGAAAGTGCACTTCCTGCCTGCTGGCAAGGAGATTAAGTCAAAGGTTCTGATATTGATATATAGTTCTAATCTTTTAAGAGCTTTCAAGTAAGAGAGGGACACATAGAAGTTTTCTTAAATCATTAGGACTAGGAGATTTGCGGCCCCACAGGGCCTACTTGAAGAGGGGTCTAAATAGCAACAAATGTGGCCCCAGGAGGTGATCCTTGCAGACAACAGTCCTTCTGCACTGGGTCTTTTTTATAATGTTTACATTTACATTTAATGGAAATTAACACTTCAGGTAAAGACTTTTACAAATAATTTTTTTTTCTAATTAGAAGTTAGGCAACTTTTGATTTTCCTTGACTTTAAGTTTTTTGTTTTTTTTTTTTCTGGTTGAAGATATTTTCCTTACCTTTTTTGTCTTTCTCCCAAGCTCTCTGTTTCCTCTTCATCCTCCTTCAGTCTCTTGCAATGTCTTACCTTTGAGTTTTTCCTCCCACTCCCTCCCCCTCTCCTCTGATTTCCTCAGTCTTCTCACTCCTTTACCCCATCCTATTTTCTCTCTTCCCTCTTTTTTCCTTCCTCACTTTTATTATAACCCTCAAGAGTGCCAGCTGCCATTTTAAAATGACTTGTTTACATTGCCTAACACAGGGGACATCTGGCAAAATTTTAGTTCTTTTACAATCACCTTTACAGTTACATGTCAATGTGTAACATTAAACTAATAGGACAAGGCACAACAAAGTGCAATTACAAACTCGAGGCAGAAAATGAGTACTGAGAAGGAGAGAGTTCCCTTACAACAGAGGAAGCAAAAAGTTAAGTTCAGGTAAATACTCATTCTAGAGGGGGGGGGGGGGACAACAAAAACCTTGCAGAGTCAGCGAAAAGGAAAAAATCTTCTCAATGTAACAAAGAATCTACATCATTTTCTGAAATGGAATCTGACAAGTTAACACTAAGTCATCTGGAGCTAAAGAAAACATACATAAAAGAGTTTACATATTTGCTGCTTCTAACAGTTCAAACATTTGTCTACAATGCCACAAATAAAGTTAATTTGAATCCTTTTAGTAATGCTATATATATATTTATTACTACTACTGTTACTAACTATAGATTATTTATACCAGGCATTGTACTAAGAACTCTATATCTATTATTTAATTTACTCTTTAAAAAAAGTATTTGTGGGCCTCCCTGGTAGTGCAGTGGGTTAAGCAACGCACTATGAAGCAAACCACAGCCACTGCAACATGAGTTCGATCCCTGCCGGTGGCCAGGGAGGGGACCCACATGGTGTAGCTGACCTCTCCTGCTTAGCCCGCTGCTCCCCTCAGTAGTGTGTTTCAGTCAGTCTGCCTGTTCTGCTCCCAACCTGTCTCTGGTGAATCCTCTCATCTCCCTGGACTCTGGCCTGTACCCCAGCTCTTGTATGCATAAATAATAAATCTTTTTAAAAAATTTTAAAAATTATTTGTTCTCTTACATCATTGTTAATTTTGAGCAGTGTTTCGTTTCTCCCTTCTGGTGTAGTCCTGTAGTTCTCTCAACACCATAGCATCCACGAACCACCACCAGAGTCCCTTTTGCACTTCTCCCTTTCCCCCCATGAATTAAGTAATTTTTGTAACTGTAAAATGTAGATGTTTACGTGAACTATTTTATATTTAAAAGAAATATAAATGCTGGCCATTTGACCTCTTACCCTACCACAGAATCCTTCAGTGTCTCAGGGAAGGGTTCCTATTTTTAGGGTTACTATTAGGAAAAGAGCCAGGGTACAAGGTAACCTGCATAGGATTGGATATAAAAAGAACTGAGTAAGACACTAAAATAAGATTCAGTAGCCAACGGTCTTTGTGAGTTGCCAAGCTGCTCTCTGTGAGAATTTCAGTACTCTAGATTTCAGGCTGAAATGTTACTTTCTCTATCTGAAAAACAAGGAATATTGGCACAGAGAAATAGCTCATCACTTCTTTGTGTTCTATACTTCAATCTATACATATATTTTTCATAGGTTAGAAATATTGATCTGAGAGGAAGTTTGTTTAGCATGGCATTTTAATGAATAAATTAAGAAAGTTGTGTACCAAATTCATCTTTATCATGAGAATAAATCATATGAAACAAACATATCCCAAACACATTATACACTTTGTGCTTTGTGAGAATGTATTTACTCGTGGAAGAACTATAGTCTTTATTAAATTAATAATTGTCTTATAGCAAATATCAATCTTATTGCTCACCTTCTTCCAGAGGTCACACAAGAAGACTTTTAAACAAGTGAAATCATGATCAAAACTTCCTCTCTGGGCTAGCAAATTTAAATGCTTTCTCCAGAAAATACTAAGTATGGTAGCCGTATGGCCTACTTTGTTGGGATAGTTCCATTTTGTACTTGTTGTCCTGATATTTAATTAACTCCTCTCCTCACACTATGAAGATACTGCCTTACCCTTGGAAATGAAATGACATTCATTTCATAACATTATTTGAAACAAACAGGTCCTACATACCTGCTCTCATCAGTACAGAACAGATGTGGAATGGATTCATTTTCTCTGAGTCACAGGACTGACAGTGACCACTAAGTGGGTTGATTGGCCCTGGCAGGATATAGCTGGATGCATGATGCACCCAAAACCTCAATGCACATCGCTCATGTCTACCACTGTGGCTCCATATACCCCTTTAGAATAGAATTAGCAAATGGGGGTACTTATGTCATTTTGATCTGAAACAGAATTCTCCAAATATTTTAGGTAGTTTCATTGATTCATTATATCTTTAGACTTTCTGAAATATCTCTAAGCTGGGAAGTACATACTTCTTTGGAAGATTCTAGTTAACTCTCTGTGGTATGTGATAGTAAAAGTGATGAATAAGAATGACTCTCTGTATTTCAAGTTTTGCAATTATTGATGTTTTGTGAACTACTTAAATAAGTTTTTTTAAAAACGATAGTGAATCATTAGAAACAGTTTTGCAGTATAAATCTCACATGTTCTCAGATTTATTGTTATAGATGTTTTTATGGGTAATTTTTTTTACATCTTTAAAAGAAACCTTAATAATGTGTTTAAAAAAAAACAACAGTGTCACTTTCAAGCCTTTGGATGATTAACTACCTTAAGATGTTTCTTTCATCCATGTTGTTTTATAAAGGAAAAGCAAAAACGACAATAAAAGAAATGTACCAATTTATTCTCTACTAATAAAGTATTGAACATTAGTGAAAAAGGTATGAAATATTGGAATGCAACACAGAGCAATTCCATTACCTATTGCAGTTTTGGGTCACATACTGTATATAAAGAGTAATTACTTCATTGGTTAGAGACCACAGTAGGGGAATATAGAATTTGATGAAAGAGATTTTAAAATAAAAATTCTATCCCAAAGTATTTGTTTTTCAAAACTTTGCCAATATTACAGACTCTTTTACTTTGTTTTTTGGCAGCTGGGAAAGCACACATAATCCTCTACCATGCATTTTATTTTTTTCCTGAAGACTTTATCTGCATGATGAGCTTGAGGCCAGATCAGGAGTCTACAGTCTGTATTTCTAAATGTTTTTGAGTCTTTTTTCTTGTCTATCTCATAAAGATTCTGGACAGAGACAGAGAGCATTTTGGATAAAATGGTAAGGTCACACATGGCCATTATGGAGAGAAGAGACTTTGGAATTACCCAGCAGATTCACTTTCCTCCAAGTCTCCAATTCTTCTTCTAGGGAATGGAGAGAGAGAGCTACACTGTAGGATGGTTGTGTGAAGTTAAATAAGCTGTAGGAAAAGCACATTATAGAGCTTAATAAATGCCTCTGTTCTGCTTCTTTCTGAAAGTAATTTAAGATAGCATATAAAAATACATTAAGAAAAGATACAGTGGACTTTGGTGGAGAACTGTGGGTGCCTTGGTGGTGGGAGTGGAGTGTTAACACACAGCTGAAGGTATGACCTATACCTCTAAATCATATAAGGTGTTTTAAATTAATGCTCCCTCAATAAAAATAAAGATGAAATAACCCATATAAAATCATAGTCAATGAATATCAATTCCTTTATTTCTTCTGCTAGTCTTCCTTCTAATATCCCTCATAACGATATTAGAAAAAATAAGGGAAATATTCTGATTATGAAAATGAGACATACTAATTGCAAAGAATTTGAGCATTACAGGAAGGTATAAAGAAGATAAACTTCCATTATGATAATGTTTTGTTATATTGCCTCCAACTTTTTTCCAGCCTACCCAGTTTTTAAAGTTAGAATTATACTCTAGGCTTATTTATTTCCTTTTTTTACCAATCTTATTTGATCATAAGCATTTCACTATTAGAGTTTTCTCTTTAAATAATATTTTATATAAGTCTAACAGTTGTATGTAGCATAATTCCACCCATCATGTTAGTGATTTTTCTTTTATTATAAATAAAATAGCAAAGAAAAAGTTTCAGTTATTTATTGAATTTATTTGAAATCCCATCCACAATTTGTTATATTTGTTCTAATTTTTTTCCTACTTAAGTTTTTTAAATTTATGATACTTTTAACATAAGTTTTTAATTTTATGTGACTTTTACTAGCATTTTCCCCTGTGATTTGTTACCTATATTTTCTTCTGTTTTGATAATTCACTTTTAGCTTTTTGCTTTTTAATTAATGTAGAATATACTCAGGACTATGTATTTGAAGTAGGTTTGGGCTATCTCAAATAGTTTAGAAGAACTTACTATAAGAACTTATAACTAAATAGTTATAAGAATAAATTAACATAATTTTCCCAAGTATTTAACTCAATCACTCAACAATAATGCTTTCTTTCAAATGTTAATTATTAAATATCTGTTTCAATAAATATCTTCTTGTTATTTCTCCTTTGCAAAAATTTCTTGGTTATAGTTATTCATTTATTCTTCCAGACAAATTTTGGAAACACTTTTATAACTTCACCACATCTCACTCCATTCTAAAGATATTAGAATTTGCTTGATTAAACCTATAGATCCAGCTTAAAAGTAAAAACACATTCATTCAATATTCAGTGTTCAAGTGCAAAAACTGAGAACCTTTCATTATCTTGTATTGATTGTATATATTTCTTGTTAAGTTATGCTTAATTATTTTATATATTTTTACTGTGATTATGAAGGAGTGATTCTTCACATCAGAATTTTCAACTAGTAAGACATTATTTTCAATGAACTGTCATTGTGTAACCAACATGCTTCAACTCTAGCTTGATTTACGCTGCTTGTATAAAAATATTTACAAGGGCACTTTACTCCATAGACATGTGTGTAGCCAGTGTCTGTGAGAAAATACTGAAGGCCGTAGAGATGATTAGATCAGACCAACTTTGTGGTTATGAAAAGAACTAGAAGAAGCCACTAGTTATCCATTTTATCCTAAAGTGTACAGTTGCATAAATGAAATGAATGTGTTTTGTTTTATTACTGAGGAGGAAGACAATACACAAATTTGATGAACCCATGTCTTTAACCAGTGAAGGGCAACTTTTGAAGATAGTGGGGATCCTGAGATTATTTGTTCCCTATACTTGAGTCTTATCTATCTCATCTACCTCATTGTCTGACAGTCCGTTTTGACATAAGCAAGATGAATAATGTAGATAGTATCTCCGTGGGAATTAAATTTAAAATGAAGGAAGGCTCTAAATAGCCGGTATCTAAAGATCGCATTATAAAACTGGCCTCCATATCCTCAGTCCCACTGTATCCTGTTGTCCTTGGAGGCTGCACACACACCTGTCATTCACTTACCCTCAGTTTCTAAGGTGGCAGGATGCCAGCCCCAGCCAAGTGTTCACAGTGCAAAGTGCTTCAGACTCTTCTGAAATGAAAGTCGGTATGTAAATGTGCAACATGACGACATTATTATTCTAGCTTCCTGGCTGCTTTCAGCAAGCACTGACTGCCACATGAGGTCTCAAGTGTTCTGGCACAGTGTACAAGTGTTCAGAAGAAGTTAAAGTAATGAAATTGGATCTACATTTCCATAGATATTCAATCTGGCATGGAGGAATGGAGTCATGGATTCAGGCTTGGATGGTCTCCACCACACAGCCTGGGCAAATGCCTGTGATGCCAGGCTACTAAGCAGAATTTTCAATTATGAAAGGCCACCACTCTTTCTTCCTTTGGGTCTAAAATTACAACTATGTACCTTTTCTCCAGGTTCACACCACTTTCGGGGGGATTTTTGCTCGATCCTCACCTACCCATTCCCTGGAGCACACCAGCTTTCCTTAAATCCAGCAAATTTTAAATTAAGAACTAAGTACATAAAGGGAAAAAATGTTTAATTAAAATCCTAAGCTAGCATATGCTATAGTATAGAATATATGACTGTTATTCTTAGGGGAGTGGGCAGGCTCACTGTGTAGTTCATCTAGGGAAGGTACTATCTACGAAGTGTCCACTTGATGAATTTCAGCTGACCTTGTCATTGTTGATGCAGTTTTCATTGCTCACAAGTCTTCTCATTTGCATCCAGCATTCTGTTGAAATAACTCGACCATGATCAAACTTAGTTCTATGGATAGGGAGGTCAAAACTGGGCCTACTAAGTAGTGAGTCTTGGTAGGCTCAGGGTAAGTACACAGTCTATGTTTGGTCATTCTGAGACCTGACCTTTCCCCCCTTTATACCTCCTCACTTCTTGGCTAAAATATTTCTGTTCCTTTGGTCAAGAGTAACAGAATCCAACCCCTCTGCTTTGCTATATTATCTTTATAGTAGCACTCGTCCACGATGCTGAGTAACTTTCCTCTATTTATATGCTGAAATTTTCATGGGTTCCAAGTAACCCCCCACACACACACACTCATACAAAGTTTATTTAGATTTAAAATTTAAGAGAATTCAAAGAATTAATCACTGAGTAACTTTATTTATACCAAATCTCTCTCTCTCTCCTCTCTTATTTTATTTTAGGATAGTGAAAAAAAGGGATTTATAAATAAAATCTATGCCATCCAGGAGGTATGTATCAGTGTCCAGAACATCCTAGATGAAGTGGCTTCCTTTGGCGAAAGGATAAAGAAGTGAGTGATGCTGACATGTGAGCTCTGGCCTTCTGTGGGACAGTGTCCATTTGTTTCTCAGAGGGTGAAATGCCACATTCTTTTGGCAGGGACACTCCTTCTGGATGATTTATTGCTCAGTTGCATCATTATTTACTTTGTTTCTGCCAGCCTTTGGTTTTATGAAAGTTCTGTCAATTTCCTTCCCAAAATTTAGAACATATTGGTTGGAAAGAAGTCATACTTGTAGCTGAAGAAATAACACCGTCCTATATTTTAGCACATTTCCACAGTGAAACACTTTGTTCTTCAACTATATCTGAAATTGTAATGTAGAAAAAAATAAACGAAACTAAATAAGAATTTCAGGTAATCAAGACAGACCTGCATTTTGTTATTGGTCAAACTATATTTTCATTATTACTCTAAGTTTAAAAAAAAATCACATACTATATAGCACCCTGCAAGAATATTCTTTCAAATTTGTGTATTTAACTAGCTGAGATTTTAATTATGGGTGAAATAAACTAATGCTTTATAATTTAGAAATTACAGAATTTTCATAATAAAAAAGAATTCCTTTTTCTTCACCTTTTGAAATAAAATATAGCTTCTTGAGAGGTATGCAATATTAAGAAATTCATTTAAAATTTTACATCAGGTTTTTTTTACATCAAATTTTATTTGCTAAATATATCTAATTACAAAAATGAGGTTATTTGTAACAATTGTCGGTAAAAGAAAAAAATACTAAACCCTATACTGGTAGTGAAAACTGGTCTACATGATAATTACTAAATTGTATATTTAGGAGAAGGTTCTGCACATCCAGAGAAGCTTACATTTCCCTAGTTTCATATAACTGCTCATTGTTTATTATTCATAACCAAAAGTGCATTGCAGATTTGGATCCTTGGGCATACACAGAATTTGAAAGGAGTAAATTATTTAAACCAAAGGTGTGAGTCATTCATCCGGTGCCTTTCATGTTTCAAGGGATAATGCATTTTATTTTGTATAATTTTTTGTTTAATACATTTTCACATATGCATAGGTGCTGAGTTTCCACTTTCCTGTATCATATTAGACAGAACAGCCTCCCTCTCACTCCCAAATATGCATCTAAGCAACATTCAGTCTCAGACTTTTGAAAACAGATTCCCACAATTTTCTCTTTCCTTTTCCTCTCTGTGTTATTTCCACTTTTAAGAAAAATCCCTTTTCCTTTACACTGTGTCCACTGAGTGTGAAGTCCTAAACAGTACATTTCCAGATTGAGTGCTGCCCTTCCTCCGAGGCATACTGTGTATCCATGCCTGACAGGAGCAGCTTATTTATAGCAGGAGACCCTGGGGCAGTTCTGCCTGGACTGGTGAATGTCTGAGAGAGTCTTTTTTGCAATACTGGGTAGTAGGAGGTCTTAGAACAGGGACGTGTCTAGAAAACATCATACCACTTGAAGAATATTACCTTGGCTGGAGATCAACCTGGTGAAAAACCAGGTTTCATAGAATTTTGCATAATTATTGGTAAAGTTATAGGTTTAGGTGTAGGCATAGGTAAACAGAGATACAGGCATAGGCTGAGGTACAGGAACATGGCAGAATCCGTGTTCCTGTACGTGTCATCTTTTCTGCCCAATAATCATCTGAATACTTAAAAGAGAAATTCCTCTAGGGTCACAGAAGAGAAGATACATCTGTCCAGAAAGCAATCAATTTTTTAAAAAGATTTATTTATACACACAAGAGCTGGGTATAGGCCAGAGGCGCAGGAAGTGAGAGGATTCACCAGAGACAGAGTGGGGAGTAGAACAGGCAGATTGACAGAAGTACACCGCTGAGGGGAGCAGTGGGCCAGGCAAGAGAGGTCTGCTGTGCCCTGTGGGCCCAGTCCCTGGCCGGGGATCAAACTTGCGCTGCTGTTCTGTGGATGCTTCACAGTGTGGCGCTCAACCCGCTGTGCTACCAGGGAGGCCCCGAAATCAATTTTTAAGTACAAAGTGAAGTCTCACTATAATTACCACATCTTGTTACTAAATATCATTCCAGAACTTTATTGAATTGCATCTCTTTTTTTGGAGGGAAAATCAAAATCTAGATTTAGATTCCATAATGCAGTGTAGAAATAGAAAAGGGTAGACTTTTTTTTTCCCCTGACATTAGCTACACTGGTAAGAATCCTTTGCCACTTATCCTTCCTTCCAAGAGGGGTAAGGAGAACACAGCGAGCCCTTAAGTGAGGTTGCCCAGAAGTAGTTTTCAAAGTGAAGAGCCAGTGCCCTCACACATGGAGCTGTGTGATGGATGGCTCTGAGCTGAGCCACAGGAAAGCCAGCAGACCCTCAGCCTTCTGTTCTCTCCACAAGCAGCAGAAAGAAGGGAAGCACAGGTGTCCATGGAAGAGGGAAGTCGTGATCTTTCACCTGGTCACAGTTACAGGATGCTCATGGGAGAAAAAAGAAATAAAGACAGAAAAGTCAGACACCAAGAGTCACTGAAAATGGAACAACCAAATAGATCCGACTCTGGCTCTTTTACTAGAAAAAGACATTTTTAGGCAACAGTTGATTCAAAGAGACATAAAAAGCAAACATCTGCCACAAAACTAAGGAATAACTCAGTAGTGTTCTGCTGAGGCATACACAGTATAAGAAGAAAATCTCTTAACAATCATCTTGTATTGGATTAAAAACTGCACCACATAAACCCCTCTTCAAGTGACTGTAGCATACATATCAGGAAATGTGAAGAAATAGAAAACACTAACATATATCCACATCATGTATAATTTCACATTTTTTTGAAGTGTCTTTAGAGCCCTTCTCATTGACCTTAAGAAAAGCCATACATTCCATTCCTGGGATTGATTAATTCTAATATTATCACTTGAATCACATAGACCTGTTACCATCATTACCGTCTGCCTTGATAAAGTAAAACCTATCCTGATTGTATAAAGCCATAATGAGTTTCACACATATCAAAAGTCACATAGAAAACTCCAAGTTGTGAGCACAGATCTTTTGCCTTCTTAACTCTTTTCATTACATGCTGCTAAAGAGTGATTCCACAGAATGTGTTCGTCACTCAATGGAGGCCAAACGCTGAGGAAATGGCATACCTGATCTTGTTCTCTACTAGGCCCTAGAGGCAGCATGTGATGGTTCACTGTTTTCTCTGTAATTTTGTGACTCTCACTTAGAAACCACCAGAGAAGTCCTGCAGAATCTCTACATGAAACCTTAAACTATGACAGTCTTCCCATATTCTATTTTCCTGATTTTCTACATTGTCTCATTTGCCTTCTTTTTTTCCTTTATTTCCCCCTTTTTGTCCCACTAAGTTCCTAAGTTCCTTCTCATCGTAATGCTGCCTTTTTTGGGGACTTCCCTCCCTTCTGGTCATTGTTCCACTTCTGTTCTTTATTCTGCTATCTCGCTGTCAGTACTCAGTCTTCCCTGACTCTCGCACCATCGATCATCAGCCACACAGGAGCACTGCAGACGCACCAGTCAGCACTGCCACAGCCCCCCTACTTTCCGGGCTTGTATGCACTTTTACAGTTTTTCCAACAATCTACCACAGCCATGCCCTCCTTTGACAAAGATAACATGGGTGATTAGTAAGCAATACTGGCTTTATTTCTAAATTATCTAGGTATTTCCGAGAAGGGTAAGGACGGTGAGTGCTTTGTGATAAGCATAACTACCCTGTCCCCCTTCCTGACTTCTAGTTCCATTTAAATATAGCTGAAGTAGGAAGTGAGTATTCCTCAGGAATTCTAAAGTTTAGAAGATTTACACAATGTGTAAGACTTAGGTCTATAGATAATTGCTGAAAACATTTTATTTCCAATGTGGGGGGACACAGTGGAGAAATGATGAAAGAATGGTAGGTCCAGAGACATTTTCCTCTATGAAAATTTAGAGAAAACAGGATTGGTTACTTGTTTTAAAAGTAGAAAATAAAAAAAAAAAAAATTACCATCTAAGGATTTACCCAAATAGAGCAATAGCTTTAGAGTCTGCAGTCGACTCCTGGTGTAAAGCTGCAAGAGGTGATGACAAGGTCATTTACCTCTGTTGGAGCAGATTGTGACTGGCCTGTATGCTCTGATAACTAACTCCTACAACTGGCTTCTATTCCAGAGAAAAATACAGTCTTACTAGATCTCAGTTAAGATTTTGAGTTACAATAACTCTTCTTTTAATCTGTGTTTGAAAGAAATACGTAATTGCTTAGCCTGCTGTTATGTTCATTTCTCATGTAGTACTTTCAACTGGACCGTCCCATTCTTAAGCTGGCTGGCCATCGTAGCCCTCTGTATGTTCACAATCATCCTGTACTTCATTCCACTGAGATACATTGTCCTTGTCTGGGGTAAGTTAAGGATTTTCTTTCCTTTCTTTCTTTTTTTTTTAAACTGTCTTAGCTGCTAAAAACAAACTATTTTTAAGGAATGAATTATACTGTCCGTAGTTCCCTATATTTATGGTCATGAAACTACTCCATGATGAAAAGAGACAGGTCAGTTAAAAAATCACAGCAGTATGAAGATTTAGGTCTACCTGCAAAATGCATTTTTCTTATCTGGCACCATAGGCTCCATCATACTATAAACATGCAGTTGTGTAGCTTCTTCATATATCAAAGTGTAGCTTTGTCTAGATATCACTCTGATTTATTTTCACCACTTATACGTAAACAGAGACATTTCGATCCATATGGTGCATTTAGGACAATATGCTTTTGTGCTGTGGTACTTTATCTTGTGGACATATCTGTAAACATGGTGCTGTATATGGCCACCTGTTTAAGAGGTCACCTTTAGGATGTAGGAAATGGATCCTTGGCATTGATAGGCTGCTTAGGAAAACAGAAACCAGCTTTATATGTACTAAACAAGAATGCAGCTGCAAAACCACTTCAAAACGATATTAATGCATTTATGCGGCACGCCAACAGTTCCTACTCAGACTCCTTTTAGGTGGTAGTTTGCGTCAACATTCTTCATGTGTTTGGGTTTTTTCCTTATCTAACAAAATTCTTGGTTTGAAACAATTTTCAGTCTCTCGCCTAGATTGACTAATATATGAAGCTATGACAATAATGATATATATATAAACAAGACTGGGTAGAATTCTCTACTTGTCCCCAGCCTACATACACCTAAGATTGCTAAACGTACATGAAATGCAAAGAACCAATATGAGTTTTAACTCCAGAAAACACGTGCATACATGAAAAGCAAAAAGATCAAAGGGCATGTTTTGTTCTTTTTCAAAGATTTTAAGGAAATATTCTGTCTGATGGACTCAGCTGTCAGTTTCCTATCTTGTCATATCACAGCAAGTCCTGTTACCCCTTATCATTAATATCACTACCTTTACATCTTGGGTAAGAAATGGAGGGTAGGGGAAATGGTGATTTTTTTCTTTTTTAATGTCTGTAATTTAAAGAAACAGTTTCAACTAAGACACTAAGTTTCAACTTAGACAGGCAGCATTTTCACTAAACAAGAGAAGAAGTACAGCCATCATGTTTTTCTTCCCTGTTGTATATTCAAGCCCTCATCCTTCATTCCTTCCTCTGATATTTAAAACAGATGCTGTTTTATTGAAGGAATTAGGGTAGGGTGTTAGGTGTGCCAGTTTATTACCTCTAACCTGCTGAGGGTCAGCCTGCCATATCAGTTATGATAGGAGAGGGACCTACGGTTTTGTTTCCCCATATTCTGAGAAACTACAATCTGTGGCAAACATCTGGCCACATAACCTGGCGTGGCCTCACTGGCTAGCTGTCTTAAATGTAATTTTTAGAGAATGTGTTTGGGCCTCTTGTTTCATCAAATAAAACAATACAAGAACAGTATTCCTTTAGTGGTAGGTGATTGCTGAAATATTAAATAGAAATTTAAGACACAGATCTCACATGGGGAGAGAGGGACCAAAAATCATGATTGCAGTTTATTCTGTTGAACTCCATGAAAGAAGAACTAAGATGCTGCCATTTGTGGCCCAGTTTTTATAGTCTGTCAATTTCAAATAAAGCTGTTCATTTGTTTTTGATGTAAATATGTTTGGTAATTTAAGTGCAGTATAAATTTAAAAAACTAGATTTTATACCTTTGGAATTATAGAATGTGGTATGTAGACTGGATACTTCCAATTTTATATAATATTTTGATATTTGTCTCCCTTTGAGTTTTTATAATAGCTCTAATTTCACCCGTATTTGCCCCTCATCCACAGTAGCTGTTCAGGTAGTGCAGAGGAATTCACTGTTTAGTATGGGTAGAGATAGCTCATCCATATGGTTCTTGATCATTCTAATCCAAAAGTGATGCAAGCAAGTCAATCATGGCAGCATCTTTTGCAAGCATTGATTTACATTTATTATAATTTGAAAGGAAAATTGGATTCTAAAAATCTCAGTGTTGGAGATGTAAAATTGGAAACCATTTTACTTGTGATAGGGTCTTCCAAGATCCACTTTCTTAGTAACTTTCTAATGTGCAATGGACTATGTATTCTTGTCACATTATATCCTTAGGACTTACTTCATAACTGGATCTGTACCTTTCACTCCTTTCACGTGCTCCCCTCCCCCCATTCCCTGCTGCTGGTAATTACCAATCTGTTCTCGATATCTATGAGCTTGTTTTTGTTTTTGACCTTTTTTTAAAAAGGTCAAAAATTTTTTTAAATATTTAAAAAAAAATATTTCACATGAGATCACATGGTGTTAATTCTCTAAGTTATTTCATTTCGTATAATGTCTTCAAAGTCCATGTATGTTGCTACAGATGGCAAGATTTCCTTCTGTTTTATGGCTGAATAATATTCTATTACATGTATAATCCAAGTTTTCTTTACCCATTTATCCTTTGGTGGATATTAAGTTTGGATATATATAAGTGGATATATTTCATGTCTTGGCCTTTGTAAATAATGCTGCAATGACCATGTAGAATAAGTCTTTTCAAATTAGTGTTTTCACTTCCTTTGGATAAAACCCAAAAGTGAAATTGCTGTATCACATGCTAGTTCAATTTTTAATTTTTTCAAAGGGCCTCCATATTGTCTTCTGTGAAATCACACCATATTTTTATTTCCAACAACAATGCACAAGATTCCCTTTTTTGTACATCCTCAACACTTGTTTCTTGATTTTTTGATATAGACTATTTTTCCATGTATTTCATTGTGGTTTTGACTCATGTGTCCCTAATCAATTTTTAATTTTTTAAAGATTATTTATGCATACAAGAACTAGGGTACAGACCAGAGGTGCACGGGTGAGAGGATTCACCAGAGACAGAGTGGGAAATAAAACAGGCAGATCGACTGACCTACACTGCTGAGGGGAGCAGCAGGTGAGGCAGGAGAGGTCTGCCGTGCCATGTGGGTCACCTCCCTGACTGGGGATTGAACTTGTGCTGTAGTGACTGTGGATGCTTCATAGTGCGGTGCTTAACCCCTTGTGCCACCAAGGAGTGCCCCTAATAATTTTTGGTGTTGAAATCTTTTCCTGTTCCTGTATGTCTTCTTTTGAAAAATGTCTATTCAGATCCCCGCTCATTTTTCAATTAAATTATTTTTGCTATTGAATAATATGAATTCTTATATTCTAATATTTTGTATATTATTCCCTTTTGTTTTTGTTGCTTTTGTTCTGGTGTCAAAATGAAGAAAAATTATTGCTAAGATACAATGTCTAAGAGCTTAAACACTATGTTTTCTTTTATCAGTTTTATAGATTCAGGTCTTACTTTTCACTCTTCAGTGTATTTTAAGATCATTTCTGTGTGTGATCCAAGATAGTGATCCAGTCCTTTTGCAGGTGGAAGTTAAGTTTCCCAAACACAATTTGTTGAAGAGATTATCTTCTTACTTGTGCATTTTTGGATGCTTTGTCAAAAATTCTTTGACTGCACAAACAGGTTTATTTCTAAGATCTTTGTCCTGTTTTATTGAACAGTATGTCATTTTTTATGTAAATACCATATTTTTTTGATTAATATAGCTTTGTAATATGATTTGAAATCAGGGAACATGATGCATCTAGTTTTCCTCTTTTTTTTCAAGATTACTTTGACTGTGTGGGTAGCTGGGATCTTCGTGGCTCCATACAAGTTTTAGGTTTGCTTTTCTATTTCTGTTTGAAAGGGCATTGAAATTTTTTTTAATTCTTCAGTCCATGAATACAGCTATCTTTCTATATGTTTGTGCTTTCTTCAATACCTCTCATGAAATTCCTATAGTTTTCAGTGTATAGTTCTTTCAGTTCTGGGTTATATTTATTCCTAGGACTTTTATTTTTTTTTAACACACTCATAAGTGGATCATTTTCTCAATTTCTCTTCCTGATATTTTGTTATTAGTGTATAGAAATGCAATAATGCAATAGCTTTTTAATACTGACTTGTATCATGCAAGTCAAATTTGTCAGTTTTAACAGTTTTTTTAGTGGCGGCTTTAAGATTTTCTATGTATACATTCATGCCATCCACAAATAGTGACAGTCTTATCATTTCCTTCTCAATTTGGATGTCTTTTCCTTTTTCTTGCCTAATTTCTTTGGGTAGGACTTCCAATACTGTGTTGAATGAAAGTGGCAAGAATAACCATCCTTTTGATGTTCCAGAAAAAATTAAAATTATAACTAGTATATGATACAAATAAAATGAAAACACTAATTAAAATATACACTTTCATCTTCATGTTCACTGCAGCAATAAGATACATTATATTACAATTGCCAAGACATGGAAACAACCTAAGTATCCACTGACAGGTGAAAGCATAAATATGAGTGAATGAAATATATACAACAGAATATTGTGCAGTCATAAAAAAAGAAATCTTTAAAAACAAGGAAATGAAAGAAAGAAATCCTGTCATCTGTGACAACATGGAAGGGCCTTGAGAAAATTATGCTAAGTGAAAAAGTTAGAGAAAAACAAACACTGTATGATCTCACAATTTAAAATGAAGCCAAAAACAAAACAAAACTAAGCTCACAGATATAGAGAAGAGATGGGTGGTTACCAGCAGTGGTGGGTTTGGCAGGGAGGTCAAGTGAAATAGATGAAGGGAATGTAGAGGCAGAAATTTCCTTATACATTAATAGACAATGATATATTTTTTCAAACTTGAAAAATTGCTAAGGATAGGAAACTAACTTGTCAACATTATATATAAATGTCATTATGTTGTATGTCTGAAACTAGTAAAATGTCTGTTGATTATATTTTTAAAAAAAGATAAAAACCAAGAAATGCTTCATTACATGCTTAAAAACCTAAAAAACAATGTCCAAACAGTTCTTATCCAAAATGTAGGGAGACAAGTTTCATTCAAAAATATGTATTCATAGATGGAACATTAAAGCATGGCTTCTATAACACTGAGGAAAAAGCAAGTTATGTCATTGCTTATTCTTGCCAGATGCCTTTTGCTTCCCAAATAGAAAGCCTTTTCTGTTAGAAAGAAATCACTAAAGTAGAAGAGAAAAATAACAGTCATTGAGTTGGAAAAGAGGGCGAAAGTAACAAAGTATAGAGGGAGGAAAGAAAGGAAAGAAATGAAAAAGAGAGAGAAAACTGGGTTTACTGGTTCATTCAGTCAAGGACAAAGGCAGCTTAATTTAAATCTTCTAATCACTGCAACTTTTGCCAGAAATGTGCTTTCTATGATGTTAAATTTCGGATATTTCAATTATATTTGATCTATCATTTCTTCAGGCATCAATAAATTTACAAAAAAGCTTCGGAGTCCATATGCAATTGACAACAATGAACTACTTGACTTCCTTTCCAGAGTTCCTTCAGATGTTCAAGTGGTACGTAAATTTCAGTGCTGGTACTGATTTTTTTGCTGTAGAGTGACACTGGGTTTCACCTTTTACATTCTTTTAATTCCAAAGTTTTTTGAATAACCAGGTGACGTCAACAGAATTAGCAGAAATGTCATTTGGGAACTTAGCTCACTCTAAAACTGAGGCTATCAGTTGGGGAGGGTGAGAGCAGAGAGGAAAGGGACATAATGGAACTATGGTTGGCTCGGTGGTGGGTGTGGTATGGTAACAAATACCTGAAGCAGTGGGAGCCTCTCTTTTTGAATCATATATAGTATTGTAAACCAATGTTACCTCAAAACAATTATAATGTAAAATGAAGTAAGTAGAAGTTGTATAGAAATCAGTGACTGGAGAATGAAATGGGCAAAGAACTGACAAGCACTGTCAGGGACAATCCTCCAATGAAGGTGACTGGAAGTCACCATTACCTGAAGAAAGGAAATAGGAATACTGAATTATGAAAGCAAAAATGTGCCCAGTGGATATTTGAGAGAAAAACTTCTTTACATAATTTGCATGAACTAAGTGAATTTTAAAGACACATATTTTGGAGATCAGTGAGTAGGGATCAGTGACTCCTTTTTGAAGAGCTGAGTACATCTTAGTCCTATGAGCTCTTTTGCGGTTAATGCCCATTAACCATAAACTATTTTCAGAGTCAAGTGAGAGAATGCTTTAATGAAAGTCTTGAAGCTAGGTTACAGCAATACCTTTCCCTTTAGTTACATTTTTGATGGTATCATACTTGAGTGGCTGGAGATTAAGTCTATAGTAAACAATGAAGTACAAAGAAACATTATCTGGATCTTCAGACTAAGTGAACATAGTTTTGTTTTTAATGAAACCTGCTATAGACAGTGAGGAACCCCACCTATTACCCAAGTTCCATCAGAGCTCTCATGTAGGTTCTGGCCGGATTTCCTCCTGACTCCTGCTCTATCATTCCATTGTTTTCTGCACCCCAGCTGCAGATCTCATATAGCTTCCAGAGTGAGCAGTTTTGTCCCCCCAGCATAGTCTCTCATTCCTTTGCTTCCCCTTCCTTTGCCAGAAAGTGGCCACCTGACCAGTCTTTCTCTGAACTCTGTTTAAACAGGTGCAATACCAAGAACTGAAATCAGATCCTTCTCATAGCCCATGTAAAAGGAAGAAAAACAATCTTGGCTAGCCAACTCCCAGCACTGAGGAGACCAGCATCTGTTTGGGAAGATAAAAGAAAAAGCCTTCAGCCTCAGCAGCATTTCCTTTCTTTCTGCTTTTTATTTATTTTGCCTTTTTATCAAGATCGAGGGAATTTGTAAATAGTGTACAAAGGCATATGTCTTTGAAAATATACTTCCATTGTACAGAATCAGTTTGATAAAGGTTTAAGTTACTGATGTGTGAAAAGCCTTGTTAGCTGTGGATAATAATACAAACATTGGAACAACAAATGTAAGAATGGTAACACACTAGAAGATATATACTTCTCTAATTACATGTGGACAAACCAGAATATTAGATTAAGTGCTCAGCTGTGCTCTGAGTAAATTGACACAAAATGTAAATGTCTATTTGATTTAAAGTTTTTTTTAATGTGACTCTTTTTTATCTAAAAAGTAATCCATTACAGTTTTCTAGGTTTTATACATTTCAGAAGAATGGGGAAAGGAATCCCAAAACTGAAAAGTGGAACGGATGCATTTGAGATTAACATAGATTATGATATCAGATTCTGATATTCATTCCTGTGCAATTATTTAGATGTGACTAAGCTTATTTTAAGCTAATAATATTCACCTTCTCAAGAGAATTTTCCATACTCCTAAATCGACTCTGTAAAGAAAACTTTTAAATATTCTATCATTCCATCTAAAACCTTAAAATCTCTACAGAACTACACACAAATACTGCCAGATTTATAAATGATTGCCTATCTGAATTTTTATACCTACCACTCTTTCAAATATATACTATATTAGCAAATTAGGAGCACAGTTCAGCTGTCAAAAATACTAGTAAATTTAATCCATATTGTTTTTGGTGTTAGATCATGCCTCTGTGCATCTGAAAATATTTACTGTTCAAGTGTTCTCACAGATAAAAGTATCTGCTCTCTCATTAGGATACTGAAGTGCTTTAATGCATATTATTACTTTTGTTATTAGTGTGAATTTTAATATAGAGGAGAATGCAGTGTGGTAAGTCATATACCAGTGTTTCATCACATTATTTTATGGAAAAAGTAATCATTCTTGGTAATATGAATGCATGAAAACCTATTTTGTAAAATAAACTGCTTATGTGGAGGGAGAATTTGCCTTCAAAAATCTTTCACTTCTTACTATAGAACCTGTACTTAAAAATTGCATTCCCAAGACTCTTACGGTAGTTTTTGTACCTAACTCCTTGTAGTATCAAGGGAGTATACCTCTGGAGAGAGAGAGATACTCTGGTGAGAATGTCTTACTTTCCTGATTATTTGGTAGGGAATTGAGCTTGGTTGAAATTGCTGCAACAATGGTTAGCACTACGTTATTATAGATCAGGAGTAGGATGAAGGTGGAGGTTATGTTGGAAAATGTAGAAAGGCAGAAGCAAGAAATATATATTTACTCTAAAGAAAGACTCTAAAAAACTATTCTTTAAAAATAAATTTAATCTCATCAGAGCTGATTTTTAAAGTATTTTTATTTTAAAGCTTTGTTGTTAAATACTATTTCTTATGACAGAACTATTTTGATCTGTTTATATACTATGCTTGAAAGAATGTCAATTAAATCCCTTTCTACGGAAAGGCATTGACCTCAATATGCTCTATATTTAGTGTATCATGTCTATAATGACATGCTTACAACTGCATACCATCACTGTCTTTTGCTAACATGTAATAATCCATGAAGTTGATGTTATTATAGAAAGTTTATTGGTGGGATAATTTGAAATAAATTTCAACTATAACTTGTATAAGATTTATGTTCTCTGCTGACATGTCTACTCAAATGTCTACAGGCCTGATATTCTACAACCTCATATGTCTCTAGTGTTTAATAACCATTAATAGATGACTTCTGTTTGCTTCATTCTATCAAATTTCTGATGTTTAGTTCAGTGGTAATGTTGACTATACATTCATTGCATTAAATAAAAAAAAAATTTTTTCTATGTATAACTAGTACTTTTTTTGTGGTTGAGAGAGGAGTAATGGAGGATCGTGTGCATATTCTTACAAATGAAACTTCATTAAGAGAAGTCGGTTTTGTTTTGCTAAGCAAGACTTTCCTGAAACCTTGACTATTGTATAAAACTTAATATCTTTGAAGAAGTGAGCCTCCAATGAAGCAAATAGAGGAGTAAGAGCTATTTTAAAGCAAGAAAGTGCTATTCAGAGGAATCTTCATTGCTTTTAGAAACTGCTACTTTCATCTACTGAAAGCAAGAAACTGTGTTCTAGTAGTATTTTAACTATTTCTTTCCCCTCATCAGATGGTTTAATTGTGCCTTCTGAAAGCTACTTACTTTGATTTTATGTTGAGAGTTTTGTAATTATTTCGATTACTTAAGAGATTGATGTCACTTTATAACCTATTTGACTACTAAATATAGTAGTTGTACAAACTATTAAATATATTCTTCAGCATGTTGTAGTGAGTATATTCACTGAGGTCTTTCCTATTCCAAGCTATTATTACCAGTAATTGTGACAATTCATAAGAAATACATAGTTTAACTTTTTTCATTTTTAAGAACATAAAAATCCTTGTTCATTTCACAACTTAAACAATCTGTAGGACTTTTAAATTATTTCTTAAGCATTCTATGCCCAAGGATAGTCTGAATTAGTTGAGAGACTATCTAAATGATTTTGCTTTGTGATATATTTATGGAGTTCCTACTATATAATTTGCCCAGCCATAGGTAATGGTCAAACCAATGATAGTAAATTCAAATCTGCAGCTAAAGTGTAGTGAGACCAAAATTTGACGTTTCTGAAAGTATCTTCTGTAGAGTTTTACTCCATATTTAAAAGGGAAGAAAAGTTTAGTACTAAGCTTTCTTATACAGGGGCCATAGAAAAATTTTTTCCTACTTTGATCTCAATATTCGAATGTCTTTAATGCTGTAAATAATCCATTTTGTATTAACTAGTATTTTTCGGATAGTTTGATTTCTTTATATACTTGTGAAATGTACCTAAATGTTCATAATATTTTTGAACTTTGTATTCACTTAGCATTAATAACAAACCAAAAAATATTCAAGGCAGAAATGTAAGCAAAGAAAGCCACCATTCTGACCTGCAAACTGCAAAGCCTCAGGTATTATTAAATCAATGCTTACTTAAATTCTGGGGCTTTAAATGTCAAGTGTATGTGTGTGTGTTTGTGTATACAGACGCTTATTCATTTGTCTAATTAGTATCTAGAATCAGCCTTTTCTAATTGCTTAGTCAAGTATGAATCAAAAGCACAATAAATAATGTAATGGATCCTTACAATAATGTTATTCCTTTCAGTCGTAGTTCTTTTACCCAGGATGACTGGTGTAACTCACTGAGAAAAGTCATAAACATCCTTTTAGCATGAAAATGTCATTCTCTTATGCCTCAGTTTCTACAGTTGTACAGTTAGTCATCATTAAAATTTATTCCAGTTGAATCTCTGAGATTTAAGAAATAAGAAGGAAAATCTCTCATTATTTCAGAAGAATATGCAAATGAAAGCCATTAAATGCCCAGAGTAGAAACAACACTGAAAGGTTTGCTAGAATTTAATGATTCTATGTGTGTATTTCCAAGAGAATGCAGGTGAAAAACCAAAAAATCCAGTGACATAATCAAATATGTATTTGGTATTCAATGAGGTTTTTTTACTTATAATGGCTGTTTTGTCTCCCAGTATCACTGAAAAACTGTATGATTCTCTTTTAAAATAGGTAATCAAATGGCACAGCTGTTCTGTTCTGACCAATTAACAATGTTACTATATTAAGTGGAAAGCTTTATTTGTTTTAAAACAGAAATGAAAGGTAACAGTGGTGCCAAAGTTTAAAATTGCAGTGTAATTTTCCCCTGCTGTAGATTCTCAGTGTTCTTTCAAAAGAGAAGTGACTAAGAGTCATTGGGCAAACCTCAAAACCAGCAATGCATCTGTTTTCCCCAGAGGAATGATCTGAGGAGATCCAGAGATCTGACTGAGTGGGGTGTTGCTGCCATTAGTGAGGTAAGATAAGAGAGTTCAGTTACATTTTTAGTCAAAGCCAGACTTCAAAATGGCATGAGTCAAGCTGAGACATTTTACTTTGCCGGAGTTGGTAAAAGTTTAGGGGAAATGCTAAGTACCTAGAGAAAGATGCACATCTGGCCCCACCACTTTCCATTGTTGCTTACATTCTGGGAGACATACCTGAAACAAGTCAAGAGTAGTTACAGAGACAGCTGAACCACAGAACAGAGGTGAGAAGGACACCTCTGTCACTATCTCTTTCAATTTCAGAGATTTTATTTTTTAAATTATAGCTATTCAAAGAACTGAATACCTTATTACTAAACGCTACATCATTTCTACCAAACATTCTTCCTCTACACAGTAATGACAATTACACATCAAAATCTGTAAACTGTAACACGGAAACTATGGAAAACGACTTATTGGTGTCAAAAACTAAAAAAACTCAGAATAATTTGATGAAAATGTATTTTATTTTATATAAAGAGGGATGTTTTTGGTTTTGACATCACTGTTGTATTACCTAACTGAAGTTCTGACCCAACCTTATGTAGTGGTATCTACCTATGTCCTGGAACTTTTACAGATTTTAGATTCCATTAAGACATAGACCTAACAAACTATACCAAGGAATTTGAACAAACCAGAAAAGACAAATACTATGTATTTTAGAAGAAACAGTTTTTAAAATGTACTTTGTAATGAACACTAAATTTAAATTTCTCTGTAGCACAGAAAGAAGGCATTTCTAGAAATGAGAAAGACTTGTTCACAAAATAGGAGGTAGTTGATAATTTAATCAAGAACACACCACACTAACTTTTGTGGAGTATCAAGTACCCAGCTTATTCTTATGACACTATGATGTTAATACAAAGAACACACACGTAACTTAATCTCCAGTGATCACCCATGATTTTGACAATCTTAACGAGTACAAATCTCCTGCCAAATAACACACTGATGTGACAATTCTCCCTCTGCACTGTACTTATGATGTAGGTATCCAATGTATATTACAAAAATATTGTATTCTGAATATTGCATCTACTAGTTAAAATTGTATAAGAAGTTACTTTTCCTGAACATCACACAAAAGGTACAAAATATGCTGTGAAGAATAAGCAAGATACTTTCATTTAAAATTTTCTCCATAGATGATTTGCTGCTTGTTTCTGCATTAAAGTCAATGAAAAAATATTTGTTTTAGGTAAATTTTTTTTCCAGATCTATGATAGAAAAAATTCTTTCTTTAATAAAATAGCTCTCTCTCTCTCTTTTTGTCTTCTGCTTTTTTACTGGCGTCCTTGTGATGCCGCTAAAAAAAATAAATAAATAAAATAACAGTGAACTCCCTTCAAAGGTACAGTGTTTCAGTTAGCCATCATTTAACATTATCAATTTCTCTTTGACTTTTGGTGTTAAATCTGAAAAAGAAAAAAAAATCAGAGAACAAGTAATTGCTTTTCAGGTTCCATGAATACAGTAGGTCCTGACATAACACCCAATGTTGATTCATATTTAAAGTAGATGAAAAAAAAAAAAATAATGCAGGCCTACACTGAACTATTCCTGGTACTGCTTTTGTTATATATCCTTTAGTTTAAGTCATGGTTTCCAAAAACCTGCTGAGATTAGGTGATTACTTACTATACTTCTAAAGTCAGAAAAGACTGATAGTGACAATATGTTGTCAATTCCAGAGACTTTTCACCTATGACAATTTAAGAATTCTACTAAAGAGTAATGATTCCACCCAATGTGGTGAGGCTTTAATTTGAAAGGGTTTAAAATGAAAAATGGAGAAATATATCAGTAAAATGTTAAGTTAGCTTCTCCCTCAAATAAGGAGCAGATAATGTATACACATTTGAGATTTGCATTAGATGAAACTAAGTATAACCATTCTTAAAGAAAAATGGCATATTTTAAGTATGTTCTATATTTTAAAAACCCAGTAGGTAAGGTACAGTTTAAATAAGACAATCCAAGAATCATGTCTGATTCTTATATTAGAAACATGACCTTAAAACATAAATTCATTACTGGCATTATAAATTAAAAAAATTCATAAAATTAAGTGAAATATATTCAAAATTGTATCACACAAACAAAATCACTATCAGCAATATTTGCCTTCTTTTTCCTTATGAAGTTTAGCAAAATAAAAACATCTATGTAGTTTTTATTTTTAAAAAAACTTCTATTTAAGCCCATTTCTTTTTTTTTTTTCCATAAAGTATTATGAAATTAAGAAACAATTTAAGTCACTGGAAAATAAGAACTGAGATTTGCCTAAATTTTAATTTTTTTAATTGAGGTAATAATGGCTTGCATTATTGTTTGTATTTTCAAAGTACAGGTTCTTCCCTTTCTGAGTGCTATTACCATTTTGACTGAATTTCAGCAAAAAGAACCTATTACAAAACAATTATCTGGACACTTGGTTTATAAAACATCATCAAAAATATCCAAGTCACAGTTTCTGAGATTAGACTTGAATATATGACTCTTTTCTAATTTTTATACCTTCACTAGCTTTTCAAAATAAATAGCACCCAGGAATCTTTTACTTTCTTGATTCCATATTAAACCAGAATGATTCCTAACCATTATACCATTCATACCTTTGCCTAGTTTTCATATTTACAAATCTGGTTTTTTATGTAAAACTCTTTAAAATGCATTTTAATTTTACCAAACTTTACTACTGCACAATTTTCTGTTGTAAGAGAATGCAAAGTAGGAAAAAGCATTTTTTGAAAGAAGTCAGAGACCTAAAACACACATTCTTTAAAGCAAAAACAAACAAAAAAACCTTATAAATCAAACCATTCTGGTCATTAGAAAAATTTGTCAGTGTCATGATATAAACCATTGCTGACCTAACCTTTTAGTTGAGAAGTACTGACAACAAACTAAGTTCTTTTTATCTGTCACCACTTTAAGATTAATGATTTTTTTTCAACATGACTATTTCATTTGAGGACAGAAGAATGGAGACTCATTGGAAATTTTTAGTTCATCTACTATGAAGATAAATGATAGCATGATAGGTGTAAATTTAAAGTTGGATTCCAGATTTTCAGTTGAGTGCAATTTGCCTGCTGGAAGTGTTAAGCATATTATTAAAAAAAAACTTTCATTCTTTGGTAGAACTAAATCATATGTTCCAAAGTAATTCCACATTTTCTATTAAACATTAACAGAAATTGAATTGAATGTTTAACATTCAATTCGTATTAATGTTAATTTGATCCAATTTAGATATTTTTAAAATGAAGGGATTAAGATTTACTGAGTTTAACATTCTAAAAGATTTGGGGACCATGATTTAAAAACAACAACTAAAAAAGGAAGAAATGTTTCATTTCCTGTTGAAGACAGCTATTTATAAACACCTCACCAAAAAACTTATATTTTTGGTCTTTGCTTATTAAGGGTAGTGTTACATATTATAATGTTACATATATAAATATTATATACTTATTTTACTAGGAATATTTTTACAATAACCGACAACTGTTCGCTTTGCTGACTTAATACAATTGGACCTTAATTTAGAAAGTAGTTTAAAAATCCATAAGAATTCACTATTTATATCTTTTAAAGTCTATAAGTGTATTTATTTATTTAACAGCACAAAGACTTTACAGAAAAATAACCCAATTGCATCTATTTCCTAGAATTATATTTCAAGGTTTTAAAATCTAGTTTAAATGTATTTATAATGAAAATTATATACCTACACTAAAAAAGGACCTAAAGTAATGAATTAAAATATACATTATACTAGAAACAGCTTATGACACAAAAGTAGTCCAAACAGCAGATTCCTCTGCGGTAAAAGTCAATCACTTGAATTTGTGATTACAATTCACATAAATTCATGTTTTTCAAGAAATAAAGCTGGCTTTAGGTCTTTATTGCTTGGTGCTTTCATGAACTGGGAGCATGAATACAATACATTTTTTAAAAAATGCTTTTGAAGATTATCAAGCCACTTAAGAGGAAAAACTTTTAAAAATATTTAACAATCAATGATGTTAAAAAATACCTTGTTTCTTCTCTGAAGGTTTTCTTTGAGTAGGATTTGCAGTACATTGAAAAATGCATGATCGGAGCCAAAATAAAACAGTATCCCAACCACTTCTAATTAACTTATAGTCTAATAACCTCTAATTCTATATCAGAGCAATACTACCAAAGTATACTTTCTCATCACAATTCATTGTAACTTACAATTTTTTGATAACATAAATTTGATTTACAAGAATAGTTAACTATTCCATGTGTCCGGTTTTGACATCTCCAGGCACAGTCTAATTTCAGTAATGCCATCACTGACCTTTCTAACTAAATCCACCTTCTTTATAAAAACAGTTATCAATCTGAGTTTTGCAAGCTCAACGTCAGCAGGAGGTACGATTGGCGTGGAGGGTACGTGATAAATGCCTGAGGGAAAGTGTGCCTCATGTCACTCAAAGATGACCCCTTCCTACTGATTAAGGAGCTACAGTGACAGGCTCTCATCAAGTTCATCACCTAACTGGAAAGGAGTATAAAGGCATGTGGAGTACACATTTCACGAATAATTGTTTCATGTGAAGGTATTGATTTAATTTTCGACAACAGCATATACAAAAATGAAAAACACTTTCCAGTGCTTATATAAAATATCCTAGCATTAATGCTCAGTTCACTAAGATTGCAGAAGCATACCCCACATTCTATTTACTCTGAAATTGCTAAAATTATCTTATCAGAGAATAAAACTATGGGATTCTTTGTATTCACATTAAACAAGACAATCGTGATTGTTTTAGAAACAGAAAATTGGAAAGTTTTTCAATAACATAAATACAACAATGAAACTATCAATATTTAAGCATAGTTAACCTTCTTAGACTGTAACTTTTTTGCTCTTTAATTGTAGTCAGACTCCCTGTTAATCACACCAACATGTACATACTAGGTGTTCAAGAAGTGAACTCAAGACACTGATAAATTTTGCATGACTTATGAAAAGGTATTTTTCTGTTTGGCATAGTTAATGAAATAATTTATATAGTTGATTACTTTGTTCTGCAAATTAAAATTAAGAACTAATAAGCTAGAAAATTAACTTCATAAAGAGCATTTCTAAGGACAGCCAGCAAGATATTCTAAAATATCTTGTATCCCAAATATTTGTGGGGATAACACATAAGGAAAGCTGAATATTGGCAGCTCAGAAATCACCTTTCAGGCTTTATTCATATTGTAATAAGAGCTTTTACAGGCTTTTTTTTTTCTTTAAACAAGTCCACTGAATTACTATGTGAAACCTGAAGAGTCTTGTTTTAAATTGCTGCAACTTTAAGACATCTACAACTGAAAGTCAGGACCTGGGCTATGAATTTATTTTATTTAGGATTTCCTTTATCTTTAAGATAGAATTGGGTTTTTATGTTGCCAAAAATAAAATGTAAGAAATAATTTTGGAAATAAGGTTCTCATTATATGTTTAAGTTCATATACATTTACTGCTATTATTAACTAAGTTATACTTTGGAAGAAGTACAAAACTGTATCCATACCTTCTTAAGGCAGAGACCTCAATGACATTTGAGTGTTTAATACTTCACATCATCATGGCTTGCAGAATTTGGCAGATAAAAGTTATGAAATATTAATACCAATTGCAACTAAATGACTACTTATGAACATTTAAATTAGAAAACTACTTTTCTTAAAGGTGCAAACTCCTTACTCATAATGTTGATTATTTCATTAAGTTTGAATTATTACCAACAATTATTGTCTTGCTGTTCACTTAACCAATTCGTTCTAACTATAAAGAGGAGGCAAGAACAAGAGAGGAAGTACATTTATTAAATGTCTTATAAGGTGGTAGGGTAACTTGATTCTATTACAACAAAGATACCTGGTATTATTTACATGTGACAAGTTAGAAAACAAAAGAAATTACACATGATTTGAAACTATGTCTGTCTGGAGGTCAAAGTCTAAATATATATTAGTTTATCAAGCAAACATTATTCCTGAGGGCCTTTATAATAAGTGAGGTAAAGTGGATGGATATTCTATGGAAGAAAATGTTCTTATTCCATCATCTAAGGAAGTACTTTATTTTCTCTAACTATTTTACTGTTCTTAGGTGGTCTCTGACACTTTGGCCTATTGAGTAAATATTAAGAAATTTGAATGATATCAATTTGAAGTTAGAAATAACTAATTTTCAGTATGTGTAAAAAGTTACTAATTTAAAAACAGAAAAAAAAAAAAACCCTGTGATTTTTATTCAGAGCCAATATAATAATATAGCAGTGTTCAGTTTAGATAATAAACCCAGTAATAAAATACTCAGCATTTGTATCTTGTTAAAAGATCTATTTCCAAGATAAAACTAAATTGTGCTTCTCTAGCAGATTAATTGCTGTGAGCTCATCATTTTAGTTACATAAAATCTAACTGGAAGTTTTAATGTTTCTTTTTCAGTGACACCACAATGTAACTTATCCCCATAGTGAAACAACTTCAATTTCACAAGTGGTTATTACCCACACCCTTTGTTTTACTATAAATTGCCATTAGGGAAAAACTGCAAATTGAAATGTTACTACTCTATAAATTCATACTGTATTTTAAGATTTTAGATAATCTCAAGTCTATCCTTGTTTGTCATTTATAATCTTAAAATGAAATAAAAGTTACTACATAGCAGAATGTTTTCACGTACTGAGTACTGGTTACATAGACTAGAAATACACTTTGTACATGAAAGGCTAAAAATAGAGCAGGTCAAAGGAGCAAATTGTCAAACTCTATACATTCACTTGTATTTAAAAAACCAAAAGAATACTAACGTAAAGTTTAGAAATGTTTATTTTAGAAACACAAAACTAAAACCAACATTTTAGTCCAATAACCTATAGGGAAGAAAGAAACGGGGTAGAACATGTTTACAAGTGTACATTTCCATGAATATCCTTTGCCATGATTCTAAAATCTAGAACATCTAGGATAAAGAACATTACATTGTGATTTGAAAAAATATTTAAATTAAAAATTTTTACATGTATATTATAAATAAATAATCACATCCAGAACAAAATATAATAAAGATTAATAAAAGAAGTCTATATACCAATCAAAACTACTTTTTACTTTTGAGTCAAATTCTACACATTGAAAAAAGACAAAAGCCCATATACTATAGTTTTGCAGAAGTTCTTTCAGTGCTTTTAAAATTTAGTAAGGCTGAAAATTCTGTCAGTAAATAAATCACATTAATATCTGTTAAAAAATTATGAAGTTGACTCCTATTTTTTGGTATCATCATGAAAATTCTGCAACTGACCGACACATCATTTCCAATGTCACCAGTAAGGCTTCAGTGTGTACTCCAGGACACACTTTTAAATTCTCAGGCAGTTCTTTAAGAATATTTGGGAGCTTCTGCAATGTTTTTATATTTCTGGAATAAAGATCCAACAACCAGTCAGTATGAGCACTTGTAGTTTCTTTATACTTTTTACAAGCCATAAGCAGCTCATTGAGATGTGTTAACCCCTTAAAAGCTAAGAGGAACTCTGAAGATAAATCAAAAATTGAACAAAAATTCAGTAACATCCTACTAAGTAAAAATGAGCCAAATTCAAGTTGCTGATGGTGAAAATGTTTCTCTGCTTGTGCATGAAAGTTCTCTACTGTATCTTCTATCTTTGTAATAGCAAAGAGCTCTTCTTTGACTTGAGATGATATCACATAATCCAAGGGTAATTCTCCCTTAGCGTTTCTTTGCTGTAAAAGCACTGGACCTGTGACAAAGAAAATGTTGAGAGTAAATGATTTTTTTTTGGCAGCATAACAACTGTATTCTCTCTCTTTTTCTCAGTTCTTTCTCTCCTTTTTAAAGTATCTAGGATTCTATTTACAATCTTATTTTGTACTGATACAAGGTGACATAATTAACTGGCTATACATACTGACTCCTAATAGAGATGCATGTAGTAAAACCAAAATCTAATCAATTATCTAATGGGGTTTGCATAAAAGTACCTGTCCAGTTTAATAAATAATATATGAAACTCTAAATTGAAAACCTTTTATAAAAATTTATAAATTGTTGTCTTAAAATGATGACTTCACACCCCAGAAGATAGTAACAAAATATATTCATCTTAAGTTCCATATAAGAGTCTTAAATGTATTTCAAAATTCACCAAGAGGAAAATGCAATGCTTCCTTTCCACTTCTGATAGGTAATGACAGCAGAGCAAGTACTGAAAAAGAATGTGCACACAGAGAAGACATTTTCTATTTATCTTTGCTTATGTTCAACTTTTAGTTCAAGTATTGCTTCACAAAAACTTAAATGTTAATTTTTCTGGGGGTTCAGATTTCCACCATTTATTCTAGCTAAATCCATCTAGCCATCTACTTAAAAAGTATTAAAGCTAGAGTTGATCTCCTAGGTAGGAAAGGATGATGTAGGAAGAGCAAAACAACTCAGTAATTGGTCACATAACAAAGTATATAAACATTTTGTACTGCTGTCAGTTAAGTCCTATAATTATTTATATACTTTGCTATAAAAATGTTCTTAGGGATATAAAGAGTTTAGTAGTAGACGACATAATTAGAAGGCTCTATCATATAACATAGATCATATTGTCAGAAAGAGAGTAGACTATAGCTGCCAAAACTTTTGATGAATCTGATCAGAATACATGTAGGGCGTAGATACAAAATGTATTTAATAAAAAAAGAGTAACCATTAATGATAATGATTATAATATATGGAAAAATTATAAATCAAAATGAGATTCCTTTTCATTGTGCTATTTCAGAAAAACCTAGAAAATGTTACTCCTATCCAAAAAAAAAAAACAAAAGAATTACGCACACAAGATACCTAAACAAAGGTTTTATAGACAGATATAAATTCTTAAAATCACTACTCTCAAAGCTGAGTGACTCACAATGAAGAGATAATGTAGCTGTAGTTACTACAATGATGGTTAAGCCATTTGACAGGTCCAAATCCACAATATGACTAAAGCAAAGTTAAGTTTTTATTAGTTAGAGCACCTTGATAAATACAAGTAAAGGTAGATTTCCTCTCATAGAATAAGGAACTTATTCATTTACTATTCTTCGCCAGAGGTTCTAGAAAAATTCACATACGTTGCTACCATGCCATTCTCTATTAAAGAGTTGTGCTTAATATAAAAATGGTTCTTACATCACTTAGACCATTTGAATCAAGCCCAAATAATGGCTTGGAATGTCAGATATGTAAATGAGTAGAAAACGTAACGCTAAAGAATCAATACATTATGGCTTAATGAATAAGTAATACTTAAAAAAAACCTGAAAAATACAGTGATTATAAAATAGTGTTAGCAAAATAGACACTCTAAGGCCTTTAGGGGGCAGGAGAAGACTATAAATAACCAAAAGTCTTAAACTACCATGTTATACAGCCTTTCATACACACACACACACATACACACACAGTAAAAAGACACACAGAGAGTAAAAATATGCTTTTTATCATCTATCATGCAGAATCAAACAGTTTTATTTAAGGAGAAAATAATTTTAAACTGCAAGCTAAAATTAGTACAAATAATAGAAAATTTATAAACATCTTTATTTCTGTAATTCAAGCTAGTCATCACTTTTCATTTGTTTTTCTTTTCAAAACAAGGATCAATGTTGACCCTGTGATGTAAAATATGTATTATTTAATTAAGATATAACAAGAATGTCATTGACTGGAACTCTGAAAGCAGAGATCAAAATTTGGCAGATAAATCAGTAGATGAATATTAAGCTCAAGTTACTTCCATCAAAAAACCCCTGCACAACAGCTACCATCATCTGAAAATCCTCCTACTTTAACTTAATTGACTGCAAAATATGAATGAAGGAAAGATATTTTAGGATATCTTTTTTATAGTCTATAAAGAAATGACTCATAAAAAGAAAGACAGTTAGCACTTATATACAGAAAATGAAACAAGAATGAAAAATCCAATTAATCACAATTGAACATTTGCATTCAGTGATTAATAACCTTTCAGAAATGGCTGATTCACAAAGGCATTATACACTTTCAGTAAAAAGATTTAAAAACAAGATACTCAATTCAAAACATACGTTCAGACAAACCGAAATAAACCTAATACAAAAAACAAATTATGAAAATCATTTTATCCTTAATTAGTAAAAGATGCTTACATTATAGATTTTTTATTTTTACTTTTTCATTAATATGAAATAAAGGCATCTTTTCTTACAGATCTTAAGTATATAATACTTTATACCTCTGAGCGATTCATCAAAAAACTGGATAATTTATCAAAACCCATTTAGCATAGATGCACTCACCCCCATGCTGAAGTAGCAGCTTGCCAATTTCTACATGTCCGTTTGACAGTGCATCATGCAAAGGAGTCACCCCGTCCACTTGAGTGAGCAGATCTACCTCTGGACAACGCTGCAAAATTTCCTGGACACACACTGTGTTGCCATAGTTACAGGCTTCATGCAAAGGCGTCCAGCCAGCATTGTCTAAATTAGAAATCAAGGCAAGTTTTAAAACAGCAAAAGTAGGAGTTGGTACTGAAGTATTGATATTCTACTCCCCTTACTAGAATGACTTTCTAGTTACCTTATATACACACTGAGGGCATTGATAAAAATGAGTAGGAGGTAATAATATTTCTAATAGGAAATAAAAAATAAAAACAACCTTATAATATTGATGTTGGGGTCTGCTGAAAATACAGACACCAAAAAAACATTTCTGCACTATTAGCTATAGAGCAATATATGACAGATTTCTTGGTTTTGTTGCTGGCAATATTTTAAAGATTTGTTAAGTATATATACTTAAATGATTTTTCTTAATGTTGACATAAAATTATTTAATATCACAAATACAAAGACACTACTAGACCACAGAGATTTACAACTTACCTTTAACATTGATGTCTATTCCTGGCAAAGAGAGAAGAAGAATCAATTTCTCCACTTGGTTATTTATGCAAGCTCTATGGAGGGCTGTTTCTCCTGCCATAAAAAATTAATAGATTATTCCAGAGGAGACAAGATATCAACTAAAGAAAATAATCAAAGGGCATGAACTAGGAGATCTGGTCACATGCCAGAATATTATTTATTGAGTTTTCCTTTTGACTGGCTTAAACATTTCTCACATTGAAAAAAAAACGGGGGTGGGGGGAGGGAACCCCACCATATCATAGAGCTTCTGTTCTATCTCAATTCAGCAATGAAATTCTACCGCAAAACATTTAACACAGGCATTGTCTTCCTTTAGTTCAAGGTTTAAAGCTTCATTCCTGCTATAAAACCCCCAAATGATCAGAGAACACCAAAAATACTGGGTTTTGCAGTAATAAAAGTTTAGAGTGCAATTGCCCGCTCTTAAATTTATTCATGAACCTATGTTAAATGTAGGGCTCCTTTTTATACAGCATTTATAGCTTAATTCAAATGAACGTTTCTGGCTAAGCACGAGTGCCTCTACACACTCAAGTATAATTCAGAACTTCAAATCCATTAACAGATGGTTTGCTGCTTCTCAATAGGCTGTCTGGCTTGGCTACAGCAGTATAGAGATGGAGAAATGGGGGAATCTTAATATAAACACACACACACCACAGAAAAAAATTCCTAGTACCATTTAAAGCTGAACAAGAGTGACAAATTGAATGTCAAAAGTTTTTTCTAGGAGAAATGCAATTAGTGTCTATTGGCTAAAACTGTCTATATCCATCTCTGTTGCAATCAAGATTATTAAGTCGTATTTGATATAAGTGAAATTAAAAAAACATAATATGTATTGCTAAGAAAACAAATGAAGTACTGAATCAAATTCTTCTTGCTGTAAGTAGCACATTTTACAGTATTCAGTTTTACAAATTATCTTTAACTTCTACCAAAATATTTCTTTTACATGCATTGAAAACCTTTTTAAGTTTTCCTCTATTTCTCAATTTCCTTCCTTCCTCCTAGTTCTTCCTGCTGTTCAGACTAAAGTCTTTATATTTATCTTACTTTATGACATAATAAACAAAGAAAAAGGACATTGTTTTATAAAGTTAAATACCTGAGCTCTCATTTAATACATTTTTTAATATTTTGAGCCAAATGAGCAGCTAGTTTGAATTTGTGATATATAATTATGAACTTAGGTTGAAGGATTAACAAAAGCTTCACTATTACTGCTTCCCCTGGTGTAATAATGATATTTTTATTACAAATGTGATAGAGTTCATAAACAAGAGACTCAACAATTTATTTTGGTGAGGCACAGACTCTTGAAAAAGTAACTTATATTTTTGAGTTAAAAGATGCCTAAGTAAAAGAGGTACCAGGGAGTATTATTACAATGCTCTTCTTGTTTCTCCATCCTCTGGATACTTAGGTTCCAGTATAGTTAGAACCAAAAGCCAAACACATTTCATAGTCTGGGCTCAATGCCTGGAAGAAAAGAGTCCATATGCTTAACACAGCTATGTAACATAGCCTTCTCCTCATTCTTTGTTCACAAAATGTCTAGGACTGAAAGAGATGATGACTGAATTATACTTTCAAATCAGAAAATACTGATCTAAGCTGCACAGGTAGAGGTGGAATAAAAAAGTAAGGCGGATAAGTCTGGAATGAACTCTTTACAACTAAACACTATATTTAACATATAGAGAGGTGGGGGGATGGTAGAATAAAGGGGAGAAATATTCTATTATACTGGGTATTACATGATTATTTTCTTTGTATAAATGACAGTTCAAAAATAATGTGCTATCCAGGAAAGTATCTCCTGGACCTAGTTCAATATTTAAGTTCAAAGTATTCACTGGGATCAAGGCATAAAACTTGCAAATACTAAGACAATGAAAAGTTCATAGCATAAATTAATTCAGATATTTGGAATACCTTTTAGATTAGTCTTGTGAAAATTCATCTTTGTAACTAAAGAGGGACAATTTTCCTTAGAACATGACAATTCTCCTTCTGACTTCTTTTTCAGTTTTTTTAATGATGAGGAACATTTAGCCAGGTTTAGCTCTCTGCAAATACAGTAAGAAATAATGAAAGCTTGTTTCCCACCAATGCATGGCAGCATACATTAGCTGGCAAACATTTAAAAAAATAAACTTCCTTTAATTTAAATCTCCCAATTCATTGAAATCTTTACTATTGTCTATTTTTTTTATTCCAAGTATATGCATTACTTTCATTTTATGAAGCTCACATCACCAGCTGCCCTCTGAAAAGTTTATGAATGGATTAACAGGTGATGAGAAAGAGATGATGCAAACCACATTTGGCAGATAGAATAAAGTAAAAAGCTAAGAGCACAATGTAGTCTCCTGTTTCATTCTTATTATTTTCTTTTTTTTTAAAAAAAAGATTTATTTATTTATGCATACAAGAACTGGGGTACAGGCCAGAGTCCAGAGAGGTGAAAGGATTCACCAGAGACAGAGCGGGGAGCAGAACAGGCAGACCGACCGAAACACACTGCTGAGGGAAGCAGCGGGCAAGGCAGGAGAGGCCCGCTGCGCCATATGGGTCCCCTCCCTGGTCGGCAGCAGGTATCTAACTCATGCTGCAGTAGCTGTGGTTTGCTTCATAGTACGTTGCTTAACCCACTGTACCACCAGGGAGGCCCTCTTATTATTTTCTGATTCTATTCTTCCTAGGAATATTTCAGAATTTCTGCATTTTATATAGCACTTTTAGAGGAGGTCTCTCATTTGGGGGAAGGTACTGTAACAATGCAGAGTAATTCACATCACTACGCATTCTGAAACCCCATCTTTATTATATACAAGTATTAATTTATATCACAGGCCCAAAATTGTGTGGAACAACAATTTGATGAACAGTGTTATTTCTTTTGGAAAGTATTTAATATATAAAAAGCATGTACCTTGAATTTAACAAAGTCAAAATGTTAATCATGTATATTAATAGGTCTAATTTAAGTTTTCTACTAGTCAGTATAATTCAGATATTACAGGTAACTATAACATTCAAGAAATTTATCAGAAAGGCTCTAAAACAAAGCACAGTTGCTATACAAATATCACTTACGGTAAGTCTGGCAGTCCTTCAAATTGTTTCTGTTTAGCACCATTAAGCATCAGTAAGGCCCTCTGAGATTCAAGGCAAGTCCGCTGGCCTATTTTCTTTGGTGTTTGCATCTTTCCAATCCCATACACACCAGTTTTTCCCAAAGCTGGCAAATAGGAATATACCTGTTGCAAAATATTATTACATTGCTTTCTCAATTGCCAAAGGGGTAAAAGATAGTGGAGAGCAACGTGGGGAGAGAACCCAATGGATTATGAGTTTCTTGGTGTTTGGAATGGTATATTATGGTGACATACATCTGAAGACGTATGAACCAGTACCTCTGAGTCAAATATATGTTATAAACCATATTACCTTACTTTAAAAAAAAAAACAAAAACCTGCAAAGTAGTTGAAAAAGACTACTTGATTCATTTCATCATTAAGTTTGGTTATATTTTCTTGGGTTTACCAAGAAACTGTACATCACTCGATCTCATTTGAACATACTACAATATTAGAGAAAGCTATTAGCTTCATGTCATTAAGTCAATATGCATAAGAAGAAAAATATCTTCTCAAAAATAATTACCTTTTCAAATTCAATTTTGCTGCTCATTTAGAAAAGTTATTTTGCTTTGTCTTATGTCCAATTTGTTATGACCCATTTATATATCTTTAATATATATAATTGTATATATAAGATGTATATATGATTTATACACAACTGGTATTTTGTGACTTCCACTTTGGCAATGCATTCCTTTGACAGAAAACAAGTTTGGAATAAATGGAATAAGAATAAGTACACAAGTCATTAAAGATAAGGAATTTTATAAAACAGAATTTGTTCACACTGACCAATTAATAAGCACATTTCTCATTTGCTGAAGAAATTGCAGGCAATATTAAATATTAATAATAACTAGAGAAAGACAAAAGTGGAAAATTTAGAATCAAATGCAGCTTATATTTATCTGTGTATGTGTATATAGAATAAAAGGAAATTTATGAATTTTGCTTTTTAACTATCATTAAATACTATGAAGAAAATTTTTTTGGATCTTCAGCTTTCTAAAATAATAATCTTATGTACTTTGGTATTTGGTTAGGCAACAAAGATTCTTGTATTATTTTTTGGTTATGAACCTATAATTACTCTCAAATTAGTAATTAACATTTCTAATCATCAGTCATCCCATTTTTGAGGTGTACATATTATGACATGTAAAATATGAACGGTTTATGAACTGATATGTTCTATCCAGATAACTAAGAATATTTCACAATTGAACTTTGAACAGATGTCTTGGAAATTAAAAGAACTAGAATAAAGTGGTGTTTACCATTTTCTGAAGAGAGAGTGGCTCAGAAGAAATATTGATGGAACTCTGTAAGCACAACTTTTTAAAGACTGCCTCTGCAACAAACATTTGGAGCCAAGAAGAGGAAAAGGAACAAATGAAAATCTCTAATTCCTGTGAAGAAAAGTCTGCAGAAAACAAGAGATGTAAATATAACTATTGCTACAGTCCTTTAAATTTCTTTCTATAGCCTATTTCCTTTGTGGATTTTATTCATTCAAATAACGATTTCTATTTCCATACCTATAAGATTCATCCACATGATTTTAAACCACAAAAAATTATATTCCTAATCCTTGTCTTTCAAGAGAAATTTGTTTATGGCACATGTTCTTTCATTTGAAAAACAATCATTACTTCTTATCATCTTAAATAAAAATCTTAAAAATATACATAATCACATATATAGATAGATGATATATGAATAGACATTAATTATAGAATAGACAGATACAGGATTTTATTTATTACTATACTTTATAATTAATGTCAAAGATTTCACAATAGGGCTGTGCCTTTGGAAAACAGTGGCCCTTTTAGTCAATATATGTATGTACTTTCATAATTCATTTATAGACCAACTGTGACACAAATATCTTGTCCTACTTAGTGTGAATGTTTGTACATTTAACTTCAGATTGACAACATATGCTACTTGTGAGATAACAATATATGGTATATGTACCATATTACCTTTCTAAAATATAAAATTTCCAAATTCTTAAATATGTATTTAGGGTAAAGAACATATTAAAAACTTCAAAAAAATAATTTGAGGCTTGCATAATGCTGCATTTCTCTCATTCAGATTTTTGTTTGTCCCTCAAACACTAAGTATTCTATCCAGTTGCAAGATTTGAGATTTTTGACAAGTCACTTAAAAAACTAAGCTTATATATTTTAGTAATGATTTTTATGTATTTTCTATGGGGAATTGACCCCTTCATCATTATGGAAAGTCCTTCTCTATCCCTGATAATCTTCCTTGCTCTGAAACCTGCTCTGCTAGAAATTAACATAGCTACTTTAGTTTTCTTTTGACTAGTATGTTAAATGTTGTATCTGTTCACATAGCACATTTTTCTCCATCATTTCACTTTTACTCTATTATGTCTTTATATTTAAAGCATTATATGTTATTGTAGAAAACATATAGTTGAGTCTTGTTTTGACTCACTCTGGCAATCTCTGTTTTTAATTGGTGTATTTAATTTGTTTTTAAATGGACACACATGTATTTAATATTCCGTGATGGGTCTGGAGTTGATTTGGAACTTTTAAATGGAGTTACTCACCTAGAATAATGTGAAATAAAAACTAGAATGGATTCACATACTACTAGGTAACAGATTCAAAAGGAAAGATAAGTAAAAGATGAATAAGGGAGTAAGAGAAACTTAGCCCCCAAAACTCTAAGATCATTAAGGGCAGGATCATCTTTGTAGTTCTCTATCTTATAAGGTCATTAATTTACACAAAACACTTAATATTTGATAGATGAATGAATTAAATGAATGAAAGGTGAAAACAGTAACTCCAGAGAGCTAAACAAGGATGATTTTTGAAATTTGCTGAATCAGATCATGCTACACCCTTGGTAGAATGACTTCAAACTTGTTATCATATCATGGTTTATAAGTTCCCACACAAACTCCTCTATCCCCTTTCTGGTTTTATTCCAGCCACCCTTCTCCCTTGCTGCTTGCTGTCAGGTTCCAGGACATGTCAAATATACCCAGCTCTTTCCTATCCCATAGTTTATGTAGATGTTTCTTATTCCTGAGCACTCTTCCCTGACTCGGCCAAATGCCTACTTAGCCTTCAAGTTCTGCTTGCCATGATCACAAAATATAGTTTACCCATCTCAATATCTAGTCTTTATTGTTTGAACCTTTAGAGTTTGTAAATGATGTATTTACATTAACTTAATTACAGTCTGCTTCTCCCAGTGAATGCTCCAAAAAATAAAAGGCTATGTTTTGTTTCACTAACCCACATATACGAAGTGTTAGTTCAATGCCTGTTAGAGTGCCAATAAAAATTTATTAACTGAATGAAGGAATACAAACGTTTGACTGAGATAATTCATAAAGTTATAAAAATCTATAATTATGGAAGAGGTTTGAAGCATGGAGAGATTAATATAGACGTCTCTCTCTCTCTCTTTTTAAAGCAATTAAGGTATGGAGCAACTATTTATTAGGAAAAGATAATGAGGTAGCCTAGGAAGGACAAAAGAAGCTTCATTAATGTTCTTTAAAAATGCAATATAATACTAAAAAAAAAAAATAGTGGATTTTGATGGCATGTTTTCTTTCTCACTGAAAAACAAGAGAAAAGCTCAAGTTAGGTATTGGAAAATTATGTAATGATATTTTAATGAATAAAGCTTTATCGGGAGACATGTAGACTTATGTATTGTGTGTGGCTATTTTTCTTACTATAATCACAGAACTGAGTTGCTGGAAGAGGGTTTATAGAGACTATAAAGACAAAGATATTTATTATCTGATATTTTATCAAAAAAGCTCATTAAGCCCTTAAGCTCATAAATTTTAATGAGACATAAAAAAGAAATTCAGATTACCTAATTTTAAAAATAGAAAGAGACAAAAGGAAAAATTTCTACCAAAATTTAAAAACTAACAATTTACTAAACAAAAATTTGAATCTGAGTAATGTCACAGTGTTAAATTAAGAAAAATCAAAAGATCCAGTTTGCCAAAAATAAGAAATATGGATGAATATCATTAACTGGAAGTTATATAATAGCAAAATGACAACATCTGTACTTAGAAATGCAAAATAAAGTATCCGAGCTGAAGAATAATGTAAAGAAATGTTTAAGAAGTTTAAAAAGGGGCCTCCCTGGTGGCGCAGTGGGTTAAGCAACACACTATGAAGCAAACCACAGCCACTGCAGCACAAGTTCAATCCCTGCCACTGGCCAGGGAGGGGACCCCCACAAGGTGTAGCAGACCTCTCCTGCATCGCCCGCTGCTCCCCTTAGCAGTGTGTTTCAGTCAGTCTGCCTGTTCTGTACCCCAGCTCTCGTATGCATAAATAAATAAAATCTAAAAAAAAAAAAAAGTTTAAAAAGGGACTATCTACAGAGTAAAAGAAATTGCTTTTCATTAAAATATCAAAATATTGACAAAAAGACATTAGTAAAACAGCTGGTTAACTTGTACAGATAAGTGTGTAATTCTATAAATTCACAATACACACATCAATCTTATATATTAGCTGCAGAAAAGCTGCTACTCTTTTAAAGGTAATTTGTTAACTTGATTTCTGTCTCCTGATAAAGGTTAAAATAAAGTATACTAACAGCAAAAAAAAAAAAAAAAAAAGATAGGTAGATATAAATTTGAACCATTTTTAGAAATATATGTAAAATTTCAAAATATCTGCCTAATAGCATAACTGGAAGCCTAAGGAACCAATTACATAAGTGTGCTGAGAAGGGTAAAGAAAGGTTTAAAAACACTTGTCAAACAGGTATAGCTGACACAATTAATTACCTATAGTATATAGTACCTACACTATATATACAGTTAAATATATGACTATATATAAATTAGCATAGTCACATAGAGTTTAAAATATTAGTGACCAAATATAGACCCTGTAATCCCTCAGTTTGTTATCAGGATTATAATGGTAACACAGTTTAGTTTTAACTTAAGTCAGTCACAGGCTCAAATTTGTTGGGTTTAAACTTATCATGTGAAAATGGAGTAATTGTGGGCCTCCCTGATGACAAAGGGATTGGTTAAAGTCTTAGCACTATCAAGCACCAGCCACTGCTACATTAGTTCAATCCCCAGCTAGGGAACTATCCCACATGGTGCAGCAGAGTTGTCCTGTCTAGCCTACTGCTCCCCTCAGCAGTGTATTTCAAAAGATCCAGCTGTTCTGTCTCTGTTGAGTCCTCTAACCCTCTGCACCTCTAGCCTTCACCCCAGTTCTTGTATACAAAAGTAAATAAAAAATCAATCTTTAAAAAAGAGAAAAGGGTAACAATGATGTGATACCTAGCTTTAAAGTGAATGGAAATTCGGAATATGATTGAAGAAATACTGAGGCTAATGTATAACATTTAGTTAATGTTATACATTAACATCAATAGGAGGCTCATTATTTCATGTGTTTGGCTATACTACAAGATAAGTTATATCTATTTTAAGGCAAGCGATACTGAAAGCAATACATACTGCCAGATTCTAAAGCTACTGCTGATGCTATCTTGGTTTCCCACACTCAAAGAGATTTCAATATGGAATGAAAATGGAATCCTTTTACTGAATTTTTAGTTCTCATACTAGCAAATAATGTCAGAATTGTGCTGTTTCTAAAATGGAAAACAAAACAAAACAACTACCCAGTAGGAATGGTGGGAGAGAAATGATAAGAGTTCTGAAGGAAGACTGAATTTGAGCTAAGAAATGTTAAAAAGTCATGCAACAAAGGACAGCCACTCCACAAAAGGAACAGTAATCACCCCTCAGCTCAAAGAAAGAGAGCAAAAAAAAAAAAAAAAAAAAAAAGGAGATAAAATGCTTTAGATAAAAATCTTCTAACTTCAGTAGTGTGAAAAGAGACCTTTCTTGCAGAGGGCATCATGGAATAAATCCTGAACCCAGTTATAACCTGGATTTCTATTCCAGAATCTTTCTTCAAAGTATTAAAGTGATTGACAGCATATTCAAGAACTTGTTATTTTAAATAAAACCAAGATGCACTGAAATGCATCTATATGTAGTGAAACAAAATAACTTATTTGGCAGTCTACAATAATTTTAAGTACAGAAAATCATTTTTGATATTTTATCAAAATAAATATTTTATTTGATATTATATCAAAAAGAGGGCCATACATAAAAAGCTCACCAGGTTTAAAATAGTTTCATTTTAGGAATTCAGGAACACAGACAGAGAAAGAAAGGAGTGGGAAGGTAGGGAAGAGAGAGAGAGCACCAAAAAGAATTAGGTAGAACCTTTCAAAAGGGAGTGCCTGAAAATGAGTTCTATCATCATATTGCTTAAATGACATTCCTACTCCAAGTTATTTTAGAATTAAACTGTAAAATTAAAGGAGATAATGAGTTGAGGAGGAGGAGGAAGAGTAAGAAAATTATACATATAAATTACTTCTATTTGCTTCATCCACCATGCTCATTGCTAAATTACCAAGTTCAATAGAAAATAAATAGTAGCATCTTTTTATGTTACAATAAGAGAAATTACACAGCAACAGGAACATGAGGAAAATACCTTAACCAGTGATATAACCCAAGTTAATGCAGGTGGTTTTATAACATGAAAAGTATTCCAATTCAATGAATGTCATTTTTAATAGCATTAAACATTAACTCAAAAAGATATCCTGAAACAAGAAACAACTGTTCCTATGTTACAGATAAGATTAGAAACAGGTAATGTTTCCTACTTAAATGATTAGAAGTATTAAAGATACTGAAAATAATTGTTACCCTGTGAGAATCTAAAATACCATATAACAAAAGGCAAATGTATCTCTCCAACAAAATGAGGATACATTTTTAATGTCTAGTTAAATGTTTTCTTGCATAGGATAGTTTAATTATAATTTTGAGTTGGATTAAAAAGAACATTTATAACATTACACATAAATATATATTACGTCCAGATGTTATTTGATACTGCAACATAAAATTAGATTTTCATAAAATCATCAAATAATGTCTTTGAATAATTGGTGTGTGTGTATAGCTCATGTAATATTGACAAATAAATATGGATAGTTACATATAAAGTTAAAATTTTTAGAACTACTAGAAGGAAAAATGTTAAAAGCTGAACAGTGGTTCTCTGCATGAGAACATTATGGGTAATTTTCACCTTCCTCTTTAAACTGTCTATATGTGTGTATACACACACGAGTATATATATATGTGGATCTGTATGCATATTAGTAATTATTTCAAGAAAAGTTTCATATAAATATACATTATATGAAATTCAAAACTAAAAAAAAACAACATGAACTTACCATCACATGAAAGGGAAACATAGCTTCCTAAGTCATCAGACATGTGTCGCATCACATTTCTACCCATCTTAAGACCAAGGAAGATCCAGTAATCTATTGTCGCTCCAAGAATTCCAGTCAATAAGTAAGCTAGTTCATGTTTGAAGACCTAATATTAAGATGGGGAAAATAATTACTAAAATATATAAAAATATTGGCTTTCTATAGGTGTTTATTTTGAGGTTTCTTGTTAAAAGCAAAATTTAGGGCATTTAAAATGGGGTATGCCAGTGCTAAAATGTATTCTTGAAAACCCTGGCAAACTAACTCCTTCTCTCTCCTCTCTCCTTTTTTGCTCCCTCTTATATATATGTATGGGACAAAACAGGTAATAATATAAGTTTTCCAGGGACTTATACATGGATACAGTATAACAAACATTTAATATTACTTTATCTAATTGTGTCTAGTGCTTTAGTAAGGCAACAGAAATATAGGACTATAAAACAGATTTAGTCACCCCTTATTGCTTATCTATATTGATTAATCTTTACAATTCTCTAAATGGCATTCCCCAAATAAACAGTTGAAAAACACTATGAATAAAAGCTTCTGCAAACAAAACTACTGTGTCTAAAAACAATGTACTGATTTAAGTTGTAATTATTAAATTATATAAAGTACTTCTGCCTAACGTGGAATGTATAGAGATCAGGTTAAAAGTATGAGTATTGGAGTGCTCAACAGGAAGATGGCATCTCAGAGGAAGTTCTCTGCTTTGCTCAAAGGAGAATAAACTCAGAAGTCTGGATCCTCTGTACTCAGAGGATCAACGTGGGACAAAAATGGAGTACCTCACAATCACCAAGGACCAATCTGATTGTGACAGAAAAGATGCAAAGGAAATTTAATTTAGGGAAATAAAAGATTAAGTGTGGCAAGTAGTGGCTGCTAGGGAAGAAACTGGTTCATACCCACTCTCAGAGAGAGCAAAGTTGACTGCTATGTATCTGGACATGGGAGATGGAGGTGAGAGGTTGTGGAGAAAGATAAAGCTCAGAAAGGTGTCATCTGTGGCACTGACCTCCTGAGAATGGGAGGATACAGGGACCGAGTGGATATAGTGAAACTGCATTGGCTGCACCAATGCTCCATAGACAGTAGACACACAGGTCTAAAACTGAAAGGAAACTAACAGTGTTGACACAGGCACAAGCAAAGTACATGTATACTCTCAAGAGTGATAAACACCTCCGGGATCTTGATCATTCACCAAAGACCCAGCTACAGATTATTTCTCCTAACCATACAATACTTCTTTTGTAAAAGTGGACATGCTACACCTTTAATATTCAGCAAGTAAAAAATGAGGATACAAAAAACATAACAAACGATAACCTGAGTCCTCAGTGGAACACTATGCCACAGAGAGAGAACGAATCTCCAAAAGCCCACCACACAGATCTGTAAGAGCTTTTCTTCCTATCCGATACAGAATTCAAAATTGTGCTGATAGAGAAATTCAAATAAGTAGAAGCACAGAAAAACTGATGATATATAAAAAAATCAGAAAAACAAATGAATGAAAAATAAAAATAGCAAACAGAAGGTCAAAATTAAAGCTTCAAGTCAGAAAATAATGGAGATGCAGGATGTAAAAAGATCCACAGAACAAATAAAACTTTCTGGAGAAAGCTCTGGAAGTAGGGCCTCCCCTGGTGGCGCAGTGGGTTAAGCAACGCACTACGAAGCAAACCGCAGCCACTGCAGCATGAGTTCGATCCCTGCTGCCGGCCAGGGAGG